>CM061914.1:183491868-183722563 GCA_031002005.1 Vandiemenella viatica | reverse complement strand
ACCCTATCAGAAGTCATTTAGGGTAAAAGTGGAACTTACAAAAGTTGAGAAACAACTTGCTTAGTTATTATGCGATTTTTTTAGATCAATCTATTTGACGATGTTTTCACGTCCTTCAAAAATCGGTTTTGACCTTTTCCGGTCTCCTCGGATTGATTAAATGTCAAACTTTATTTTTTTCCCGCAACTTCAAGTCATATTCAATTTATGCCTAAAATATCAGATTAATCTCTGGAATAGTTTTGTTTAATATTTCGTACAAACTAAAAACATGTGTATTCGCGATTACCTCCTCCAGTGTTGTTTTTGGCAAGTGTATATAATTTCGCAATTTGACTTCCCGCGTCGCTTGAAAAAGCTTTGGTTCTGAGCAATAAGATTTATTTACTTGCTCGAGTGATCTCGTATCTCATTGGTAAATTTACAATCATCCGTTCCAAAGTCAATCTGTGCAAGAATTTCCACGGACAATATAATCTCAACTTCTCCATGGCGAAGCTAGCATGCGAAAACAACGAACCGTAGTAAGGTCGCTATAGTTTTCTATAATTTTTACGACGATATCTATTACTATAGATTTTTAATAGTTTTCGTGTGTGTAGTTTTTCCTGCAATTCCACATTAAATCTCTTTAATTATTGTCACTCTCAGGATACTTCCAAATTTTACGTTGCACTCGTGTTTGGGGTACTAAGAACTAAATATAGTAGGCCTACGGAATTACAAATTTCGAATTGAAAGCATTCACGAGTTATGAGGCTGTCTCAAACAGACAAAATGATTGTTACCATAAGCATTCTATCTATCACCCAGGAGGAATAAAGCACTAATGATGTTTAAAACAGATTCTGCACCAAAAAAATCGAATTTGTGAATGAGTTTCAAGAGGATAATTCGAAGCTTTTCGCGATATTAACACGCTGTCTGTATTATAGTAAGAAGTTATCATCGTCCTCTTTAAACTGATATTAAATTAACTGTAGAGGTTCTAACGCTAGTCATAGCGATGACTAAGGATAGCTGAGGAAGGCGATACCGCCTTCAGTTGTTTGTTCCGCGCATGCTGGATGACGTAATTAATCAATGCGGCACTGAAGTCATGTCACACACACCCTGACAGTCTCTCACGAACAAAAGATAAATGGAGGCTTGGATTTCATTTGCAGTTTTATTTATGATTATTATTATTGTTACTAGTTTAACCCTGGAAAGAAACCTACGGCGCAGAGCACAAGCGTGTGAACATATTGCTTTCTCTTTTCAGTTACTTTACAATTCACTAGTCTGAACGAAAACAAACAAACAAACAAAAACGCTATTTTTGTGATAATTTACGCATGAGGGTCCAATAAACAATAGATTGTAGATTTTTGTTAATTCTTTTGCATAGATTTAAAAATTTGTAATAATTATATTCATATTAGAATTGCATTTTGTTTCTAGAGCTTTTATTTATTTCTAAAAAATCCATTTATTTTAAATACAGTAATTGTAATCAATTACAAAAAATGAAAGCATTTTAAAATCTTCGACTTTTTTGCTTAGGATCTCATATAATTATCTTTCTAGGGTTAAACGCCCGTCAAAATATGAAGGGTATCATCTATGGGGGTAGTAGGAATACTCTCTGTAAACTTTTCTTAGGAAAAAACGATTAACGATTAATCATTATCTTTTTTATTGATATTTTTCGTGATGTTAGTATAAATTTTCTCTGATTAGATTCTCGGAGTATTTGGCTAGGATGCATTGAAATAACTGCATCTGACTTTAAATGACAGGAATTTTTATTGTTATAAAAAAGTTTCTAACAAAGTATAATTTCAAAAATAAATATTATTTATTTCACTGATTTATTATTACCTAAACTTAATTTAACTTAGTCCACAACCCGAGGGTTGGTTGGATACTTCCGAAGGAGGCATACTAAGCCATTGTGTCAGAGGTAGGACGGCCAGTTCCATTCCACTGGGACCTACAGTTTAACGTGGAATCCGAACCACGGAGCGTCCTGGCATATTACCTATATTTCGTACAAACTTACTCTGAGTTTTTAATACCCTGTTTATAATCTTCTGTAAAAAAATATATATTTCTTAGGTTATGTTGTGTCGTGGATCCAGTAACTGCTACAGAGAATGTGGCGTAAATAATATGTGAATTTAAAGGAACGTTGCATTAATATCTCTGCCGTTCGTATTTGTGTGCAGTTATTTCCCCAAGAGACAATTGCCTTTTAACTGGCTTTGCAGTTACACCTCGTTTAAGCAATACAAGTACAAATAATACCAAATGCAGTTTTTTTTATATGAAATTTACATTTAAATTTAACCGTGAAAGTGCTAATAATATCGAATTCAGTTGTTTATTTGAAATTTCCTGGTTAGTCAAGCAGCGCTGTTATGACATGCTGTGTAACTAACACTTCGGACATCATCGATACGCACCGAAGATTGCCGAATTCATTCAGGTAACATCCAGTTATCAGACTCGACGAATTTTATTACAAGCGGATTAATCTTTTTACTAGATTAGAACTATTAATTTTCTTATATCCGGTTCAAACGTATACGTGGTTTCAGGTAAATAATGGATAGCCCTTTAACTTTTGAAAGACCTTATCTTTAACTACCAAATATAAATTTTGATCTCAGCAAAAGCGTCACAGTTTTCAAGTTTTTCCATTCCGTGGCTTCAGAGACATGACTTAAATACCTCGGATCTTCTCTTTCTCTTTCTCTCTCTTTTTTTTTTTTGTTTTTTTTTTTGGTTAAGCGGGCATGTCTCAAAGTCATTATTAACAGAAGCCCAATGTCAAAAACAGGGTACTTGATTAAGTTCTGGTGGGTAAAGTGGTATATACTGTAGCTAACTAAAAAAAAAAAAAAAAAAAAAAAAAAAAAAAAAAAAAAAAAAAAAAAAAAAAAAAAAAAAAAGAGTAATGCGAAAATTTGCATTTTTTAATATTAGGGCCTAATCTGAATATTGGCAGCAAAACTCTCGTAGCTGTCATTTCTTCCCTTGTGACGTCACGTTGCAGATTGTGAAGATGTAACCATATCGGAAGTTAGCTTATTTTCTACGGTTTACAAGTGGTTTCCAGTGTCTCTTGAACTCGCATGTGCAGATACATCTACTAGAAAACCGAACGGGCCAGCTTCCATTAAGAAAGAAAGTATTTGTTTCTCGCCTCGATTCTGAGAACTCGTTCACATAGTCACCGCCAGAGCGATAACTTTCCGTACGCTCTCCACGGTGAAAACAGAATTTTTGAAGTATTAATCAGCACATGGAAATTTTTCCACGCCTATTCACTTCACTGACTGTACATAGAATACCCTTCTCTACTTTCCCCTCCAAACATAGAATGTTATCCACGAGTTCGCGCACTTAAAATTTTATTGTTAAAATTGGATATAGAAAGCAGTAAATTACATTAATGGTGTCCCAACAAGTCGGGATAATACGACGGAGAACCCATCACTATACCATTCTACTACTGAACCTGTCTCATGAAGAGAACCAATTTGAAACATGTTTGAAAATAGCAATAAACTAACTTGTAGCAGGTTAGTTGGGGAAGACTACCCACTACAGTCCCACCGGGAGATACTTGTTTGTGATATAAATTATGTCACTTCCTGTGGACATCTTTTGTCAGTATCGTTCTGAATTTTTGCTGTCCTTTGTGCTTTGGAGTTTGGAAACCGGTGAGTTATCTACATACAACTGCCCATGGGAAAAAAACGTCTGTTCTGAATGCAGGCCTTTATTCATAGTCAACACAAACGATAATTTTAGTGGTAACTGTAGTCTTTTAAACTGCTGGAAATGAAGTTTATGAACAGATCATACGCAAACTGACTGCGAGAGAAACAAAGCCTGAGTGACCGATATAACATTACAGAGACTCACACACGCTATCCATCTGTCTATCACCGTTCGGTTAGTTTTAAAAATTTCATGAAAAAATATTGTATTTATCCCGAAAAAAGTAACTTATGTCGTACATAGTATTTCCTTGTTATCGTTTTAGTGGTTTATTCCTGAAAATGTAATAAACTGGTAGCGGCAGAGTTACTTTCACATTGATATCATCAGTATAGATTTCATCCAATCAATCATATTTTCTATTTTTGAAACGCTGAATATTCAAAATGAATTTTAACTATCGTTGACCAGGCGAACCCGAACAATCTAGACTGATTTTGACTTTAGAAATGCTAGGTTTGGTAAATTCCTTACATTCTGCGTCGCGATATAAGTATGTAAAATATTTACAGTAAATGTGTACCGCCGCAATGAAAAAATGCCAATCAAATAAAAAAACAAAGACTGAAGATTTGTTTATTAGGAGACGAACAGGTACGTATCATTCGGCCAAATACATCCGACTAATCCCATTTCAACGGGATATATCCGTCACTCGGCCGTATTCGACCGGATACGCCATGTGCAGTGGATGGGTAGCAAATGCCTCTGTCGAAATTATTCAGCCTACCACACAATCCGATGAAAACGGTTCTAGTGAACGACCGGCTATATTTTTTTCCTGAATGTAATTGTATTCCCTGCCAGACATTTAAGATGTCTTGGGAGCTGATTTTGAACAAACGACAGGGACTTGTAATCCTTGTGAAGATTATAAACGGTAGAAGGCGTTAGGTCAGGGTTAAAATGTTAATAAAACAACACAACAGGACTCTACGTAAATACGTCGGAACCTTTAATAATTGTCCTATCGGTCCTTAGGCAGTAATATTTTAGTAAAAGTGCATAAAGTAAGCCTTCCAGTGCGCAAAAATGAATTTAAATCCCTCGAAATGTGGGTAGATGCATACTCGTTATTACGCAGGAAATACTAGTTATTACCTGTTGATATTTATTCCACGTGACTTATTCATCGTTGGATAAAAATCATTTTCCACGTGCTAACTGCAGGTAATTAAAAAGTAGAAAATCAGTAATATTTAAAATTTCTCTGTGTGGAGCTGACATATAGGATTTCGTGCTAAGATATATCGCATGGCAACCAACCCACCACGATGAAAGACAGTTTGTACCATAACCGATGGTTGATACGGAGCATTTAAGTCAGTTTAATTTTTTGCTATTATCAGTTGTTGTTAGGCTGAAATGCAGCCTGGATCAAGAAGATAAATAAACACGTGGAATAAATATCAACAGGTAATAACTAGTATTTCTTGCGTAAAAACATGGAGGCATCTACCCACATTTTGAGTGATTTTACTTCATTTTTACACACTCGAAGCTTTATTGCACTTTTATTCAAATATCACCGCCTAAGGAACGTGTGTACCAAATTACCAAATTTCAGGTCGATAGGATAATTATTGTAGGTTCCGGTGTATTAACGTGTTATTCGTAATGGAGTTATTGCTCAACGTTTCGCGTAGCCACAAAAAATAAGAAACAGCGAAAAAAATGAAATATTTTCATACTACGCTGGCATAAGTCACGATTTCAAGTCACCGATGCATCTGTAAGGGCGTCGTACCTGTGATTGGTACTTCGCGAAAATGATTAAAGAGATAATAATGCACGTCACCATAGCGAAGTGCGAACGCCATATTTTTTTCGTTTAGTGTTCGTTAAGAGTTACTGCTGTGAGTTTTAATGCCTATAAATCCGGAACGCTACAGCCTCTCATATTTACAGCGCGATAAGAAGGTGCAAGCAGGCTGCCAACCTGCGGAGAGAAAAGGCCGAGCGGAGGAGAGGATATGGGCCAACCGAGGTCACGGGTTCCGCCGCGGGCAAAGAGTTTATTCGCGTGAGTCGCAGAGGAGAAAGGCCTTCAATACTACATTCTAATTTTATTTTTAACAAAACCCGTTTTATTCTGGGCATAGCGAGAGAGAAAACTTCTTTTGTTTATTCAACGATCTTTGAGACAGCGACCATATAGTTTCAGATAGCAGCAGTGATAGTAACACCAAATTTTATTTTCATATCATCTATGACAAGTTCTGTAAAGACGGTAATACTGCCTGAAGCGAGGAAATAGCCAATGGTTTGTATAATTGCTGTGAATAACTGCAGCCAATAGGACAACAACATGTTCTTATCGAATTTCCCACAAAAGAAAGTGTAAATCATCAGAAATTTATGAATGACTTGAAAAAAAAAAGTTGTCTGGCATGTATATATACTGCTTATCTCTTCCCTTTATATAGAATTTTGTAACGGGCGCTGTTTATTTTGATAACAACCAATAAACATAGTGTCAAAGCACTCAAGAAGAAATAAACAATATTCAAAATAACAGTTATGTTAATTTTCGACGAAACAAAAAAGAAAGATAAAAAGAGAGGAAAAAAACCCAACTATAATTAGAAAATCCGTGTCAGACAACAAAGCAGTAAAAGCTTTTCAACTTTATTACGATGTACGATGTGATTAGATTCAATTGAAAGAAAGATGCAAAAATCAACGGATCAACTTTCAACGACTTTACTGAATTGTGATTGAGAAGATGCTTTGGTGGCAATTTCCTTAGTCATCTGATTACCGCTTTCTTATGTAATTTGGGTTTTAAATTCCTCCATTCATGTAATTTTGCAATTTA
This sequence comes from Vandiemenella viatica, assembly GCA_031002005.1. NCBI lineage: Eukaryota > Metazoa > Arthropoda > Insecta > Orthoptera > Morabidae > Vandiemenella > Vandiemenella viatica. The sequence continues at coordinate 183,715,974 of CM061914.1, read as the reverse complement.
TTATTTTTAATTTTAAATTTCTTCGCCGTTTTTGATAAATTATTCATCACTTGGCGATTTATTCTAATTCCTTACTCCTTGCCCCAAAAGAAAATTTTCCCATTCCCTTATGTATGAAATCGAAATTCAGTTTGTCGCCATTGTGGTATTTTCCCTTCCTGCGTGACTCTTAATCAATATCTTTCCACATCTCGTCACCAATATTACGTTTTTACACTCCAACCACTCTCTTCACCTACCTCCAGTCCTCCAATGAGTCCCAATCCAGCTCCTCTATCATGTCAGTTACTGACTGGGTCCTGAAGTAATTTAAGTTAATTATTATGGTGAGAGCTAAGAAGAAAGCTGCCCTAGAAAAACAAATAAAATCATTTGTCAGCTTAGTTTAAAACAATCCGAGCATACGTAGAACTATTATAGTCTGGCGGGCGTTTAGTGGCTATATGAAATCAGCAGTTCTAAATATCAGATAGAGAGATAAATGGTATCAGTAACTTCAAGTAGCTTTGCTTCTCCTGGAAAGAGCATAAAAAGACAAATCGCTACCAGAGTGAGGTTATATAGAGTTTCCTAATTATTACACATATTGAAGTGGAGGATTTTGACTAGATTCCAAGTTCATCGTATTCAAAACACAGATTAGTAAGATTACAATAGCATGCGGTTCGAATCCCCGTCCGGGCATCCAGATTTGGGTTTTCCATGGTTTCTCAAATCACTCCAGGCAAATGTCGGGATGCTTCCTTCAAAAGGCCATGGTCGAATTCCTTCCCATTCCTTGCCCCCCATCCTTTCCCGTCTCTAAGGACCTCGCTGTTAGAGAGACGTTAAGCAGATAAAAAAAATACAATAGCATGCACTGTCATCATTAACAACTGCTTTCAAACTGTTTTTACATTTTCCTCTATCTTTCCACCAATCGCCTGTCATCACCTTTCTCCCGTCCTCTTTTCTTTTCAGTGCACCCTCCTTATCTCCTTCTAGCCATCTATACCTTCACCTTCCTCCTGATCTTTTGTATTCACTTTCATTTCAAGTGACTTTTATGGAATCCTATTATTCACCCAGTCACGTTTTTAGTATCCACGCTATCCCAGCAGTACCTTCTCTATACCGTTCTGCACAATGTCGCTAACAGAACACATCTCATGTGCTAGGGACACCTTTGTTTCAAAACCCTCCATTTGTTGGAGAGGGCGATGAGAGGATGTACCAAAGAAGTCACGGAATCAGGTTACAAAACGTTGAACAACCATTGCTTTTATGTGGTGACATAACAAGGAACCAACGTTTTGGGTATCAAATACAGGAACTGGAGGGCGTGCAAAGAAGGGCTGCTGGATTTATCTCTGGAATTTACTGCAGAACACAATCAGTAATTGATATGATAAAGGATTTGGATTAATTGGAAGACACGGAGGAGGTGAAGAGAGTGTACAAGGATTATTTCGGTGATGTGTTCTGGATTGCTACTGGTAAGAATTAGGGGTAGGAAAGGAAAGAGATAACTACGATCTAAAGCTAACTTCTGATTTAAAGTGTTAGAGTGTTTGAGAGAAAGAAAATTAGGGACCGGAATAATTTACCAATAAAAATACTAAAATATTTACAAGAATCACTGAAATAATTTCAATTTAATATATGGTAAGTGCAAAATCAGGTGGATGCAAAAATTGCACTCAACGGATTTAAGATAAAAAGCAAGAAATGGGGAAATAGGTGTGTTGGGAAATTAACATGGAACATATATTCCATCCTAATTAAATTAAACTAAATACCTCCATTTTATTCTGTTTATTTCTAGAATTTTTCATAATTATTGACAAAATTTCACTGACATCCATATTCTTCACTGTGCTCTCATAAAACGTAATAAAGAATCAGGAAAGAACTATGGGTCTCATATTTTATGTATATTCTCATCCACTTTTTTGAAATGTGTATCCATTGGTCTTCCTCTCCTTCGTTTGCCTTGTATCTCCATTTCTTGGAATTCTATTCTCCTCTTAATTCTCGGTACCATTCCAGCCTTGACTTCTCCACCACATTTCGCAACGGTTCATCCTTTCCTCATTTCTTATCTCACCCATTCTTCTTATTACTCTTCCCATTCGGAGGTAGTTTATTTCGCTTTACTGCAGCTTGCTGTCATTCTGATTCTTCACAATTCTTAAATTCTTATCGTGAATGGTAAGCCTGCAATATCATACATACTACTGAAGCTCTGTCAGACCAATCTAGAGGTATGTTGTAAATAACTACCAGAGATTTACACTGAGTACAAACACTCCTCCTTTTACCAACGTTTCGAACAATGGCTATGGTTGTCATCAGGCGACAATCCACCTGCTAAGTCTGCTAGAGATCTAGAGCAAGATCAGACATCTCGGAGTTCATTAAATCTTACGTCACACTAAAATAAGCAAAAAGAGAAAGCGACATAAAAATACCAAACGAAACTAAACCACCGCAAACGGCCTCGCAGAATTTTTAAGAATCTTTTAACTGACCTTCACATTAATACAACAAATCCTTCGGAGGGGTGAAGTTGCTCCGTGGTTTTGATATCTGTTAAACTGTAGGTCCTGAAGTATCATTGGCTCAGGTAGCCACGATAGCGGTGGATTATGCAGCAAGTTGAAACCCTGTTTTTTGGATGCTTAACAATCAATCCTTCGACATCTACTATGCCACACTAAAATAAGCAAAAAGAGAGAGAGAAAAAATATCAGATGAAATTAGACCATCACAAACGGTCTCGCACAATTTTTATGAACCCCTAAAATGATCCTCACATGAACATTGCAAACCTTTCGGAGGGTTTTCTCTGTGGTTCAGATCTCTGTTAAACTTTAGTTCCTGTAGTATCGCTAGGTTAGGTTAAGCCACGACATTCGCGAATTACGCGGCAAGTTGGAGCACTAATATAAAATTTTATGCCTTTATCAGGCGTCATATTAGTAAAATCCCAGGTGACAGTAAAATTAGAACGAGGAGAGCAGGAATTGTGCTATTCGCTTGAATTTTGCAACACACTTTCCTCTGATTATATCTTTCGATAAAAAATGTTAAAGTAAATTGAAACGATACCATCAGCACTCTCCAGCAACCAATCTAAAATCACTGGCAACTTTTCGTGATGCAATCTGATTACACTGCTGCGGCATTATAATGAACGTAATGCATTTGCGCTGTAACAAAATGCATGTTTTTATCATTTTAGGCCAGGTAGCATTACAGATACTATCTTTGGTGTGAATAATGTGATCGGAAATGGCAGTTGTCTGTACTGTTAGTAATGTACCGTACCGTAACATTCATGTGGCATCACGTCTACTGAACGTTTCATTTTGCTTTAATGTAGACTTTTTCTCGTTACGAATAGAGGACCGAGTGTAGTGGGTGAGCGGTGACGCTATGGCTTCGCATTCGGCAGGACGCGGGTTCGAATCTCCATCCGGGCATCCAGATATGAGTATTCCATGGTTTCGCCAGAGGCGAAAACCGGGATGCTTCCTTCAAACGTCCAAGGCCGAATTCCTTCCAGTTACTTACCCTCGTTCTTTCCCGACACTAATGACCTCGACGTCTACGAGGTGTAAAGCCATTAGCAAGAAAAAAAAAAAAAAAAGATCCCGAAGAGGGAAAGTATTTGAGAAATTTTAAGCGAATAGCACAATTACGACTTTGTTATTTTACCAAGCCGAGTTCCACTTACTTTTTACGCTAGGAGAACGAAAAGGTGCCGTAACCAGCCGTCAGATTGGGGTAAAACAACCCCAAATGTTCCTGAGGAAGGTGGCAGGTTGGATGCCGAAACGTTGGCAGTAACAACATCGTTGAAGCAGCGCTAATCTTAGTAAGTTGCGACACTGTTCTCTGGAATCCTCCGAGGTGCAGAGCTTTGCGGAGCCTTACCGTGAGCCGCGTGCCGCCCCTGAGCACCGCCGTCGTCCTCGCTGGACACCAGTCCCCTGTGCGTCACCACCAGCAGCACCAACACCACCCGCCACAGCACCATCGTGGTCACTCGGCAGTCGCCGCCATGGAGGCGGGCTGTCACACTGTCACACGTCGCCCGACACAACGCACGCATCCACCACTCTCCAGAGCGTTCGCTTCCAGAGTGACCTGCTGGAAGGAGGAGGGGCCGCTCCAGAGGCGGCCCGCGGAGGAGGCGCCGCGCGCGGCCACTACCCGAACTAACGCGCGCCGCGCGGCGCAACAGGTGGGTCCGCGTGCGATATCGGAACTCTGCCGACTACATCCATACTGATTACGGTATGCCTAAGTTAACACACCGCCAGCGAGGAAAAACAAATTCCTCAGAGTAATAAGAAGACGCTAGTAAGGTGAACATTTCGACTGCGAGAAGTAACTAAATTTAACGAGCAGTTTTTGCGTGAAGAGCGTTCAACAAGAAATGTATACTAATTTATTAATACTGTTCTTAAATTTCTCAGCTTTCCACCTTCACACCAAAGTGGAACATACCCTATTCCACCCCAGAGACAACAGGGTGTACATTAATCGAAACCCCGTCAAAATACGACTAGTAGAAACCGTTCATAGTATCTCAAGACAGAGAGGCACAAATTATCTCTATGTTACTAATAGTGTCCCAGGCTAATTTATTTAAAAACATCTTGAATGTACAGATTATCTTCCGGCTACAATATGTATATATATACATATATATTGGTAGAGGCATAAGACAAAGTTGTTGTCTTTCCCCATTATTGTTCGATTTATACCTTGAAGACATTATTGAATAATGCTTAAACGGAAAAATAGGAGAACGTATTGGTGGCAAGAGAATAGAGTGCTTACGATTTGCTGATAATATGATCTTGTTGGCAGAAAGCGAACAAACTCTAAACAGAATGCCGAAAAATCTAGACGAATCTTGTGAAGAGTTTGTAATGAAAATCAATACAGCAAAATCTAAGAGCATGGTGATAGGAAAAGGAAGGAAAATAATAAATATTACGTTAGGAAGTGCTGATATCAGGCAAGTAAGATCGTTCAAATATCTTGGGAGTACGATCACCGAAGATTTGAGATGCCACCAAGAGGTAAAAACTCGCATTGCCATAGCAAAGGAAGAGTTTAATAGGAAAAGGCGGCTACTAACTGGAAAAATAGACAAAGCTCTCAGGAAAAGACTTGGACAATTTTTAGTATGGAGTGTGGCTCTTTATAGGGCAGGCGTGGATACTGAGACGAGAAGATGAAAAACGGTGAGAAGCGTCTGAGATGTGGATGTGGAGGAGAATGGAGAGGAATACTCCAAGTCATAAAAGAAAGAAAGAAGAATTGGATGGGACACTTGTTGAGAGGGGAGTGCCTGATAAAAGACGCCTTGGAAGGTCTAGTTTGTGGGAGGAGAATAAGAGGAAGAAGGAGGTGCAAAATTAGAGACAACATCAAGGAAGACGGCAACTACATGGACCTTAAGAGAAAGGCAGAAGATAGAAGAGCATGGAGAGCAGCCAAGTGAAAACCTGCCCGAAGGAAGAAAACTGATGATGTTGATATATATAATATGTTGGTATGTTGATACATATGTTTGAGATTAATAGACTGTCAATGTCAATTCGCATTTCACTAACACCAAAGAGTCTCCTACTTCGTAGACGGTACAGCCACGTTTACTCTTTGCTTATTACGTAAATTGCATACTCTGCTTTTCAGAGATTAAAAGCATGTGACATATTCCATGGAGGAAGACATATTCAATTGTGTGCTCAGTTTAGAAGTGTAAAAATGGATGCACTTGATAAATTAATAGTCCCGGAGCAGGAAGTATAAATGGGGATTACTGCAGATCGCGATTCCGCCTGGAGTTGGCGTCATAATACTGGAGTGATCAAACGCAAGATTCAGCTAGAAATTCTTTCCAAAGTACGTTTAATTGTTTCATGTTCGTCCAGGCTGTATTGCAACCTAATTTCTGTTTGAAAATAATGGTATAGGCTGTATTATAACGGAATTACTGCTTGAAAATAATACGTCTGACCACAGCAGTATTACAACGATATTATTTAATGTTGTAGTAGCGGAATCGCGATCTCCAATAGACCCTATAAATGAATTCATAACCTTAAAAATTTTAAAGTCGCATGCATAAATGTCTATAACGTAATCTGTTATTATTATTATAGATGACGCTATTGGTGTACATAGGTATTTGAGCTAGGAGAATATTTTCTATTATTCTTTTGCTTATAGGTGAATGAATTTCCAGTCTTCCTCATCGAGCGTGGTGGGTGAACGGTTAACGTTCTGGCCTCGCATTCTGGGGGACGCCGATTCGAATCCACATCCAGGCATCCAGATTTGGGTTTTGCATTGTTTCCCCAAATCACTCCACTCGAATGCCGGGAATTCCTTCAAAAGGCTATTGCCGAATTCATTCCCGTTCCTTGTCCCCAGTCCCATCACGCCTCTAATGACCGCGACGTCGACGAGGCGTAAAAACTATAAGAAAAAAATCCATTCTTTTTTTGTTTATACGCGCTTAATTTTGTTCACACACAACTAAACTACCTTTGGACGCTTCATCTGAAATTATTAGAAATTCCACCCACAAAATCGTATATTGGAAGATTAACCAGATATGCGCGGCAACTGACAGTTGGTAGAGCTGCTGAAACATCTGAAGAGCGAGACGCGAAACGGAAAAATGGACGAATCAGAGTCTATACTTGAGGAGCTGCACGGACAATGCCGGGTTTCGCTGGTAGTACTCACTGGAACCTTGTTGGTCGAGACTAAGCCTTGCTGTTGAGACATTGCATTAGGAAGTACGCATATTCGATCCCCACAGTTTCACTGATCTCGCTCCCTGCCAGTGTACAGCGCAAAATCCAAAATTTCATATCCTATGCAGAAATGCCATGCTGCGCGTCAAGCCCCACCCACCAATAATTCAAAGTCGATTGCGGATTGGATATCATTGGGTCTCATTAGAAAACACTCTGCAGGACACTCGCGAGCACGGTTTCCGGTTGGAAGAGGAATTTAAAAAGTATATGAAAAACGTATTTTAAAATTTAAGTGTTTAGTGCTTTAAATTCATAATTTTTTTGTGCTTATGGTGCTAGCTATTAATTTTTGGTTTCTTTTAAAAACGTTATAAGTGGTACCATATCCTAAATCTAGATTTGTGAACAAATGAATAACTCATTTTTAATTAAATTTTATGACGCTCTGTTCCTCTCTCCGCGCCATTTTGCAATCATTACTCTTTCGGTGGCAGGAGCAGGTAAGAAACAATTATTTTTATATTTGATAAATCATCACATGCTTTATCAAGTTTATATCGGTACCGTATGCGTTGTGTCGTCCTCAGAAAAACCGATTCAATAATGTACGTTTCGTACCTTTTTCTCATAAGCATTAACATTTTATTTGGAAATTAATTTAATTGCAATGGAGCGCACGCTCCGGTGGCAATTTCACTACACACTAGGGTTGCCAACTTTTCAGATTTCCACAGCAGAACAAATGCCAACATTTCAGATCTCCACGACCGGACAAAAGCCCACGGGTGGGGGAGGGGGGGGGAGGAGTGTAAGAAGGGGGTATGTATGTTAGGAAAAGTAAAATTTACAGAGCAATTCGTTTTTTACTTTTACAATTAATTGTTGTTATAATAATTGCTAACTAAAAAGTAACAAAAAAAATATTGTTTGGAATAACAATCCCAAAAATTTAATAATATTTAAAATGCAATAAAATAACTATTATTCTATTATTATCTCAAAAAAACCTCTGCAGAAGAAACAGTGTCTTCTTCAGCACAGCCACATTAAAAAAAAAAAAAAAAGTTTAAATCTGCTGTTTTCTATGTAGATTTTGTTTTCCTCATATGTCGTTTCATTACTTTTATTCCGTCAAATTTTGCAGTAAAATTCATTTTACACACTTGACAATGTGCGGCGGAATGTTTTCTTTACGTAACTAAGTTTTAAATTCGTCATTTGAGAGCTACTCCTCTCCGAAACAACAATATCGTTTCCGTACTTTCCTCCGAAAATCACTCATTATGTATATGTAATCTGTTTATTTCCATAATTTTTTTAAATTTCTTAATAACCGGTCGTTTTGCATCCGGTCGCATGTAGTGAACCGGACGCGGATAAATCGCGTTAGAAACAGACAGTCCGGCCGAAAACCGGACGGTTGGCAACTCTACTACACACCCATAATTTTTTTTTGTTTAAATTAAATTAAATTGCAATGGAGCGCATGCTCCGGTGGCAATCTTCCCCCTTTCCTGCACACACCTACATTTGCCATTTACAAATTTCACCTTCAAATTCTTTAATTTAATTTAATTTAATTGCAATGGAGCACACGCTCCTAACGTTTTTGGTAAATTATTCATAATTTCTCTTGGTAACTTATTCCAATCCCTGACACCCTTACCTAAAAAAGAGAATCTTCCTACACCCTTACGACTGATTTCGTCTGTCAGCTTGAGGTCATGGTCATCTTTACCACAAGAGGATTCTGTTCCATACATTATATAGTTTACCAGAAATAAAGTTTTGTGGTTTACTTGAAGTAGGTGCAACTTATGCTTTAAAAACCACTAAATTTCTGAGCTTTGATGAGCCATATACACTATGCAGTGAATAATTCTAATTGGTGAAGTCGTAGATTGGTGCTCTGTTTTTTGTTCAAAGATTTGTTTCATCACGGTCGATTGTTCGAGAGCAATTTCGTTCCGATTGTTGACGTACAAATAGCTTTCCGATATCTGACTGTGGTTCCTTTGAAACTAGCGAAAAATACTACATGTACGTATTATCTTAGCAATATGGCGTATTTTAAGTTATAGAATTAGAAAATAATAATTATTTGCTAGAGTTCAGAATATAAGTCCACAAGATGAATAATTGGTGCGAAAATGATAGATATGTGCTCTTTCCATGTCCAATCTTGTATATTATGGGCGGCTACATGGATTTAGTAAGTTACTTATTTTTTGTTGATATTGGTTCTTTGCGTAGAATGTGACAGTGTAAAGTGTGATAACATAAATGTAGGTTATAAGATTTGCAGGATGCTCTCTGAATACATATTTGATGGTTACGACATCAAAACCGAAATATTTTACTGGGTGGGGAATTTTTAAATTCAAAAATAGTTGTTACGACTTTTGTATGTATGTTCGTTTTCCAACTAAGACCACGTTAAAGTGTTATTGTTTGGCTTGTGTTTGCTGTACCTGGATACCAAAACACGGGAACGTTCTGGCATACTGCACAGTACACAGCAAGCTTCTCCAGACTTTATTTATACATTACGTATCTTTAATTTTTGTCTTTTTTGCAATCTTTGTTTCATGATTGTTGCGTTTAATTACCATATTTTAAATTACAATTTTAAGTGGAAATTTTGATGCAATGACGTTGTTATCACGGGTGTATCGCTGGATTGCGTTGCAAAATCACGATGTTTTGACGGCTAGCTCCGCTTTCTTCAACTGATGTGAATTCATCTGTACTCTGTAGCAGAGACAATGCTCTGTAGTAATCTGCTAACCCATGGAGGAAGGAAATATTTCCTTCCTCCATGTGCTAACCCAGCCATAGCCAGAGACAATATAGCAGAGCTAGTCTTCGAAATATTCTGTGTTTGTAACACGTTCTGGCGGTATACCCGTGAAGACTTCATTGCCATCATACACATGGAAAATCTCCGTTCGCACGGAAATGTTGATGTTTAGAAATTATTTTCATTAAGTAAACAAATTTAGATTAATACTGGAACGACAAATGAGAAATTCTATTTAAGCCAAGAGTGTGTGCATTTAACCGTTTCCATTTCTACTACGCATTACAATGTCGTTTCGCCAATTGGTATCGTTTTAGAATTTCTAACCTGAAAAAAAAATTTCAGTAAAACAATTTTTAAAATCTTTTTGGACCTAAAAATAATATGTATCAACAACAAAAATCTCTAGCAAAAATCGTGAAATGTAGCGGAAATCGTAGCAATAGTAGTAGACTCGGTATAAAAACAGGGTCAGATGCAGCTGGAGAAGTAAGTGAATTCTGTTCTTAGGAAGTAAAATTACAAATGATGGCTGAAACGGAAATGAAATTAAAAGATGAAAGCGAAAAGAGCCTTCTTTTAAAAGATAAATCTATTAACTTCAGTTATTGGCCTAGGAAAAACTTTTTTTAATTCTATATGTGGAGCACAATACTTTACTGTAGCGAAGTATGGACTTAAGGAATACCAAATGGGAGGAAACTGAAGGATTTGAAATGTGGCGCTATAAAAAGCTACTGAAAGTTAAGTGGACGGATAAAGTACGAAACGAATGAATTTTAGAAATGATGGGTGAGGAAAGAAGTTTGTGGAAGAGAGTGACAAAAAGAAGAGATAGGGTGGTGGCACACATTTTGAGACACCTGGGATTGGTTAATTTGTTTGTAGAGGGAACAGTTGAAGTAAAGAACTGTAGATGTAGACAGGTTAAAATATATGAAGTACCTAATTGAGGACGTAGGTTGTATGTTGAGATGAAGATGTTAGCACAAGATAGGAAGAAATGAGGAATTGGATCAAATTAATCGAGAGACTGATGACAAAAAAGTAATTTCCACCATCTAATGTGCTGGGTAAGCCTAATGTAGTGCTGTTATTTTTTAGAAAATAAAATTTGACTTGTGTTCCTTATTTTAAAAAATGCTTGATTGTTTAGCTTTACGTAGCCTATAGGATTCAATTGCCCGAAATATTCAAGACGAAACATCTTGTGATATTACATTTAATAAATCATGTATGTGTTTATATGTTGTGGTTTATGAGCAACGTTCCTTGCATTCGATTTCACATACGTCAGGTATTGGTGAGCAAAATTCTATCGCGGATGAAATATCTTTGGGTTTGATTATAGTACTTTACTTAAAAATTTGTTTTTTAACATCTGTTTCAACTTTCAAGATAAATACATTTTGATCATTAAGTCTTTTTTAAAATAAAATCAGTGGATGAGATACTGGCAGTTACAAAACAGCTCTTGGCTCGCGCGCGTCGCAATGTAGACTGCACGTGAGCAACTCGTTTTTTCGCGAATGCTGTTTTGTTTTATCAGGCGTATTGAAATCTCTCATTTCAGTGCAATTTTTTTAATGGCCGATTGATCCCTATTTGATGCTCAATGAGTTTGCTGAATAAATAAGTTACTTTATCGTGGGGGTGTAACTCAGTGGTAGAGTGTCTGCTTCGCATGCAGAAAGTCCTGGGTTCAAATCCCAGCTCCTCCAAATATTTTTACTTTTTGTTTTATGACAAATCGTATGGAACTAAATGTAATCAAAACAAATTTTTATTGTTTACTTCGTAGCACGTCACATTTGCCTTGTTGTTCGTTTGTAAAAATAATCGTTCGACCTATTGATCTTCAGCGTATTACTCACTGTTTAATTTGCATTTAGTACGGTATTACTTGTTAAGTTCGGTTGTTTTTGTAGCTCAAAAGTTTATAAATATAAACGAATCGTGCAAATTTCCATTAATATGTCGGAATGCATCTCACACTTTGGGTTTGCATTGGAACTAGTGCTACGTTTATAAATTGCAGTTTTGTCGGCCCGGTTAGCAAGCTTGTCCCACGAAACGTTACTCCAATTCCATTTCAATGTTTGATAAGAATTCCAAAAACTTTGTGGCCGGCGTAGAAACTAGCTTTCGAAAATGCTTTATTTTAAAACATACCATTTCAATTTAAATAAATACAATTGGTTTCTTTGTTTTTTTTTTGTTTTTTTTTTTTTAAATGTCTGTTTAGCATGAATGTTAGGTATTGATTATAAGCAAATTTGCTTTAACAGACAACATATTGGAAGCAATACATGAAAAATTAAGTTCTCCATAAACCTTCTGTGATCTAACTTACGCATTTGATTGTGTCGATGATAAGAATATCTTAGGTAAATTAAACCACTGTGGTGATAGGGAGCGTGCCTCCTGTGAACCCCCCTCCCCCCACGTAGCCCACGTGACTTTTGCCTCTCCCCCCCCCCCCCCCCCCCCCACATGTAGCACGTAGCTTTTTTCCCCTTTTGATTCCAGAAGATATTTTCTACTGTTTTCTCCTGTCAGACTATTGTAAATTACATACGGAGGTAATTAAGTGAGGGAAATAAATATTCACATGCTGTTGTGAGTTCTTTTCCTCATTTTAACTGTGATAAATGTTATGAAAGGAAAGCTACGTGGCCTGGCTCGAAAACCCGCCCTCCCCCCACGTAGCCCCAGCGTAGCCTTCCAGTGACCCCCTCCCCCCCTTGGACCGAGCCACGTAGTTTGTGCACGCATCCTTAGTAGTAGGCAGCTGCAGATCCAGGGGGAAGGGGGGCTAATGGCTCAACCTCCCCCCCCAAAAAATCATCTCTGTCACCCCCGACGACATCGTAATTTTGGGGATTTTTCCCCCATTTTCTGATCTGTTGTTATTATAAGGGCAGCAAACAAGTTCATCGACCCACCCTCCTATAAAGCCTACCCTCTCTCGAGTCAAGCATCCCTCCAAACCAAAATCCTAACCGCCCCCCCCCCCCCGGCCACCCAAACCAAAATCCTATATCCGTCACTGGTGGTAGGCCAGAACTTAAGTTTTAATTTTATCTAGAAAACATAAAGCAATGTGTATCCATAAAGGTTGCAAATATTATGTTCATCATCATCATACTTAACAGTTTCCAGCCTCTGGCGGGGTCTGTTTTATGCACAAGCCTCTTCTTCTTTCAGCCTACCACCTCTCTGTCACCACTTTGTTCCACCCTCCTCCACTACTTTCAGCTATCCATCTCACGTTAAATGTTTTAAATACAGTGTCCCTCAGTGTTCAGTTCTTGGTGCTCTGCTTGTCTATTTTGCATATTTTCACTCCTTGCTCACATATAGCATCTGCATGTGGAGGAACTTCACAAGCACAGAAGGTATTATAATCAGAAAAACCTGCTCTAAGAATTATTTGTGAAACAAGCCCACTGACATCATGTTTAGAAATCTAGATGTAAGTTACTTACACTATAAATATACTAACATACTTAAATAAGGTACCTACAAAATAACTGCTAGTAGCTTGTGTAAATGTAGTTTACATAATTAATTTACAATGTATGCTATGACTGTACATCTCCTGGTGTATGTATTATTTTATTATGGAATTGTTTAATGTACCATATATACTATGACTGTACATACTGTACATCTACTGGTGTTTGTATTTTTGTTTTTATGCAACTGTTTATCTGTAAATTGACAACTTTCCACATCCCACAGAGGCAGTCTCTTATATTGGGATCAATGGAAAATGAATGTATTGTATTGTATAATAAGTATATTCACAAAGATTAAAAGTCTTTGTTAAATGCATGGAAAAGGATAACATTCAATTGAGGTTCTTAATTCAATGTGCTATCACAGCAAATAAAAATCTATGGAAACCTAACAAATTTAAATCTAAACTGAAAGGTTTTTTTTCCTCCAGAGTCCATTTGACTTTGTGTAAGAATTTTTTTCTAGGAATTTGTTAACTAAAGATGATTGAAAAAAAATACTATATGTTTTTGGGGTACTTATGGAAGAAGACAAAGTGATTCACAATCACTAAAATGGTGCATCATTATTTAAAAAAAAAAGTTTACAAATGCAGCAATTAATAAGAGTGTGAAGATATTGCATTCATATATAATAACTAACATGGGCTGCTATGTATTTTCAGAAATTGATTATACTAATGGAATGTTAAGTATTACTAATCAGTGATTGGTAACACGGCCGGCATTGGGAGGGGGAGGGGGGTAAGCGGGTCAAATGTACCCGGGCCCGCCCAACTCATGGCGGGACCGATCATCCGCTGTAGGGGCCCCCCACTCGATAAGTCGTAGAAAATTAAAAAAAAGGTCGCCCATTTGGTCTGAGTAAGGGCCCCCCAACTGGTCTGGTTGCCTCGGGCCCCAAAATCCTAGTACCGGCCCTGATTGATAATGCTGGTTTCTTAATAATTGTATGTACTGTTCCTCATTGCTGAGAAGTTCTCACATTAGATAAAAGCAAACATATTGTAATCTAATAGTCTTAGATTAACTTAGCAAAAAAAAAAAAAAAAAAAAAAGCATGAGAAGTTTTCCATGCTCTTATTTAATCAGTTTATATATTCTTACTGATTAGGCAAATTCTTGTTTCTGCATTATTATTTAAAGCTAATGTGAATGGATAATTTTATTTTATTTTCAGATTTTTTCAAACATTTGTTTGTTGGTTCAATGAGCTTCTTGGCAGTATTAAAAAAAATTTCACCTCTTCATCATCTGACAGACTACACTATAGAGATTGCCTACAATCTGAGACTCTCAAATGGTTAAGGGCTCACTTCAAATATTGTTTTATTTGTCATATTTTTAGCTCTTACAGCACTTCTGTTTTGAGCTCTGGTAAGAGCAAGGCTCCACTTCTCTACGACCACGTGGGAAAATATGAAATGCTGCATGAAGGGGATTAACCTTCACATAAGTAGATACTGAGTAGAAAGTCAGAGACCGTATAGAAGTGCTTAGCAGTATATTAACTGAGGAACACCTGTTACGACAGGTAACTGCAAAGAAACTGAGGCTAAAAACAAAATGAAAAAGGATTGTAGGCAGAGATTAAAACAAAATGTTGGTTTGTTAGTTGTTACAGAACAGACGTACCGGTAAGTGAAGTAAAAACATAGAGATTTTGACTTATATTCAAGTATCTGTATTTATATCATTAGTAAACAGTTCAATTTTTAAGAACTTGTTGTAAACATTCATACTCAAAGAGGATTTGTTGAATTTTCTTTTATGTTGTGACAGCAAACGAGCATTTTAAGCATAGTTACCTCATGACATTTGTGTGTGTTTGTGTTGTTTCCTTTTTTTAATTTTACTCCTTGATGATCTCGAGATCATTAGAGCTAGGAGTGAGAATAACAATACACAAGAAGGAATTCGGCAATCGCCTTTTGGAGGAAGAATCCTGGCATTCATGAGGAATGATTTCGCAAAACCAAAATCTCAATGGCCAGACCTGAGGTTGAGACCTATAAGGTTCTCCATACTTTACTATTCTGCAGCTTGCTTCTACTATACTAAAAGGGAGTATAAAATCAAGGTAAAAACATGAGCAGGAAATAATATAACTATTGTGTAAATAGAATTATTATTGTCTGAGATATTAAGTTTTTTTTTAACTTCCATTTGACCAGTTATTATGTAGCTTGCTACCCTTTTATAGATGTACTTTTTATATAAATTTCTGACATTTTAGAGTGATTGAGTAATATTAAGCAAACAGATTGTTGAAATGTCTTCTACAAACTTAAGTATAAAATCCAAATTTTGTTGAATACTTCATTCTTTGCTATTCCTACTTATATTTTGCCAATATAGAACTCAAACATTTCACTTTTTATAAGTCGCTGATGTTGAAAACAAAGTCACATCTAATAATTGTCCACTATAAGAACAGATTAGAAAAATCCCACGATATCACATCAGAAAAATCGTTTGCGTATTTTATAGTTCTCAAAGGTTTTTGTTTAATTAAAAAGAATAGAAAGACGCTGGACATAGAAGAGTTTGCAAATATTCTGAGTGGATCTGCATAGCTGTAGAGCATTAAAGCAATAGCTCTGGCCCTTTTTAAAAAAATCTTTGTGCAAGACATATATTGGTGATTAGGCATGGAAAGATATTTGTGTGAGAATTAAAAGTAATGCATCAACCTACATTTACCCTTTACAAATTTTAACTTTATATTCTTACAACATTTTTGTCAAATTATTGATCATTTCCCTTGTAACTTATTCCAATCCCTGACACCCTTACCTAAAAAAGAGAATCTTCCCACACCCTTGTGCCTGAAATCGAGTGCCAGCTTGTGGTCATGGTCATCTTTTCCTTTTCATGCATTACTTTCAATTCTTACACCAATATCTTTCCATGCCTCATCACCAGTATATGCTTCGTACACTCCCACGATGCTCTTCACCCTCCTTCTGTCTTCTAATGAGTCCCATTTCAGCTTTCAGCTCTTTTATCATATCTGTTACTGTTATGAATAATTTAGCAAAAACGTTGAAAGTTGATATTTGTAGAGGGCAAATATAGGTGGGTGCAGGAAAGGGTGAAGATGGGTGTGTAGGGAAATTGCCACAGGAGCGTGCGCTCCATTGCAATTAAATTGAATTAAACCTGTCATTCTTCTTGTTCCTATGCAATGTTAGGCCTGGTGGCCTGTTATGGTTTCAATCCATCTTCTTACTGGTCTTACTACATCTCTCCTGCCTCTTGGTCGATATTTGAGGATTTTTCCTCGTGGGATCCGGCCATTCTTCACCGTAGTCTTAATAGCTATATGGAAAGGAAAACTAAATATATCCACCATTCACCAAAGTTGAAGGGATGAGAGATGAAAGCGACAACAGTAAAAAAGACTTCATCAATAGAGAAACACAGTATTCTGGGCAATGCCAGAAACATATATCCAAGCTCATGTGGACACCCACAGTCTGGGGTGGATCCAGGATTTTGTTTTGGGAGGGGCTTGAGCGGACTTTGGTTTGGAGAGGTGGGGGGGGGGGGCTTGGCTTGAGTGGATTTTGGCTTTGGGGGGAGCTTGAGTTGGGCAAAATGTAGTATTTATTAGTCCCCTCGGGTCTCGAATCCATAGAGCTAAAAAGATAGGTCTCCAAAATTACAATGTCGGAAGTGAACATTAGATACTGGGGGGGGGGGGTGGCTTGAGCCCCCTAGCCACCCCCTGGATCCGTCCCTGCCAACAGTCTACACAGCCACATGAATCATGATTCATCCGGCCCTCCTCCCTTAAACTTTGATGAGTGCTGATTATAGCTTACCTATCCTTTTCAAAAAACATTTCTTCCCCTACAGTTTTGCTGACTCTTTAACAATTGGAGATGATAGTGCCAGTATCAAGTCAATAATGTATTGCTGAAATAACACCGTAGACTCCTCTTTGATGACAAACAAGTGATTACTGCAGCAATTAAATGAGATACTTATTATGTGTCCTGGCAACTGAAAGAGGGATTTGAAACTGCATCACATTCAGGAGGACACAGGTTCGAATCCCCATCGAGCCATCCAAATTTGTATTTTCCATGGTTTCCCCAAATCACTCCATGTGACTGCTGGGATGGTTCCTTCAAAATTCCATGGCCTTCCCATTCTTTGCCCACTCTCTTTTCGATTCTCTAATTACCTTGATGACAATAATGAGTAAAGGCCATTAAAAAATAATAAATTAAAAATTGTAAACTGCATCGTGTGAAACTATATAGAAAAGACAGAACATATGAGACAATTGAAATAACTTGAGTATAGATGCGAACAAACAATAAACAGAAAGCCACACGAATATACAGAATTCAGCAACATTGTAACAGGAAAAAATGCAAAGAGGCGATGGTAATATGGAAAGGAAAGATAAAGTAGAACTGTCACTTACCAAAGTTGAATGAATGAGGGCTGCAGAGACAAAAATAATGTCCTTATTCATGAAAATAGAAGATGAAGCATATGGCTGAGTTTACATGAGAACTTATGGTCAGTGCAGCCAAACTACTGTAATACAATTCAATACAGTCATTTTCCATAAATTGCAGTATAAGACACTTAGTCTTTGGGCTGTGGAAAGGATTCAATTTACTGCAAAATCAGTAGATGTATACACCAGATGATGCATCGTCACAGAATAGTACACATCAGAGAACTTGGTGTAGGAAAAGTTGTCAGTTAAAAATTCTTTTAATTTTTTCTTATTCCCTTCCAGAGATTTAAGATGTGTTGGGGTCATTGCAAGACAGGAGGAGGATGAGGAGGGTCATGGGAGTGTACAGGGCATATACTGGCGATGAGGCATGGAAAGATATTGCAGTAGGTATGAAAAGTAGTGCATGGAAGGGAAAAGATGACCATGACCACAAGCTGGCGCTCGATTTCAGGCACAAGGGTGTAGGAAGATTTTCTTTTTTAGGTAAGGGTGTCAGGGATTGGAATGAGTTACCAAGGGGAATGATGAATAACCTACCGAAAACGTTAAAAGAATTTAAAGTTAAAATTTGTAGAGGGCAAATGTAGGTGAGTGTAGGATAGGGGGAAGTTGGGTGTGTAGGGAAATTGCCACCGGAGCGTGTGCTCCATTGCAATTAAATTAAATTAAACACATGATGACTTGAAATCCTAGTGAAGATCTTGTTTCAAATGGAGTATAAATGGTGACTGCAAAGACATTAATGTGTTTATGCAGGGGCGGATCCAGGGGGGAGGCTGGGGGGCTCAAGCCCCCCCCACAAAAGTATCTGGGTCCACCACCGACATTGTAATTTTGAGACTTTTTTTTTTTTTTTTTTTTTTTTTTTTTTTTTTTTTTTTTTTTTAGCACTACGGATACGAGGCCTGAGGAGGCCGACTCAAGCCCCCCCCCCCCCAAAACCAAAATCCCAAAATCCATTGAAGGCAAGCCTTCTGAACCACAATTCACTCAAGCCAAGCCCCTGTGACCAATGGTAAAATTTCTAACCCCTTGAACAGTCCCTTCAGGAAGTTCTACTTCTAACCCCACAAATAATTTGCATTATGCACATTGATTACATCAACTAAATTTATATAAGATACTGGCCAAGGGCACCGGCAGGATTACTTTCAGGGAGGTCCATCTGTATCCTTTTTGTACATCATATATATTATACCAATGCATTATATGTATTATTATTAACTAAGGATTATGAATTTATTGACAAGGTGTTGAACAAATTTGGACAACAACCTAGGGGCCTTAAGTTATTATTTAAACAGTGAATTTAATAACAACATTTTTGTTTCTTAATCTTTTTCTGTGTGTTTTCTTTCATAACAGGAGAGTGCAAGTGCTCCCCCTTGCACCCCGCTCCCGGTGCCCATGACACTGGCAATTATTTTGTAGATGCCTTTCCAAAACAAAACAAAATTGTATGAAGTAAAAGAGATTGTCAGTTAAAAATTCTTTTAATTTTTTCTCAATTCAATCTTATCCTCTGTTAGATCTTTAAGATGTATCCCTGATTATCTGACTCCTTTTTGAACAGATACCATCTTCAATCCTTGTGAAGATCATTTTCACTTTTAGAGCCATAATCATGTATTTTGTTTCAAATGGAGAAAAAAGTGGTGACTGCAAGGACATTAATTTGTATTTGTACTCTGTGACCAATGATAAAATCCCTAACTTCTTGAACAGCTCTCTGCATGAAGTTCTACTGTTAACACCACACTTAATACTCACTTTTGGGCTCTGAACACTTTGTCTCTGTGAATTGAATTGTTCAGAATATTATTGCATAATTATGACATTAAGGAATGAAAATAAGCAAATTTAACTAGTTTCCTCAAACAGAGATCATGTAATGAACTACAAAAGTGATTGCCCCCAGTAAAACTAATACTTTCCAACTTAAATTATAATCAATAAGCACATCTAAAAATTTAACACTTTCTACCTGTGTATTGGACTGGCTTGCAAATTTTATGTCTATGCCTGGTGTTAATCTGTGATGTACTTAGTTACATATATTGAGCTTTATCACAGTGTGAAGACAATGCATTAGTTGCAAACCAATTGTTAAAACAATCAAAGTCATAATTTTCAATGAGTTCAGTAGGGAATTTTGGAGTATTCTTGACTAATAAGCTTGTGTCATCTGCAAAAATGACATATTTTGAATATTCAACTGTAACAATAGTAGAACATTTACATATATCCAATGCAATGGTGGACTGAATACAGAACCCTGTGGTACACTCCACTCAGAAAACTGTGAGCTACATTTCACAGAATTAAAATGTTACAGTGACAATTTTTGTTTTCTGTTCAAAATGTAAGAACTATGCCATTTCTTAGCAATGCCATTTGCATTATCATACTGTAATTTTTTTATGACAATTTCATAACCGACCAGTGTGGCTAAGCCTCTGCACTGTATCACGAAGATATTACAGGCTTAAGTTTATTAACCAGAGAGTCCTGACTGCAATTTTTAAGCAGTTTTCTGCAATCACATATTCGCCTCGCTATGATAGGCCCAGCAATCTTTCAAAATAAGCACAGCCTCAGAAGACCTTGTTCTGTTGGAATTCAGGTAGAATATTTTTAATTTTTGGTGCTTGTAAACTCTGTTGTATGTTGCATTTCCAAAATTTTTGAAGAAGGCTGCTAGTAATGCGGGGAGATTCAGACTATAGGGCATATTATGGAAGAATGTCGTATAAGATGTTACAGTGGTGATCCTGTGGACTTCCTGCTGGAAACTCAGGAATCGATAAACTATATTAATAAACTAGATATATGTCTTTAATCTTGTAAAGTTGTAGTGTATATATTTTATCAATGTTCTTAAAAGTGTCTGAATTGCCATACGATAAATAAATAATAGAATGGTGATATGATACAGCTGACTTATGCCATTTTTTTCTAATAGATCAGTTTAACTACAGATTCCCTGAAGTAGAGATACATTGAAGATATAACTTAAAACATTACTTAATTATGCGGAGCACAGTTTAATTAACATCCTGGATATCCTATCATAACCACTCAAGCATTTGCTCTTAAAAGACGTGATAACTTTTCTTATTTCTTCTAGAGTAGCTGAGTTTATGACATAGTGTCAAATCATTCTTGGAAACCTCCATTACTGAAAACAATAGTGAGGTTCACTGAGCTATTGGGAATAAAATTATTTGTAACAGGTAAAAAATGTTTATTAAATATATCATCAATTGAAAATGTTGGTCTTCTAAAATTTGCTTGGTATATAAGGTCTTTAGTGACTTGATAATTTTTTCCTGTCTCTTTTTTCACAATATCTCATATTGTCTTAATTCCATTTCAAGACAATATTCTGTTTGTAATGTTTATTTTTAGATGGTTTAAGAACCTTATTCAATATTTCGTAGTACCCCTTATAACAAGCTTTAATATCAAAACCGTGACTTACTGAAGACAATATACATTTTATTTTTAGAAATAACTGCTATTCTAATGACCTTTGATAATAATTCAAGAAAATGTAATTAAAAATATTTTATTTTTCATTCACACCCTGTTCATTGGAACATTATTGCAATTTTTTATATTAAAATAATTTCTAAAATAACTAATTGATTCATCATTTGTTAGTAGCTGACCTTTAAAAGCATTACTTTTGTAACTATTTCACCTTAAAGTGTTGATGGTTAATACTTGGGCATCATGATTAGAAAGTCCATTTATAGATGGCTTGATAGAACATCAGAACTATGAGATTTATAGAAAAACATTATCTATTACCAAGTAACAACTATTCATTATTTTAGTGGGAAAATTAACTAGTCGAGTAAGATTGTATTGTCTGACTAATGATTCCAACATGACTTTAGAGAGAAAGTCCAAGATTATGCTATCTACTTTTCTGTTTAAAAATGTTAGTAGGAGTTGAATTTGCTTCAGAAAGAAAGCAAAGTTCCCAGAGGGTGCTGTCGATAGTGTCACTATTACGAAATTTTCATTTTTGAAATTTAGCTGTGTTGCACAGGATCAAAAATGTAAATCCAAACAATATTTGTTAATATTGATAACATTAAAACTATAACCATTTCTAATGTGACAACTCCTCCTTGTTCCATATTAGTTACACAGCAATGAAAAGCTAAAGTATAGAAATACATTTAATATATGTTTTCTTTTAGTTATATGGTGTCGAGACACACATAAAACATCAACACTCTCGACGGCATTCAGTTCTTTTATATGAAATCAGCAGTTTGTCAACTTTTTTTCCTTAACCTGGTGTAATATATCAATCACTAAACAGTTTTTAATTATGGAGTCTGAGAAATAATTGCCATTTAAACAAAGTTCTGTTAAGTCTATCTAACACTCGACCTTAATTTAAAAAAGGGTCTGTGCTAACAGGGCTGCCAACAGTATAATAATGTATCATACTATGTATTTGGTTGGTATACTTAGTCCAGCTACAAAGTATGCAGAAGTATTTTGTTCTGTCAAATGATTTTCAGTGTGTCTTTAATATTTGTTCTCCCTGAAGTGTTATTTTGAGTTCAAAGTGTGTTGTAAAACAGCACTGTACAATAAATACTAAGAGGCATTTTTTTAGTTAACTATGATGAATGAGATTAGGAAAATGTTTCTAATAACATCTCAAGAAGAAAAGGATCTCCGGGCTGGCTATATCTGAGGAAGATGTCATAATACTAATTAATGGCCCACCTAATTTTATTATTATTATTGTTTGGTTAATTATTGTATCATGTTGCTCTGGGACATACATGGGTAATATCGGCTGTTACAGATCGGTATCACTGGATTGATTGTAAAAGTGTAATCTTTGCTAACGTATTCTAGTAAATTCTGTGATGTTCACTGGTATAGTGGGAACTTATCCTGACAGACACAATATGTGGAATTATAATTACATTGCGACAAGCTAAATTAATTCACATTGCCATGTCGGCGAAACAATAACTGTGCTTGGTGGAGAAACGAGTGTATTTCAAATATGGTGGACTATTGTTGCCACAATATGTAAAGTGATTAATGAAAACTGATTCTTTTACGTGCTGAATTGAAATTAATGTGACTAGTTGGTTTAAACATGTCTCATTTTTGGCCAAAGGAGTTGCAATCTTCGAATAATCATTATTGCTGGTGTTGTAATTGAACTTATTGGAAAATACCAGTCAGTGGTTGGACAGTTCTATGTCTATCGGTTCATTAAAGTGTGTCGATAAAAATAATAAAAATATTTTTATATTCCAATAACCATCTGACTGAGGCGACCGTGTTTTTTTAAGAATCAGTAGAAACAGAAGTTCCGATTGCCAGGTAGTAATATTAGACGCCATTCAGTGTGATGTAATGTTTGAAAATGGTGTGTTTATTACTACTATTTTAGTTGAGGAATATTGTAGACAGCAAATATTTCTACAGGGTTTTCCTAATTACTCATCATTTGCGGGAGTGGCTAATGCCACTATTTTATTCAGAATATTTGTAAAAAATATGGAAAAGTATATAAAGCAAATATGCTCATCATCACATACACAGTAATTTTATTAATAGTCTGGTAAGAGAAAGCAGCTCAAAATCTCTTCTGCAACTAATGGGAAAAATCTTCATTCCACATGGGATGTGGAAACAATTGGGGGGGGGGGGGTCAAGGCAAAGCCACGTCAGGCTACGTGGGGGGTGGGAGTGGGTATGAGTTCTGAAGATGCCAAAGTGGAGCCACGTAGTTTACGGACACGCCCTCTTTCCATGTTCCAAATCCCATAGCTCTTACCTCAACAGTGATCTCTGGAACAATAGCAACAAATAAATATTTGAGAAGTTGTAGCACCAATTAAACATCTAGCTACCTAATCTGAAAGAATCCCCTTCACTCTATTATTGTTGTGTAGGCCACACCTGGTATAACCCCACCTACGTGTAAGAAACTTTGGCGTGTGCACACCTTCCAAGTAACATAACTCATTCTCTTTAGCATGAATAAAGTTTAAAACCAAAATATTGTATATTTGTGTGTCCGTGATATATGTTCCACTCCCGTCACTGCCTTCAACTTTGGTGAGTGATGAGTCATTTTCCCCTTCCTGGTAATTTATATTGCCTAAAGCCGTTTCCTTTTTCCTTTGTTTAACTTCCTATACCTCTATCATGTAAAGAAGAAAATGTCATGGAATGCCACTTGCTTCAGTAACGTCTTCACATATCTGATGAGCCACAAGAAATTTATGCATTTTGTTTTCATGTCGTCACAGCTCTCTTGCCACCAGCAAGTGTTTACTTCTCTGGCCTTGTCGCAACTCTCTTACTCTCTGTAAACCAATTCAAAACATGAAGTGCATGTCACAACACCAATATATTACATAAAATGATGTTATATTTTGGGTTCTATCCAGTTCATCATGTAAGATAAAACAGGTTAGAAGGACAATTCACATAAACAACAGCCTTTATTTTCATTCTTAACAATTTTATTTCTATCAACATACAGTGGTTCTAGATGAAAAATAAGTATCACATCAGCTAAATTCTACGCAAGTACACTTTTCTTCACTGGAATATTTTTAATATTGTCATTAGATCATTAAAATTGCCTCTTGTTCTTGTTGGTACCCCACAAGCAGCTGTGCTGTACTGTTGGAAGAACCTTCGACTACGATCCACTCACTCGGGCATTTCAGCACTGCGTCACGATGTAGGCTTTTTGTCTGAACTTACTTTTTCTCCGGCAGTGTAAGATATGCTTTTGTTTGCAGATTTGACTTTAGAAGCATCTTCTGATTCATCTGTTGGAAATGAAACCACAGTGTTTGTAGCTTTATCCTTCAGACCCGGAAGTGCTTTGGTCGCCTTGTAACCGAGCTTCTTCATCTTCTTTTCGAAGGCCGAAGGCGGGGGAGGCCGCGCGTCGCTGGCGTGCACGTCCGCTCGGACGGTGACGCGCGTGGCCGTCTCGTCGTTGGGCCGGTCTCCCTGCCCCACGTCCTTCCCGTCCGTCACGGTGATGTGCTCGACGGTGTAGGACTCCGCCCTGTACGAGGCGTTCACTTCCTCTCGGTTAGCTCTGTCGGTGAACGGGGACCTCTGTTTGGTGTGTCGCACTGCCCTCGCGAACTTCCTGCTGTGAGGAATCATGTTCATATTCTCGACCAACACCAACGCCGCTGTCGTCTGCGTGGGTACCTGTGGTCTCGTTGTCGGGTACTCTAAATATTTCATCAGAGGAGGAGAAGGTTTTGCTGTAAGTGCAGCGACGGTGCTGAAAAGTTTAATGAAACAAAGGATTAGTGTTTATACTTCCTGTAAGAATTTCTATAACTGGTGATTCTAAACCAGTGGTTCAATACCAAACATCTCAAACTGAAATTGACTTCTTATATATCTAATAGACTGCTGCCTTCCAGAGGAATATAAATACACGGTATCACATGTTATTGTGGCAGTAAAGAACTACAGTGAGCTTGACGCAGATTTTTTGAAAGAACAAATTAAACTGCTGGAACTGACTCATGAAAAATAGGTATTAAAACTTCTTCTCTCTCTTAAATATGATTTAAAATGTAGATCAAATGTTCAAGAACTTTTTTATTGAAATTAGCCTCATTTAACAGTAACCTTTCTTTAAAAACTTTCTGGTTGACTTCCTTGCAAGTTATGATGATAAACCACATGGAATCACAGAGGATCTGGGCTATATTTACCTATTGTCATGGATTTATTTTTTATTTTATTTATTTATCAATCTTGTTTCATGGATCCCTGATGAGGAAGGACCTATGCGATGTGAAACATGTCATCGTTAATACACATACATACAATATGAGTCATAACCATAATGTAAACAATCATATGTTACAAAGACTAATAAAGAGAATAAAAATAAGCATCAGTTTTTACAACTGAGTTTTTGCAAAAGCATACAGAAGGGTTCAGTAAACCAGTCACCAGGAAATAAAATAAATTTGTGTATTTATAAGAAAGATTTTGGAATTGGGATATTTCAGGAAAAAAGGTTCTAATTTGTAGAAGTGTGGCAAAACAGTTTAAGCAGGTGGTATGATAGGGAAATGAAATGTTTTCCAAAACAAAAAGAAAACCTCAGAACATACATACATACTATAATAGTGGGATGAGATGGCACACAGGTTTGTTATGATGAAAGCATAGTAGAGCATGAAAACAAAAACACGGTTGATAACATGTGAAGTGACTGAAGGCAGAACTAATAACATCAAAGAGGGAATCTAAAGATGCCAACCAGAAGATGAAGAGCAGAGAGGCCATTCAGTCAATTAAGGAAATGAAAACTGGTTTCATGAGGCCATTATTGAAAATCCAGCAGTATTGCTAGGGGAAAGGCCAGACTGGAAATATTTTGACATACATATGTTAAATAAGTTAAAAAAGAGTAAATGGGCTTTAATTTCAGTGTACTGGAGTGCAACACTCCAGTGGAAATTTCCCTACACCCTCATTTCGACCCCCTTCTTGTGACCGCCTACTTTTGCTGTCTATGAATTACAACTTTGAATTCTTTCATTAATATCTTTCCAACTCTCATCACCAATATATGCCTTGTGCACTAACAGTACTCTCTTCAACCTCCTTCTATCTACTAGTAAATCCTGTTTCAGCTCCTTTATCATATTGGTTACTGATTATGTTCTGGAGTAATTTATAGACAAATCTAGCAGCCCTTCTTTGCACCCACTCTAACTTTTATATTTGATATCCAAAATGTTTATTCCAAACTACACCACCATATTCGTGCAATGGTCTGACCAAAGTGTTGTACCCCATTTGCATTTATCTTCATACCATGTTTACAAACCCAACTAGATATCCTGTCCAGATCACCCTGCAGTTGTTTTCAGTCCTCCACCATTTTGTTCTGATTATATAACATTATGTCATCTGTAAACAATCTAACTTCTGATAGAAAACCATGAACACATTCATTAGTATAATGAACAGCAATAGTCTCAATAAGCTGCTCTGTAGCACTCCCATATTCACTTCAACTTCTTTTTATACTCTATTTCTTACCATAATTCTTTGTTTTCTAACTTTCAACAACTCTTCTACCCAGAAAATCACTTTTTCATCCTCTCCAATGACTTATATCTCACTTACCACCATTTTAGAGCTCACGTTGCCTTAGAAAGATTTAGTGGTACACTACCTATTTGACCTTCTTCATCAGAAATATCTTGCATATAGCCTACTAACTGAGATTTGCAAGAATATCCTTAAGTCATGGTGTTGATTTCAAAACCAACTTCTTTCTTCACATATATTTCTGATACGGTTGCATACAGGGCTGGCGTTAGGGGGTGGGTAAGCAGGTCAAATTTACCCAGGCCAGCCGGCTGATGGGGGGCCCTGATCACCAGCTGCAGGGGCCCCCAGGCCTCGAAGCCAAGAAACCACCCGTTGTTGCCCGGCTAGTTTGTAGAGCTAAAATGAAAAGGTCGCCCATTTTACCCTGGACCCAAAATTCCTAGGTGCATATCACTCTCAGTTAATTTACCTATTACTGATGTAAAATGATTAGCCTGTAATTTTCTACTCCATTTCTCACTCCTACTTTATGTACCGGCACTGTATCGCACTTTTCCAATCCTGTGATAAGCAGCAAGTATCCAGA
Source organism: Vandiemenella viatica (assembly GCA_031002005.1). Lineage (NCBI taxonomy): Eukaryota > Metazoa > Arthropoda > Insecta > Orthoptera > Morabidae > Vandiemenella > Vandiemenella viatica. Next base: position 183,688,709 of record CM061914.1, on the reverse strand, counting down.
CTCAATTTAAATAATATTTCAAGATAAGGTACAATGTCACATCTGGCTATCTTTAAGACAACCATAGTAATATTATCTACACTAGCCCCTTTATGCTTTTTTATGATATTCTCAGGATGAATTTCAAACTTTTTAGTCTGCTAATTTCTATTTGTCTGATTAAGCTCATTCTCTAATTAACACCCTTCCATTTGTCCCTAATCACTAAACTGTTTACTTAATAACCGTGCATTTTTCAAATTATTTGTTACTTATTCTCCATCCTGATCTATAATATGCTCAACATCCTTCCTTTCTATCAGTGTTCTAACACAGCAATAGAAATTTCCAGATGCATCCATCATTGGTCCCACTGCACCAATACAATTCTTCATAAACCCATCTTTAGCAATTTCTTTGCTGTTATTAATTCCTTGTTTAGTTGATTTAAATATTACCTACCTCCCTGCTGTCTCTTAACTCTGTCATGTTCTCTTCTTACCAACCTCTTTAACCTCCTCACCTCCATATTATAGTACATAGGTTCTGTACTTCTCTTTATTTTCTGTTTTGGACTTAACATTTCTTCACCCCTTCTTGCTATCTCCTTGAACTCTTTTCCACCTTGACTCTACTGTACTTGTGCCATCCTTCCATTTGCTTAAACTTTTCCTGGAATACCTCTTCAGTTCTGAAATTTGTTCCTTTTTATAATTGCATCTACTATTCCCTTCAGTTTTTACCGCTGGTTTACTGAATCCTCTAATATCCATCAGAACTGATTCATGATCACTTATTCCTTCAGTTACTTAACACTTCACAAGGTTATCATCGGTTATTAGGAATATATCCAACATGTTTGGTCCCTTTATGTTCTGCTCTGCCACTTGTGTTAACCCGCCTTCCATTGCTAAGATATTTACAAATCCCTGTTCCTGTATGTTATTAATCTTATTTCCCACCCACGCTCACCACTAAAATTTCAATATTTATTTAGTTTCTTCCCAAGTCATTCTTCCACTGCAGTAGCAGCCAATACCCTGACTTTTTATTACCTCAGAAATCTACCCCAAGTAACTCATGATCATGATCTATGAACACCAATGAACTGTAGTAATCTTTGCCACTCAATATGAATATCCCTCCACCAGTTGCTCCTGTATCTCTGCAGTACACTCTGTAACCATCAGGAAAAACCTCACGTCTGGCACTGCTTCCTTACCAAAATTCTACCCTGGTAACTACTTGTTGTTCGTGTATCACTATTAAGCTAACAAACTCTATTACTATGTTCATTATGCCCCTTACAGTAAAAGTCATCTGCATTAACCTTCACAAAACTTTATTATTTTTTTTATCCTCGCCCATTAATTTGATAAAATACATTTAATTTCATGTCTTCTCTAACAATGATTTATCCTGAATCCTACATGTATCGATTGACTCCTTTAATTTTTAGAGATAAAACCAAAACATTTATCTTTTGGCCATAACTGTCTTTGAAGAAATCTGTCTGGAATTCATTTATATTAAAAATGTAGTTAAAATATTAATGCTGTTGACAATGTGAAAATATCAACAGGAGTAGTATTTCTCATAATAAAATATAGCTGCATTTCAGAACCTCTGCTCTTTCCTATTCCTTGTATGTTATTTTTCCTTTTTTCCTTTATTTTTTTTTTGGTTTTACCAAACTGGTTGAAAACTATAAGCAATAGCAAACAGTTACATAAATCACTTTAAGGAAATGTTCAAAATTAACATAAATGTGAAAAAAGTCTATTGCTTGCCTGTAGTAATTCTTTTTTCAAAAATACAATTTAACATAAAGAAAAATGAATAAAACCACTGCAGATCATTTGTTTGCATTACAACTAATTGCAGTGCTGTTTTGTGCATTACCTTTTGTCTCAGGAGACGGGGATCTTGTCTCCTCTGTATTCTTCAGTAGGTTGGGCCTGAGGGTTTTTGTCTCGTATTCTGAAGCCAGTTCTGTCACTGTGGTTTTTCCTCCTCCGTCGCCCTTATTCGTTCGTAGCTGCCCGTAAGAGATGCTCGGTGGCAGGTTACCTACGTCTGTAATGTCAGTGATACAGTGTCAAACCAAAGAGACATGGCACGCTCTCAGCTAATACACAGGATGTGCTTGGAAAGGGTAAATATAAACATTTGCAAGAATAGAGCGTTTATTTGAAAAGTTATTTAGTGCATTAGTACATTTACAATAAAAATTTTAAAAAATTGTTTTTGGCAATGAAAATAATGAAGGACTGAGAGAGAAAACCCATCACTCACCACAGAGGAAGGAAGGAGTTCGTCTCTGTACACATATTATGTACTAAACCTAAATGTTGTGAAATGTGTTTTTCTCCATTTTTTTTTTTTTTTTTTTTTTTTTTTTTTTTTTTTTTTTTTTAATTGGGCACTGCTCTTCTGCCACAGTCTGTGGTCTGTAATTGGTCTATTTTCTCTATGCTTAATCATTTCCATTGGCTAAGAACACTTGCTTGGCTACTCCTAGAAAAGTTCTACTTAGAGATAGTTTGTTTTGAAACATTAAAAGTGCGTGTAATAACATTTGTCTACACGGCAACTCAAATAGCTATGTCAAGATATATATTAAATTTCAATTTTACGTATCACGAAATGCTGTAATGCATATACAATAATAAATCAGTAAAATTGAAACAGATACACCAGATGCAATAACAATATTATGATATTTAAGAAATAAATTTGAAGTCACGAGAAAATGCATAGAAGAAAGATATCAAAAGCACATTATCATTAGAAAAATATCTTTAAAAAAGGTTAAAATAATAGAACTAACTTTGCAAGGTTCATTGTGAATGATAACAAAGCATCCGCAATGAATCTTGCAAGGCTCTTTCTATGAAGCACAAGTCAGTGAAAACAAAGTTGTGAGAATGGAAAAGTGAGGGGAGAAATGGATAGAATTGTTTAAAATGTGGTGTTATGTGGGGATACTATAATCAACATTCATAGGAAATAGACAGAATGTTGAGACACAACTTGAAATAAGTATGATACACTTGTTTGAGGTTAGCAGAGACAAGCAAAGACAAAGAGATCAACAAATAGGTACTTAGTACTCGCTGGTGCACGGAGAGGACAGGATGGAGGACTACCCACCAGTGTGGCTCAGTGCTGCACTCTGGATCGGGGAGGTACAACGCACCAGGCACGAGCCCAGGACCCTGCTTAGCGGCTGACCTGACTGCAGACTAAGGTGGTTTTACACATCCTTCAAGGCAAACCAAAAATACGCTTGTAATATTCTGAACATAGTTACACATTTCATAGATAGATGGCAGCACTTCTCTTCCTCCATAGTACTTGGAACAGCCTGACGGTAGGTATAAAATGCTTAGCATCAACAACGGTATGCGAACATAAAACTATTACTCCATATTTGACTATGCCAATGATTAGTAAAATTCATCAATGACAGCAAACCCCAGATAGTGAAGAAGAATATAGATGGAAGCAGGGGAGGACTAGGGGGCTCCAGGCCTCCCCCCCCCCCAAAAAAAAACGATTTAGGTCCCCCCTGACGACATGATTATGGGGCACTTTTTTATTTAGTTCTCCTGATGTTTTCTGAGACTATAACCACACCCTTGCGCAACTGAAGACCCTCCCCCAAACCACTCAAGCTACCCCCCCCCCCCCCCCCGACCAAAATTCTTGATCTGCCCCTGAATGGAGGATCATGTCAAAATCATCTATTAAACTAGAAAAAATAATAAAATCTATGGAACACATATTATACAACAACTGATGGCTAATCTGTTGTTTTGATGTACTCTTTGATATCTTGAGAAGAAGTGAAGTGTGAAGAGCTAAATGGAAAATGTGCACTATAATCTTGATGCTGTTCACAATGAAATCAGTTTTGAAATTTGGTTTCTTTATTGTTTAAAATGTATAATAAAGCATTTACTTTTAAAGAAAGAATGCAGAAACTTACCAACACAGACTTTCCATTAGTGGAATACACTGCTAGGTATGTTACAATGTTTAATGACAACTACGTGCCAAGATTCCTTCTTAGTCTTCACAACAATTGACTAAACTTACATTTTGAGTATCAAATACATGAGTTGGAGAGGGTGCTAAAAAAGGGCTGCTAGATTTGTTTCTGGAAATTACCGCAGAATACAATCAGTAACAGATATGATAAAACAGCTGGAATGGGATTCACTGGAAGACAGGAGAGGGTCATGGGAGTGTACAGGGCATACATTGGTGATGAGTTGTGGAAAAATATTGGTTTAAGAATTAAAAGTAATGCATGGCAGGGAAGAGATGACCATGACCACAAGCTGGCAGTCGAGTTTTCAGGCACAAGGGTGTGGGAAGATTCTCCTTCATAGGTAAGGGGGTCAAGGATTGGAATAAGTTAACAAGAGAAATGATGAATAATTTACCAAAAACATTGAAAGAATTTAATGTTGAAATTTGTACAGGGCAAAAGTAGATGGAAAAAGGAAACGGGGAAAAAATTGGTATGTAGGGAAATTGCCACCAGTGTGTGTGCTCCATCAAAATTAAATTAAGTTAGTTAAAAATTAAATATCAACTTTTAAGTAACCTGAGGTATATATTTGTGAAGCCACAACCAGGTGATAGTGGCCTTACCTGCCCCCTCTCCTGGCTGGAGGTAGACTCCTCTGGTGTGAGGGAAGATCCTCTGGAAGAACGGAGGGTTGTGTGGGAGATAGCTGACCAGCTCCTCCGCGCGCTCGTGGTCTCTCTCCTCCGAGCGGTTCCTCAGGATGCCCAGCAGCTGGAAAGGACGTCAGATAACTGGGACTACAACACAGCCTTAACTCACTACTGAAACAACTGGAATTATTAAAGAAACACAAAAATTCATTGTAGCCATTTAATAGATTAACAATATATATTGTAAAGGAACACTGCATTCAGATTGAAGGAGGCAGAATGAATTCTATGTCTGATTTAGCTTGGCTGTTGTATGCTCCATCTACTTCTCCAAGAATCCCCCACCATGAAACTATCAGTCCAAAACTGCAATAAGCTTGCAGCATTTGGGAAAGGCCCTACATTTCACTGTCTGTTGTTCATTCAAGGCATCACCTTTAGAGTTTATTATGTATCCTCAGGTGCTGACAAGGTCCAATTCTAGAATTGCAGGATCTTCCGCAATGATGACACTTGCTGAACACACCAGCTTGGGGTGGTGATGAATGGCTCTTCTTTCCTTTTCTGGCTCCTTCCGACCATTTCTTTTGTCAGATTCTAGTTGTCAATGTTGGAGGCCTCACGTACCTTTTCCTGCCATGCATATTGATTGGAGGCATATTGATTGTGTTTATTGGACATTTCTTATGTTTCAGGTGCCCTACCCAATTTTTTCAGCCATTCTTTAGTTGATACACGATTTGTTTTGGGAGATGAGTGTTTGGCATTTGGAAGACACACCTGACTCGTCAAAGTTGGTGCTTACTTATAATTGCCTCAATACTCTGTTGTCGACAACAGTCTAAAGTGGGATACTACAAGCTGGCAGTGAGATCTCTCTCCTGTGGAAATAAACTATTTGTTGTAGTAAGCAGAGAGTGATTGTAAGAATTACCAGGACTATGTAGATTATGACGAAGGCGCCGACGATCGCGGCGGTGCAGCTCGCGAAAACGCACAGCATCTGCGTGGCCAGCTTGTGCATGATGTAGCCCACAGTCTGGTGCTGAGGGGTGTCTGAAATGGCCGCCAGTGGAGCCAGCAGGGTGGGGCCCAGCGCTCCGCAGAACAGGTGGCACGGAACCACGGCCAGCTGGAAACAACGGCTCTCACAGTAGTGGGGCATCTGTTACATTTTTCATCTCCCACATCTTTGAGATAGTGAGTCAATGAATTCTTTAGTCAGATACTTGAATACTTCGTGAACAAAAGATGTTTATCGTAGAAGACATCAACAGTAGCACAGGAAGAACTAATGCTTGAGCAATATCTATCTTGCATCTACTTAGAGAAGCATTTTAACTTATGTTCTGTCAATAGAGCACATTAGTTCTTTATGATCAACACAGTTAATATTTTACCAAAAAACAAGCATTCTTAACACTTTATTAATGTTCAGTGCTTCTGATATGGTATATTTAAAAACAACAAAATTGTAACTGGAACAATATTGTACATTTACAAAATTCTTTTTTTAAAAAAATGAATAATAAGTTTGATTTGCTGTTTATAAGCTGCAGAGAAGCAATCAGTTACTTTTATTTTTAATTACCAAATGTGGTGGGTGAGCAGTTAACGCTCTGGCCTCGCATTCGAGAGGATGCCGGTTCGATTCCCCGTCCGGGCATCCAGATTTGAGTTTTCCATGGTTTCCCCAAATCACTCCAGGTGAATGCTGGGATGCTTTCTTCGAAAAGGCCATGGCTGAATTCCTTCCCATTCCTTGTTCCTAGTCCCATTCCCCCTCTAATGACCTTGATGTGTAAAGCCATAAGTAAAAAAAACCTTTTTTAATTAAAATATAATAAAATCAATAAATGAATGAGATGCATTGTCACCAATATGTTTAATCTTCAGTTGTGAAACTAACTGCAAACCTCATTTTCCATCAGTCTGCTAGGGAAATATCTACCAGATGGAATGCTGGAATAATCACAAACTAGTGTTTAGACACAGCGATCAAAAGAACTGTTACAGATGTTGCCACAAGAGACCAGCAATTACTCCTGTAAATGTTACAAAATTTTACAGTAGAAAATATTGTTTGTTGTACAAGAATGTTAGTATCTTCAGATGAAATGGCTTAATATTTTAATATGGAGGAAACTTCTCTACACACCCATTTCTCCTCCTTGTACCTGCATACTGTTGCTCTTTAAAAATTTGATTTTTTTCATCAATTTTGGTCAGTAATAAATCACTTCCCTTATTAATTCCAATTCCTGACTCACTCACTAAAATCGAGTGCCAGCTTGTGGTCATGGTCATCTTTTCCCTTCCATGCATTACTTTTAATTCTTACATCAATATCTTTCCATGCCTCATCACCAATATACAAACTGTACACTCCCATGACTCTCTTCACCCTCCTCCTGCCTTCTAATGAGCTCCATTCCAGCTCCTTCATCATGTCAGTTACTGATTGTGTTTACCATGATTACACTTTGTTATATTTATTTCAACATATCTCATAACTGACAGTGTTTCAGAGAGAACTGAATCATCCACACAGTTGTTTACAGAAATATGGAATTCTTTTGTATTTTATGACCAGTATTTACGTAGCTAACGGATGTAAAAGTCACTGGTCTTGGTTCTGATCAATGAATTTTGCTTTTCCCCCTCAATATTGACCGCCCAGTTGTTGTTTATACATACTTTCATTTTTCTCTCCACTTAATCTGTCCCTGCTGTGATGCTTTTGAGAGGTCATATCATCATTGTGGAAAGATTGCAGTTACTGCCCAGGTTAGCCGGGAGCATAGCCCTCTCAAGTATTCCAGCCGTTCCACCATTCCTACATTTCCACTACTTCCATTTTGCCCTCCAGTCCTCACCACTTTTATCAGTTACGTTAATCTATTCAGCGCGTGATCTTCTATGAAGCCTGTTCACATCCTGTTTCGAGGTACACAATCTCTTTGGCACCCTTTCATTACTCACTTTCTTTACGTGTCCACACCACTGGAGTTTCTTACAGCTTTGACCTGCACAGGATCCACTTCAATTGCTTTCCTCAGATGTTCATTCTGCACCAATCCTATCCTCTAAAACTTCACCTCTGTCTTCTGATTCTAAGGCCAAATTTTGTGTTTAAAGACATATTGCCATATGCTTGTAGACAAAAATGGAGTCGGGGCTGGTGGTCGGATTCTAGGGCCATGGGTGAGTGATGCTAGTCCCCTCCCTACATACTCAACAAAATTTGTTATTTTAGACTTTGGTTTCTTGTATAAAGTTAGAAAATTTTAGTGAAAAAATGTTCTAAATCATAGTTGCACATTTTAAAACTTCTGTTTGATTTCTACTAGCTATAAAACTTGACAAGAGGGCCCACTTCTGGGACCCAGGGTACTTTTGCCTAGGGATGATCGATATTAGAAAAACATCGATGTTGACATCGATTCAAAGGTATCGATGTGCGATAAACATCGATATGTCTAAAACATCGATGTTTTCGGTAGGAAGTAAAACTGTCTATTCTATTTATTAAATGTGTTTATTGTTATTGAAAATACAATACAATGTTTCGCCTATATCTATTAATATCGCTCATTCCTAACCCTACGTAATCCCTCCGTCACTGGCCCATCATGCAATACAAAAAGCGTTAAGCATTTAGTAATTCACTCACCTGCATGCAAAGCCAACCGACACCGAAAAAAGAAAAACTCCTTAAAACTCCTTCAATGCAAAACAAAAGCAGCAACCAGGAAATATTTAATCTCAGGCAATGTATCCACTTTTTACACAAAATAACCTAAAAAAGTAGGAAACAATAGAGTGAAAAAACTCATGGTACCCACATTGTTGGGTTATATTACCGCAAAAGTTATTGGTCAAAGAAATAATAATACAATACAGAATAAAGATTTACCATACCTGTTATTTCGTTATTAACAATATCAATAGCAAATTAAATTCGCTTCGCTACACAAGTTCACTCACAACACACACGCACTTACAAGACGCGAGCGTTGAAGTTACCAGTATTTTTTTTTAATCCCTTAGAAAATGCAAAGATGTAACTATTCGTACGGCCTACTCCGGTTACGTTGATCAGTGTCATCTAGTGTAAAATAGTTGAACTTTAATTTAATTTTATTGCAATGGAGCACAGGCTCCGGTGGCAATTTCCCTACACACCCATCTTCCCCCTATCCTGCACCCACCTACATTTGCCCTCTACAAATTTTATCTTTAAATTCTTTCAAAGTTTTCGGTAAATTATTCATCATTTCTCTTGGTAAATCATTCCAATCCCTGATACCCTTACCTAAAAAGGAGAATCTTCCTACACCCTTGTGCCTGAAATCGAGTGCCAGCTTGTGGTCATGGTCATCTTTTCCCTTCCATGCACTACTTTTCATTCCTATTGCAATATCTTTCCATGCCGCATCGACAATATATGCCCTGTACACTCCCATGACCCTCCTCATCCTCCTCCTGTCTTGCAATGAATCCCATTCCAGCTCCTTTATCATATCCGTCACTGATTGCATTCTGCGATAATTTCCAGAAACAAATCTAGCAGCCCTGTTTTGCACCCTCTCCAACTCCTGTATTTGATACGTAAAATGAGGGTCCCATACTACACTACCATATTCGAGCAATGGTCTGACCAAAGTTTTGTAAGCCAACTTGATAGTCATCTAGCTAGTACATCCATTGCATTTTATTCTCATAACATCGATGAGTCGATGTTATCGAAGTAAAAACATCGATGTTTTCAAGCTAAACATCGATGTTTATTCACCATCGATGAATATCGATCATCCCTACTTTTGTCCCGTTTACCCCTCCCTAATGTTGGCCCTCAATGGAGAGACATTGTTACGTTGGTGTCAGAAGTTGGGATTACTCATTAGAATTTCAATGTCATAAAAGAAGTATCAATTCAAAAGGTTTTAGCGAAATGTTTGTGATTTAGTGAGAGTGGTAGAGGCGTACCGTGTCCTCGACGGCGGACTTGTGGCACCTGAAGGAGGTGCAGGCGTGCAGGGCGCCGCCTACGACTCCGGCGAGGCAGGCGATGGGCGGCGAGTAGAGTGCGCAGCCGGAGGAGGCGGTGACGCAGCCAGCCACGGTGGACTGACAGCAGCGCACCACGGGCCAGTGGCTCAGGCGGTGCGACTCGTCGCTCGGCTCTGCCACCCAACAGTCAGCTGTGCACAACTTAACCACAAGTAGACAAAGTAGCGTAGCGTATCGACCAATCGGTGAAAATTAACGAAAGCACCAGACCTATTGCCAGATGTCTCCCACAAGTGAACAGAAAGCTGGACGTTACATGGCGTGACGTCAGCGCGACTGTAGCGCCAAGTGCGTCTTGCCTGGCAACACGAGGCAGTTGAAGGAACGGGACAAGACAGTGTGTCGAGTGGATCGAGCCAACCTCCTGGGTCTGAACAACCATGCCCTATATGGGAGTCACTAAATAGGCTTTGGATTGGAGTTGGCCGTTCTTGCTTCACGGGGATACCTGGGAGAACAGCCGGATACCACATGTTCGTGCGGGGAGAGAGAAACTATAGTACATCCGTTGTCATGTCCACAAATCTGTATGAATGTATCCCAATCTGACCTTCAATCGGCTACTGACATAGCCATCGCATTGGCAGAAAAACTACTTCATATTTGATGCTGTCATCGACACGAGAGGAACAAGCGAGCGGTTACGATGCACTGAGGTGGTGTTATTCATTACAACGCGGCCTGGGGACAACTTCTACGTTACTTTGTAGTGGAAAGAATCTTCATGAAACTGGAAGAAGAACGAAGTGTGAAAAGTGTAGCCAAGGTTAAAATTCGCTGAACTGAGCTCCAAGATAACCCATTAATCTCTGACAGTTGATCAGTTGCTTGTCGACGGTCTGAGCACACAAGCTCTCGAATTTTTTCAACATTTTCGTCGATTCGGACAGTTGATGGACGTGCAGAACGAGTTTTGTCATCAGTCGACATGTCGCCGTTTTTAAACCGAGCGAACCACTCGTACACTGGAGTTTTTCCCCATAGCGTCATCTCTGGAAGCTGTTTTTAACATTAAAACAGTTTCAGCAACTTTTATACTGAGTGGAGAACAAAATTTCACAGCTGCACGTTGTTCACTTAAACTTGCCATCACCAAAAAACGAAACAATAACAAACCAGCGCCAGCAAAAACAATCACTGCAGATTAACAAAACAAGCCAGGTCGACAACACAGGCGGCATTGAACTGACAATGAGTTGCTCTATAAACACCTAGCGGCAGAAGCGCATACTATACAAGCTCCGCCCACAGCAGTGTTATTCCGGTTATTTTTGGGTACCGCCTCTTATATGTAGATGGACACAGTGGTCTGCTGTGGGGGGGGGGGGGGACTCACCCTTGAGGCAGATGCTGGCGATGGCCGCAGCGACGAACCCTCCCGCAGCCGCCATCACGAAGTTCAGCAGCACTCGCGACGGCAGCTGGTATCCGATCACCTGCACGCAGAAAAGAACACTCAGCTACCCATGAGAACGAATTTATACGTAAACAGCTCTTACTGTAGGAAAGTTCAAATGTTGGAAAAACTATGGTGTGAAAATATGAAACATAATTTTTCCATACAAAAAATACGTTCACTGTATAAAAATGATACAAAGTACGTTATTCGAAATATTCTCCATTGTTGGATATACCATTTTCCCATCTCTCTGGTAATCTATGAATGCCACGCCAAAAAAAAAAAAAAAAAAAAATGCACTTTTGACGCATACCGGTCATTGAGCCATTTTAGTAGATTTCATAAGAAGCGAAGCGCTGCTCAGTGAGTATATGTCCCATCGACGTAAAGAGATAGTAATCGCACGGAGCTAAGGCAGGTGAGTAAGCCTCATGCGTCAGTATGCCACAACTAAGTGACTCAGTCATTTCCTTGACCGGTCTTACTGTATGCGATGGTGCATTGTCATGAAGCAAAATCACTTTGTGTTGCCTTTTCTGGTATTCTGGTCGTTTTACCCGCATTGCTTGATTCAAATTGACCATTTGCTGTCGATAACGTTCAGTATTAACAGTCTCACCAGGTTTCAGTAGCTCGTATTAGGTCACACCATTTTGATCCCAACAAACACAGAGCATTGTCTTCTTTCCATAGTGATTTGGTCTTAAAGTTGATGTTGACGGTTCATCTGGAGTAACCCATGATCTTTCACGCTTAGGGTTCTCGAAATATAACCACTTTTCATCACCTGTCACAATTCGATGGAGAAATGACTTTATTTTATACCTGGCGAGCAGCATTTCACAAGTGATTTTTTTCGTTTTTCTTGCTGTCTTTCATTGAGTTCATGTGGAACCCATTTTCCCATCTTCTGGATCTTTCCCATCGCTTTTAAACGTATGGAGACAGCTTCGCGAGTTACATTTAATTGATCTGCGAGTTTTTGTAACGTTTGAGCATAATCCTCTTCCAACAATGTTTGCAACTCGCCGTCTTCAAACTTCTCGAAGGTCTTCCAAAGTCTTCGTTTCTGACGTCAAAATCGCCACTTTTCAATGGTTTACAGCAGTTTTGTTTAAATGGTAACAGAAAATCAACGATGTCCGCGAATTATAGTTTGTAGGCTCAAAACTCGACATGTTCAACATTATCAAAAACTGTAAGATCAAAGTTTTTCCCGGCGTTGTGTATAAATGGACTCTTCCCGCGATTCCAGCCGCGTTGAGATGTCACACTTGTGGGACGTTTCGAAGACGTCTCTCCCAGCCCTCATTTTCAAACAAGACTTCTGTCCCAGCCCTCATCTTCAACCAAGACGTCTATCGCAGCCCTCATTTTCAACCAAGACGTCTATCTCAGCCCTCATTTTCAAACAAGACGTCTATCCCAGCCCTCATTTTCAACCCAATGTCAACATTTGTTTGAAAATGAGGCCTGAGATAGACGCCTTCGAAACGCCCCGCAATTGTGACATCTTAACGTGGCTGGATCCGCGGGAAGAGTTATTTATTATGAAAAACTACACTGTCGTATGAAACTTTTACTATTGTGAGTGGAAAATTTCTGTCAGCTGTCAAAAAAATAAAATGACTACAAAAGCGATTTGACGGTCACTGAATTGATAGCTAGAGCCATCTATCGGCAAATTCCGGTTTCATATTTACACACCTAAGTAATATCTGCACCACTATCGTTAAGCTTGCAGGTACTTCATGGGGAGCCAGTGCTCACGTTCTAAGATCCACAACCTTAGCTCTGCTGCTGAATACTGCTGTCCGACCTGGATAACAGTGCCCACACGAAGAAGATACACATGCGACTCAATCAGGCAATGCGGATAATAGTGGGATGCATTCGGAGTACGAACACCATATGTTCATTGTAACATTTCCCTTCCAGCACTAAGAAGATCAGAAGCTCTCGTAAAGGTCTGGAAAAAAATATTAAAGAATCCGGACAGATGGTAGCAAGGATGTTACAAAATCCTTATTGGGGAGGGTGATGAGGGAACGTACCAGTCAAGTGAAGGAATTGGGTTACAAAACCTTTGTCTAACTACTGCTTGAATATGGTGCAGTGGTGCGGGACCCACACTATCGGCATCAAATACAGGAGTTGCATCCGATGCAAAGGAGAGCAAGAATTGCAGAAATATCCGCAGAATGCAATCAGTAACTGATTTTTTGAAGGAGTTGGGATGGGAGTTCTTGGAAGACAGGCGGCGGGCGAAGATAGTGTTTGGCTTGTTCCAGGGTTATAATCATGATAATGCATGGGCTAGAAATTAGTAGAAGGATTACGAGTTGCAGGAAATGATGAACAGTTTACCAAAAACACTGAAGGAGTTTAAAGTTGCAATTCGTAATTGGCGGACGAAGGTGGGTAGTGAAAAATCATGACAATGGGCATTCCCACCGGAGCGGTGAGTCCACAGTGTGGTCTGTACCTGGTAGGCTCCGACAGGCAGCCCGATAGCGGCGACCCCCAGCAGCACCATGAGGTACCCTGCTCCAGCGGCGGCAGGACTCGCTCCAGGGAGCGACCGACTGTCGATGTCCTTGAGGAGGACCAGCCTGCGGCCCAGCACGCAGATAGTCACCAGCGCCATGCTGCCTCCCATGCAGTGCACCACCACCGCAGAGCCCTGCACAGCCAGAGATATTACTCTACACCAGCGCCATGCTGCCTCCCACGCAGTGCACCACCACCGCAGAGCCCTGCACAGCCAGAGATACTACTCTCTTCAGATCTTATACACTCGTTGATTCGGTCACCAAGTATTATCTGCCACAATGGTGATTAATGTTCTCCACTGTGACGATAAGGATACTTTAAATGAGGAAGCGAAAGACGTATTTCAATTTACCTTCATTGCAGGAACATCTCTGAAATAAAAATCATACAATTTTACATAATGTGGTAACCAACCAATTAGTGTAGAATAACTGTCTGCCGAAAGTGATCAAACAGCTACCGTCGAAGCATGTTACTTATTAGCATTTCCACACTAATTGAAGCAACAGCGTGTTTTTGGACGGGGACGGCCTAATTCACATCTCTCAACACATGTAAGCTGCATACTCATGTTTTGTTTAATTGAAGATAATCAATTACTTATAGTTACCTAACAATTGAAAGCTGTCACAGATCATTAAAGAAATTATTAAATTGGCTCCATATGAAATACCACCAACTTTATTCAGTTACTTGCATTAAACATTTAGACTGCAGTAGGTGTCGAAACACTTAATATTAAAAAGAAATACATTGCGCAGACAATGCGTACAGTTAGGCACTCAACACACTTCCTGCACATTCCCTTGTTTAAAGTGCAGGCGCCCAACAACACTGAAGTGAGCTGCTGCCACCCAGCTCATCTGGCCGCACCAAAGATTCTTAATGCTAAAGAAGCTACAGTCTCTGGAAACCGACAGTTATACAAATCAGGTTAAAACTAATCAAACTAAAATAATTCAATATTATTATTGACAATAATAGTAAACAGATACTCTAGCTTTTGCCGATGACATCGCTATCCAGTCAGATGACAGAAAGATCCAGGATCCAAATTGATTTGCTGCAGGCGGGAATTCGTGATCAAACTGGTTTACAGACATCTTTTGAGAAAACGGAATTAATTACTAACATCAAAGATGCTCCACCAAAACTTAAGTACTTGGGTGAGATAATTATGAAAAATGGATTGGACAAAGAAGCTATAGGGGAAAGGATTCGCAAACTAGAAATAGCCTACCAAACTTCACGAGAGGTCTACTACAAAAAATGCCTTTTACAAAATACTAAGATACGTCATTATGAAATAGTTCTGAAACCAGTTGTTTTGTATGCAGTTGAAACCATATTCCCGAATACCGATAAAGGACTTTTGGGATAATTAGAGGAAAAGAGAGAAAAATTATTAGATGAATTCTGGGTTCCAACTTCGAGAATAGCGTCCATCAAAAGAGATCCAACAAAGAAGTCTAGGCATTCTAGCTTTTGTTAAAAAAAAA
This sequence comes from Vandiemenella viatica, assembly GCA_031002005.1. Lineage (NCBI taxonomy): Eukaryota > Metazoa > Arthropoda > Insecta > Orthoptera > Morabidae > Vandiemenella > Vandiemenella viatica. Next base: position 183,673,517 of record CM061914.1, on the reverse strand, counting down.
AAAAAAAAAAAAAAAAAAAAAAAAAAAAAAAAAAAAAAAAAACTTTAATTTATTTGATTCAAGACCCAAAACTGCAATTTCCTGGTTCGTAAATATTAAAGAAGACCTCCATTTGATGGGACTAAAACCAAAAGATGTTTTCAACAGATATATATTTCGGAAGAAGTTAGTGATAAGTGGAACAAGCCGAGACGAACACTCCAACAGAAGACGCGGTACACTCTGGACAGAGGAGCGCAAACAGGCACAGTCGAAACGAATGAAGGAGTTCTGGGACCAAAAGGAGAGGGAACTCACTGCCAAATGCACAAAGGCTTAACGTGGTCCTAGATGGTCCCGGTGAATATATATAATCAAAAATGATTGGAAAGTTGGGAGAATGTCACAATTAGATGATAAAATTAGCGTAACTTCCTCCAGCATTCTCACATAAGCGCACCTCTTTCAGAGCGCCAAACAATCAGCAACTATACTTAAAATTAATTGGTAATAAATGAAAGCTTCTAACCTTGCATTGACGGCTTACAGGCAGAGGCGTATTTAACTTTAGTATGAATACAATGAACATCAAAATCAAATACAAAGCACTGTCTCGTCTTACAGTTGCCAACAAATTAACGAAAACAACCAAGGAATGGGAAAAAGTAAATATGATAAAACTTTACAACAGATGACAAATTTTAGATCAATCTGATTTGCTCTTTAACATACAGGGAATGATCTTTACGTTTTAAATGATTGGATGCAATGTAAAAATAATTACATTAGCATGACATGTCGGGCGCCAGGGTATTTTTGCTTTATCCACCAAATATGGCGATTGAAAATTCACAAAAATTAGTTCATCTTTCAATATAAAAGTTATTAAATAGCTCGCGGCTTTTACGCAAACATTAGCTAAGTTTATCGGTGGTAAAACTCTTAAGGAATTTAGGCAAGTCAATCACATAAAAAATCAAAATTATCTAAAAATTTAAAGCACACTAGATTATAGGACATTGCATTGATCTTTAGTCTGTACTTGTGTGTAGAGTTTTTATACTGGAGAATAAAATAATCTGATAACCTTTCTCACAGTCAGCAGGATGCGAGTGACATCAACAAAACAAAATTTTAATTTGGAACAAATAAAAACTATTTTATTGAATACATATTATAGTATGTTGATAATGATTATTATTATAAATATTAATTATTATTATTATTCCGCTTCAGTTTTATTTGGTGAATTTGCATCATATACTCTTTCCTGTAACCAAAGGTTAATGGTAACTGAAATAGTAAATGAAAGTTTTGTATTTAATATGATCCTCTTTTTTACACTAGTAGCTGCTTTAATGAAGTGCGCAGGTGTTGATCTGTGCGGCTAATGCTCACTTACCAGCATCGCTAACAAATTTGCAGTGGCGGATCTATGAACTTTCCGAGCCGGGGCAAAAACTGTGGCACTGCCTCCCCTTCGAATATTATTTTCCCGCTCCCCACGGTCGCAGCCCACTGCAGAAGTGGAAAAAAAAAAAAAAAAACGTCGCCGCGACATAAATTGCCGCCCTTCAAACACGATTTTACCTCCCTCCTCAAGCTGCCGCCCGGGGCTACTCAAATTTGTCCCCAGCGTCACATCTACTATATAACTTCCTAAGTTCACTCACTCCTAACCTCGATAACTATTGGCTGGAGAAGGAGTCACGGGTCAGCCTTCGTTCGCAAATTAACAGCGATCAGAGATATCATAAGAAGAAATTTGAGGTTATCTCCACAATTTAATAGCTATACAACTGTTACCAAATTAATTTGCAATAATACACTAATTAACTTTGCTTTTCGTAGAATTCCATAATTAAAAAAATATCGATAAACGTTACGACTGAAAAAAAACGTGAAACTGCTTTTCAGTAACATGTTGCTAATGAATCCTACATAAAAAACTTTAATTACTCATGGTCTCTGCTGTAACCACTAATACCAATTGTCATTCCGGCTTAGGATAAATTTAAATTTAACTAAAACTTTCACTTATGATGTTGCTTGACCAAAGTTTACGCATTACGGTTTATTTGCTTTTTAATTATTTTACTGACCACTTTTGTCTTTGTTCGTTTTCGCTATACGTGAGTTATCAGACTTTAAAGAGGACACCAGACCAAATATGTTACCGAATCGAGTATACTGGAAATTCATTTCTTCTGAGTTGCTCAACTGTTTAACAATCTGGAATCTGTATTAAATTCTCTGGCCGTTACAGACACTATACCCAAAGATTACGTTAATGAAGCCCAGGCTCAAAAAAAAAAAAAAAAAAAAAAAAAAAAAGGTGATGCTTTCGAAGCAGGCAGGAATTATTCAAAATCTGCAGAGTGAACATTAAGGTTCCACTATAAGTGACCTTTGTATTTTAGCAAGTTCGAGTTTACGACCTTTGAAACAACTATACGATAGTGCGATCGTCCCTGTCCGTGTTTAATATCTACGTCTATTAATACTTCTGAGTTCTTCAAGCTCAAAATATATATATATATATTATTCACACAGGTCAAGTTGGTATTTGGTCAGATCTGGTCAACCTGTCACAATCTTTGACCCTAAAAACTGGAACTATTCTAGACCCGTGACGATACGCAAAGAAAGGTGACGAGATTATACTTGTGAGTAATGACAGCCCTGCTATTCTGGTACCTGGTCTGTGAGGCGAAAGGTGTCTCCTGTCTGCCAGCCCCCGGGGGCCCACGCCCAGTGGATGAGCAGGGGCTGCAAGAGGCCTGCACACAGTCCCGAGGCCAGAGCCACCCCCGACAGAGGCACCCGCCCCGCCGCCCCCGCCACGAATAGCGCGCCCACCGCCATGGCCGCCGCCCACCCCCGCGACGCCGCCTCCAGGTCCGCCTCCGACGACATCAGCGTGTTCGCCGCCCCCGACGCGCCGCCTGCAACAGGTGGTAGGCACAGTGAGAAGAGAAACAATGTGTCCGTCATCAGTGCTGCCAATCTAGCATTTTTAAGGCTAAATTTAGCATATCTTGAAGTGACTTAGCATGAAAAAAAATACAGTTTAGCATACAGCATACAGGATTTGTAGCATTTTTTCCCGATAAGTTGACGATTTGCTTCGAGTGATAAAATTTTGCTTTTGTTCATTTACTTATTAGAATAATCTATCACTATGAATTGTTGTTAATTATTGTTAGTTTGAAGCTGATTATTTGTACATTTCACAAGCATAAAGCAAGAATCTTCGTAAGAGAATATAACAAAGAATTATTTTTTTTTACAATTTTAAATAATTCAGTTGTTATAAATTATCAAAGACGAGTTGTCTATTTTCATTTTTAACTGAAATATATATTTAAGTTTTGTTTCAGATAATTTTCCAGATAAAATTTACATATTCACGATATGTGTCTTACAGACGCGAATTAATATTTTCTACTCTTTTCATTGCATGATACGTAGATAAGTTTGGCATTTCTGGAAGGGTTAAATTCTGGTAGAGTTTTCTTTTGGTAGTGTTAGAAAATGGTAAAGTTATCTTCACGTAGGGCCTTTTGATAAAGATGTTTGGAGATACAGAATTAAGTTTCATTTCGGTAGGTTTACGATTTGGTTGACATGTTAATGCCAGGTAGAGGGTAGGAAGTAGAGGGTAGAAGTGGTAGACACACGAGTACATATGATATATATTGTGTTTTTCTGGTACAGTTCTCACGCTGTAGGGTTCGTAAGTGGCAGAGATGTTACAAGGTAGAAATAACATTTGGCAGAATTGCTTATTGGTATAGTTATGTTTAGGTAGGATCTCATGTTGATAGACCTGTTAAAGGTTGAGTTTATTTTGGAACAATTTTTTTCTGGGAGTGATGTTAATGTTCCCTTTAATTTTGTTGGCATTTTTTACCAGCATTTTCCGAAAACTTTAGCATATTTTTAGCATTTTCTAAACATAGATTTGTCATAAAATATTTTTTAAAATTGGCAGCACTGTCCGTTGTATAGCAACTTAACTTCTCTAAGAGCTTCGGGCGTATAGTGAGAGGAGACAGCGGAAGTTAGGAGCATTGACGGTGGAGGGAAAGGTAGAGGACAAAATATCACGAGGAAGGCCAGCAAACAGGTGGGTGGATCAAGATCATTGATTCTCATGGAATCTGAAAGCCGAAATGGCGGCGATACACAGTCAGGTTCTTTCCCTTTCGGCTTAGTGTTTCGTCGACGTTGAGGTCATTAGGGCGCGTCCATAAATTACGTGAGGTGTTTTTCCGGACCCCTCCCCTCTAGTGATAGTTTGTGAGATCTGGCCCGACCTCCCCCCCCTCCTCCCCTCTGGTGAGATCTGGTCCGAGACACCCCCCCCCTCCACTAGATTTCGCCCTCGCATCTTTTTGGGACCGGTTACACCCCCACTTTTGGGCGAAATACCCCCCTAAATTCGACTTTTGCGAATTTTTTTTTTTTAGCTCTACAGTCCAACTAAAATTTCCAAAATCTCCCTCCCCTATTTCACCTCACGTGATTTATATTTATGGACGCCCCCTTAGGGGCTGAGAGACATGGGGACAAGGAACTCGAAGAAATTCGACAATGTCCTTTCGAAGGAACCATTCCAGCATTCACCTTTAGTAATTTGAGAAAATCGTGACAAAACCGAAATTTCGATGACCGGTCCTGGATTTGATCCTACGTCCTTCTGAATGCCACTCACTCACCTGGCTCTGTCATAATCACAAGTGTTGTGAAAGGTCAAAGCGCTCAGAAATGAGTTGAGCTGTTGATAATGATGGGAATGGTCAGATTAAGCAGGGAGTCAGCACAAGAATCTTACAGCATTATGATGGGCCGCATTTTAATAGTGTTTGGTGGATGAAATACTCTAACGGAGTACTGGAGGGAAAGATAATCAAGCAAGATGTTAAGCGATTAAACCACGTGGAAGACAGAATGTCTATAAGGAATCGAGGAGGATCATAATTCAGGATTTTGCACAAGAAGAGTAAAGTAAACGCCAGTTGGATCAGGTAAGCAAGAGACCGGGACGGGTGGGGGGGGGGTAATTTCCCGTGGCTCACGAATCATCACCCCGAATAAATCACCGAGCGACAAAGGTTCAAAAAGGACTAATCCATAAACTACGTCACACGTTAAGAGCACTGGAAGGGATCCACAATGCATGACAAGAGAGAGCGGTTTCCCCTAGAAATCTTTGCATTTTGAACACCATATTCCCAGACATTATTTATTTCGTCACAACGTATAGAACTTGTGCTGCCAAATACTGCTTGTGTCGTGTGAGTGTTGTATAGTATTTTCTTTAGCCAGTTTGGGCCCCAGCGTAAAATACCCGCGGCCTATTATCAGTATGTTGACAGCGGGAACGAAGGATTCATTGCCGGCTTAAAGTTGAAAGCTTAATGCATTGACAAAAAAGTGAGAACTGTATTGGATGTATAATGAAATACGCATTCGTGTAGTAGAAAGTAGCGAAAGAAAGAAACGGTGTCTTGCACGCTTTATGGGGGGAAAAAAAGACGAGTTGCGGAACGCCGGCGTAGGAGCCCATTATTTTGTTATAAACTTTTATGAACTGTAAATTGTATGTTTCATGAGGTGCGCGTATTGCAAGCCGAGAAGTCCCCGCCAAATGCTTCCATCAGCTGAGACTTCCCGAGGCTTCAACGGGGGCAACAAGCTAGGGAGATGACACGCTCGATGTCACCACCCCAGCAGGCAGCCAGCTGAGGAGTTGCATTCTGTACGGTCGAAACGTCTCCCAGCTAAACAAGACTCTTGCTTCGTTCAGCCCTAGTCAAAGCCTTGAGATTTCAGTCTTGCTCTGAATTGGAACTTATTCAATGAATGCTTCACATTGTAACTTCCGTGAAAACTACGACCAGTCACAGTTCTTGTTCAATAAAATGATCAAATTTATAACTTAAGAAAATAATAGCGTGTTGTAAACCTTGTTTTCAACTTTATCCTCCCCAGTGTGTCATGTTACTAGATAAAGAAGTCTAATTTATGATTAATTTCAAACTTACAATGTTTTTCTGAGAAGTATTATAGAACTGGAGAGTCGCTTCCTTCGAATAGGCAACACTTCCATTCCTTGCGCCTACCCGCGATTTATTGTAGTAATTATTTTGGTGATCAATGTAATGTGGGAATGTACAGGACACTTGTTGTTGTTGGGGCTTGGAGGGATATTGGTCAAAGAATTAGGAACACCGCATGGAAGGGAAAAGGCGACCATTACCACAAGTTGGCGCTCCATTTCATGCATAAGGGAGTGATAATTTTTTTTTTGTAAATGTGTCAGGGGTTGGAACAATTTACCAAGTGAAGTGATAAATATTTTACCAAAAAACGATTAGGGGATTTAAAATTAAAAATTTTAAATCGAAAAAGTAAACACGGTGGAATTTAATACTCTAATTATAAAAGACATCTAATTGGTGCCCAAGATTACGTTTGTGTTTCTGAAGAACTTTGATTGACAGCTACCGACATGCAACCACCATAGTGAACGATGGGAAACTCGAGGCTAATACCACACACAAACACCAGAGATCTGCGCTACGTAGTTTAGCTGCAGAGTGAAATACAGTATACAGGCACACATCTCTTTGGTCGAAATAGGAAAATGCCTCAGCTCGACCACTTTCAACCACCATATCTCCCACATCCCCACAGCTATTAAAATTCGGCTAACGTTGTGCATGATCGGTGACTCTATGCTACTACCACACACAAACACCAGTGAACTCCGCTAGATAGTTTTGGCTGAAAAGTGAAATATAGGGACACACGTCATTGGCCGAAATACGAAAGTACCCCAGGTCGGCCAATTTCAACCACCCTATCTCCAACTCCCCCATAGTTACCGACATGAAACCACCGTATTGCACCATGGGAGATTCGATGCTACTACCACACAGTGGTCTGTGTGTGCTATGTAGTTGTGGTAGCAAAGAGAAGCATAGAGTCACACAAGTGTTTGGTCGAAATATCCTCTTCAGTCCCGAGGTATCATATATGATACCTCCAGGAATTATTTTTTTCTCGGGCCACTGCACAGCTGAACCTTTTCTGGCCTATCGTATCATCTACAATATACATCGCGCTTCTCACAGCTCATATGTTCGATGTTCTGCTTTTGGCAGCCCTGATTGGAAACTTGGGATCCTGCAGCTTTACAACATGGCTCGTCGAAATAAAGGTAAGGACATATATTTTTTTCTATGAAATAAAGTAACATGAAGCAGTAAAGTTTTGTGTATAATTTTCCTGCTTGACTCTCGAGGTATCATATATATACCATCTATAAAAAATTAATTATTCTTTCAAAAATAAAATTTATGGTCATTCATTGTTAACTAGCATTAACAAAAAGTAAATAACACAGTAGTAGTTCTCTCGCACTTTTATTATGAGCTCGGGAGTGAAGAGGATATCAAAATACCCTACATCGACCACTTTTAATCAACATATCTTCCACTCCCCCACAGCTATCGGCATTCGGCAAAAGTTGTACACGATAGGAAACTCCATGCTACTACCACACGCAAACACCAGTATTCAGGGGTAGGTAGTGGTGGCTGAAAAGTGAAATATAGCGACACGTATATTTTTGTACATATATAAGATTAAAAAAGGGGTACTTCGATGACTACGGAAATTGCGAACGGAGCATTAGCTACATAGCAATTAAATTAATAATAATAATCAATATTGTTCATTATTTGTGCATTATAGTAACTTTTCAAACAAGGTACAGTATAAAGTTGAGATTATAATAGCAAATGCTTAACGCGGACACTGCTGGTGTTGTAAGCCTCCGTAGCGGCTACCTTAAGGCGAGGCGCATTCCCACGATCCCTTGTAGGAGAGGCGAGACGAGACGGGACGGGACGGGACGGGACGCCATGGGAACAGGTCCGCCTCTGCTAGCGGAGACGAGACGCAGCTACCCACTCTGAGTCGGTAAACATCACAGGCGTGCGTAGTGGAGCGCTGTTGCCATCGGTTTGCAGCAGCGGTGCGCACCCCTTCTGTTGCTGTAAAGTGCTCTGTGCCAAACGCCACTAGGCAACGTGGTGCGGCCTGCGGTCATCCCTACACTTCGGCTAATGCGGTCCCGTCCCGTCTCGCCTCTCCTACAAGGGATCGTGGGAATGCGCCTTTAGGAGGTTCGACCTACCTATGAAGCCGACGACGTCGTTGCCGAAGGCTAGGGTGTAGCCCACCAGGCAGAAGGCGACGGAGCCCGCCGCGATGTCGACCAGGTTCTGCGCCACCACCAGCTGCACGTCGTACACGGGGATACACGTCACCTGCATCAGAGTTCAGGCTTCGTTACTACCTAGGGAACGTCCAGAAACTACATGACTTGGTCAACCGAAAGGAGTTGGGTACATAGCTACTATGGACTACGTGGGCTATGTGTGTGTTTATTTCTGTCGAAGCTGCAGACGCTGGGAAGGTGGAGATATTAGCTGGCATCGCCCCTGGAGACATACGCCGGGAAGTTGCCACCAGCGTGGCAAGGCTTAGAGTGGACGAACACGCCCGACACCCTCTACAAGGCTATACACCAGCGCCATCGAGACTAAAGCCCCGTTCAAGCTTCCTGCGGACTTCAAAGTCACTAAATGGAGCACCAATCAGTGAAACAATATTGGCTTGGGACAAGAGAGTGCAACCTGATATCGAGTGGATCAAGCCAAAATAGGATCTTCTACCTGGGTCTGAACAGCCATGGCCCATATGAAAGTCAGTGAACAGACTTCGAGTTGGAGTTGGCTGTTGCAAAGACACTCTCGCTTCATGGGGAGAACAACCAGATACGACATGAGAGAGAAACTATGGTAAATCTGTTGTCCTCTCCAAAAATTGGAATTAACGTATCCCAATTTGACCGCCAATCAGCTACTGACAAAGCCATCACATTGGCGGAAAAACTACCTCATATCTGTCATCTACACGAGAAGAAGAAGATTATCTCACTATTTTAGCTACCCTATATAGTGATTGTACTGTGAATGCGTGTGACTTGAAATGTTCTGACCGAAAGTGTTGGGTGAACGGTTAACTTTCTGACCTCGCATTTGGGAGGACGCGGGTTCGAATACCCCGTCCGGGCATCCAATTTGGGTTTTCGATGATTTCCCCAAATCACTCCAGGCGAATGCCGGGATGCTTCGTTCAAAAAGGCCATGGCCGAATTCCTTCCCTTTCCTTGTCCCCAGTCCCATCCCGCCTCTAATGACCTTAGCCGTCGACGAGGCGAAAAAAAAAAAATTTAAAAAAATGAAATGTTCTGGTCCCACGGGACCTTCACGCAACGACGCACTATACGCAAAAAATCATTAAGCACACGGAACCTAGACTCAAATTCACCCACAGGTATCACACGGGATTTTCAACACCAGTGACAATAACTTAAAAAAATCTTTTAATTCGGATCGCCCGCATGTCAACACAGTTCGCTGACACAATATCCCTTATTTTGTCCTCTTAATTCTGTCAATTCGACCGGATAGGTCGTGTGTGGTGGACGCGTAATGGCAGGTAATGAACTTTGTGTAAAATTCAAAATCTGTTGAATAAATGTCTGTATTTCTTCTACTGGAATTGGAGACGAACGTTTAAATCGCGACTTTCCCTAGTGCTGCATATTGCCATGGTCGCCGACGTATTGTACTACCACATCACCTGATGAAGACGGCGTACGCAGCTGTCGAAACGTCTGCCAGAACTTATCCGACAGAGCATCAGAGAAGAATTTTCATCAGCTGTTAGTGGAGAGAGACTCAGTTCCAGCCATTCACAAACTCACTGCTCCATTCCAAAGTGCTTCGTCATACTGTGCCTTCATTCAGGTGCTTTCTCGCCTCCACTAGGCAAAAACGAAACAGCAGGACACACCTGGTGCAAGTATCAAGCGAAGTAGTTATTTGCGCTATGTTTTGTCATTCTGTGTGGTGTTCGTACCGCAATTACCAAATTGGAGGAATACATCGAGAAATTTCGATTTTTTAAAATTACGAACTTAAGACTTTCATTTAACTCATCCTCTGGATTTTAATTTACATTCCTTTCATTGATGCCATATGACAAACATCGTTATTTCAGCCGCGTGTTAACAGTTCCAGCTGTATAGCAATATGTAGTTCCATCCTCCTTATGAAGCTGCGACTGATATATTTGTTACTCACCTCTTTTCCACCGGGATACATTCCCCTTCTCTCAGGTGGAGATTCATTTTACGTGAATATCAAATATTATACTGTTTAAACGTCAAAGGAAATTGATTTTCAATAACATACCATAAGCTAATAATCAATTCATTGAGAACAACAACGATGTTAATCTATTCTTATAAAACGCTAATCTTGCTCACTGAGTTTTGTCACGCGATGACGTCATGCTGTGATGTCACGCAGGCAGCCTTCGGTATTGGGTTTACAACCGCCAGAGATGATATTGAAATTATGCCTAGTTATGAACAGTTCTATTTAGTTAAGGGGGGTAGGACGTCAAACGGGCCGACTTAGAGCAGGAGAAGCACCACAGGACATTTTAATCTCCATTGTCTATACTTTTACAAATAAATTCATAAAAGTTTGTCAGCATGACCAGGAAGTATTCAGGATTCACACTAATAGCAGTGGACATTCAAAAACATAACAAAACCATATTTTTTTACATGTGATATTCCACCATTTTTCATTTACTATTGGTTGCATTAATTGCTATAGGTACACTTTTCTTCATAAGTAAGAGAGATTTTTCAATGAATTTTGCACAGCATACAAACCATGCCTACAGTTGTATGAAACTTTAGAATTTATTTAATTTATGAAAAAATGAATGAGCTATTACATTTTAAACTTCATCTTTAGAAAAAGCTCAAATTTTATAGTTAATTATCTCAATTTTTACCACAATTTTTAATTGAATTGGAAAATTCTAGAATTTTGCATTAAGGAGATGGTGTTTAATAAGCAAACCAAGTTTGAAAGTAATAGGATGTTTATTTTGGATGCTACATATACCTAAGTACAGGAATATGTGTTTTGCGGAAAATGGCCGTTAAAGTTTCTGCTTGTATGACAGAAGAATGCTGTGCAAAGGGGCTGGCGCTGCACCTTCATACACTTAAGATCAAATTACGTACCTTATAATCCCTCAAATATAAATGTTTTATACATCAAATTATTCAGAAAGATGTGTGCTACAAAATAGGCATATTTTTGAAAAATCGATTTTTAAAAAAAAAAAAAAATCCAGCCAGGGGCGTAGCTACTATGGGGCTAGGCGGTGCAGTGCACCGGGGCCCCTACGCCCCTACGCCAACCACTGTTCAAGGGGCCCCTAAGCACAACTCAAGGGCCCACATCAGGGGGCCCCTACCAGCAACACAAAGCAAAAAAAAGGTCGCCCATCTCGCCTGAGGGCCCAAAATAAATCTTTTGCACCGGGGCCCTTGTTGACCTAGCTACGCCACTGCTACCAGCACTCTAAAATGAAAGTGCGTAGGTTTTTTTCCGTAAAAATCGATGTATTAATTATTAGTTGTTTTTTCTTAGTTAAAATTCGTTCGATGTAGATTTTTCTTATACTCTCTGTACAGTTGTTACAGTAAGCTAAGAAACATCTAATTACATCATTTGCGCGTTTATGAGCGTTATTTAATTAAAACTGAATTTAGTTAGCGAAGAAAGGAAGTGTCAAAATACTATGTTCAACGACTCATCTTGATATATCCGATGTAAATATTTTAAGTCATTGTTACTCGAAGAAATACACCGCCGAAGCACTGAGATAAAAGTATGTACTGCGTTTAAATTAATATATTAATTATAAGTTACTCTTTATTACTGATGTCACCATATCCGACACATGTAAATATTTTCAGTGGGTCAAATTTAGATCGCGGTGGAGTGTATGTGTTCGTACACGGATAATAGAAGTTATGGTCTTTGAACAGCTATATTAGTGGAAGTTGTGATTAGGCGGAAATGTATGAAGATTAGAATGACAGGTAACACAATTTTTTACAAAATAATTCACGATGGATGTAGTTTTATAAATAATTTAAGCTGGTTTCATAAGCGCCGATTTATGAAGTTATTACTTCATACGGATGGAAGTAATTCCGTATGAATGAGACCTGGACCAGAAATAAAACCAATATCATTCGATATAGCAAAAGTTTTTGGGATTCCTAATTTATTTTTAATTTAATTGTTTCACTAATTCTGCCATCATTATTCATTAGATTCCAAACTGTATCGCTGTATAACTACAGCCGAAATATGTGCAACGTTAAAAAATAAGAGCATTACATAACAATTCTATTTAATTATGCAACCGCAAAGAAATGAATTTCCAGAACATTCCTTTCACCCGTCATTTTTGACGGGCTTGGAAGCTAGTTATTAAATAACGCACCAACTAACAATGTAAACTGCGCCTCTAATTTAACAGCATCTAAAGTCATGATTACACTTCCTGTACGGCCGTATAAAATCCGATCTCTGCACTTTGCACAGAGGTTCCTGGGTTTATCTGAAGATGCCATACCCCTTACACTACTTTCTGCCACGCGAAGAAATGTCATCTACAACAGTTCTAGTTGCGATATACAATGTGGAAACAAAAATCAAAAGATAATTTTAACAGCACCATACGAAACTATTATGAAGAAACAGTAGTTACCAGGTTCTAAAACAGCCTCTACACTGCTTAGAATATCGCTGGAACTACTTAACAAGTATCGTGTTTGACGCTATAACGTTGAAAATCGGTTGTGACACTAAAAGGTGTACGAGTATTGCAACCTAACCAGAGATGTTACAATTCGAGGAAACCCAAATAATGCTGAAGTATTTAATACCTCCAGGCGCCATAGCTTTTGGAGTTAGACAATGCAGCAATTCGATATGACAGCGAATTTAGCAGATGAAAAGATACTGTAAACATGGCTTTTTTTTATCCAAATTGTTATAGTATCAATATTCTTGGTGCAAGGACCATATCAACTTATACACTTTCCGCTTATATGTTGCACATTTTGTAGTGTGATATCACTTTTGAAGAACAAATCTTTTTTTAAAAAAAAAAACAGCGTATTTTTCGTACTCAACACGTCAGCAGGGGACTCTACCATAACCGTGGGGACGCAACTAATGACGGATTCTTATGTAACTCGAGACTATACACGTTGAAAGTAAAGAATAAAAAATTTTGATATCTCGCTTAGTACAAAATTGAGGAGGGTAAGTTGAGATGAGACCTGGACCAGAAAAAAATTCGTCAAAGTCACAAGGAACTATATACTGGACATGTACAATAGGTGTTTTGTTCTCTCCCTAGTTGTTGTGATTTGGTTGAAATACGACCTTAACCAGAAGAAAAACGTCACAAAAACACAAGAACTGCAACTATAACTGATTTTGACGTTCGATAACTCGAGAACTAAGCGAGAAATCAAATATGTTATTATTTTCTTCCGATTTTTTTTTCGTCGTGTTACATAAGAATTTATCATCAAATTATGGCGCCACGGTTATCGTAGAATCCCCCTGACTCTCAACATATCTATGGTTGTATGAAACACGAGGGAATTGGGTTACAAAATTTTGTTCAGACGTTGGTTTAATACGGCGGTGCAGTTTGGGTATCAAATACAGGAGTTGTTGGGAGTGCAAAGAAGAGCAGCTAGAATTGTTTGTGGAAATTATCGCAGGACTCAGTCAGTAGCTGATATGATAAGGAAGCTGGATTGGGAGTCATTGGAGGAAAGGAGGAGGGTGATGAGAGTGCTGGGAATGTACAGGGCATATGTTGGTGATGGGGCTTGGAGGGATATTGGTGGAATAATTAGTAATAGTTCAAGGAAGGGGAAAGACGACCATAGCCACAAACTGGCGCTCGATTTCATGGATAAAGGAGTGGGAAATTTTTCTTCTGTAGGTCGGGGTGTCAGGGATAGAAACAAATTACCAATTAAATTTATGAACAATTTACCCAAGAGCGCTGGGAGTGCTTAGGGTTAGAATTCGAAGATCGCAAAAGAGAAATTTAACACTCAAATTATATAAGATAATTAAGAAATAAAATAAAAAAGGGATAAATTGATGACTAAGAGAATCGCCACCGGAGCGTGTGTTTCATCGCAATTAAAATTAATAAAACTAACAGACAACCGTGAATCTGTGCTAACACGATAAGTTCAGATGTAAACAAAACTATATATACAGTTCTGCCGAAGTTAAAAAGCGTTGTACATGCTAAATGAGACTTATCGCTACCTCTATAAGCAAGAATCCCATCCTTAGCAGCAACACGAAGCCTCCCCTGAAGAACGCTGACGCTGCTCCAAACTCTCTGAAGATGACGTCAGAGGTGACGTTCGCGTCCCGCTCAGAGTCGATAATTTCAACATAACTGTAGGCTTCTGTTACATTCATCGGTACCGGTACCGGTTCCGGTTCGCACATTAAGCAGCCGGTTTTACAACTCCGTAGCACATCAGAAATGGATACCTAAATGATCGTCAGAGATGTATGGTTAACAGAGACAATATATCTGCTTGTCAGAGATATATGCTGAATCCATCGTCAGAGATGTATGTTGAAATTAGCAGAGATATGATTTAGACCACGTGACTTGCACTGATATGCCCCAAAATACGTCTTGGAAAAATTTGACAGGGCTCAACATAGAGCCATTAGACTATGCCTAGGAGCAATGATATCCAATCGTACTTACGCTCTTCTGATAGAAGCAACAGAAATGACGCTTTCTATACGCCGCGAACTTCTCACAAACAAATACCACATCCGCATCTTTGCAATAAAGGAATATCCTTTACACAAAAAGCTATCACTAGAGAACAGATCATCGTCAGTGAGAAGAGTGCGCCTACTATCAAAAGGATACAAGGAATACCAAAAGATCAAAACACTCCTGTTAAAAAGCCGCACTATTCCAGGCTTCCTGTGTCCATATGAGCTTCAATTTTTAAAATTTCATATACGAGATTATCTACCAGAACATATCACCGGGAGTAACAGTATTAATAAAGCAATTTCATACTTTCTAAACAAAACTTGGCCGAATTTCATTCATATTTACATTGACGGCTCCAAAACTACGGAAGGAGTTTGGTATGCTCACTATTGCCCACACACCAACGACTTCAGACAAATATTACTATCTGCAGACTCTCGTGAAGATATTTATAACACTATGACGGCTGCAAAACTAGCAAAATCTTTTATAACTTTAACAGATGTCGTGATTAGGTTTAAATGCAGCCTGGACCAAAATGTAAATTGACATTCCGTATCACAGCATCCAATTCACCCTGTTTTGGGTATATCAATGTTTAATTTACTTCTGAAAATGGCTGAGACCAACTTAATGAAACTCAGTACACATGATTCACATCAGAAATGTAAAAATAGTGTTTGGATACATCAATAACAATTAGACCAGGCAACACCGGGTGATCTGTTATTTTTATTATAAACTATGTCAAAATCTAGCAATGAACAAGGTTCTCCAAAAATTTCATTTAAATGCAATAATTGCAGTGATGCTTTGTATGTGCAGTTACGGCTAAAAATTGATGGTACTTCTGGGATGCTAAATAACTAAACTCAATCAGTTGCGTAGGCTACTTATTTGACACTAAGTAGCTAACCTGCATTTAGTAGTTGGTAATATTATTGGCAATGATGGAGTAGGCAGGTATTCCATGAGGTGATATTAATTTCAATTGTTTAATTGCAATGCTATGAATGTTCCAGTGGCAATTTCCTTAAATACCTTTTCTCCCTTTCTTGTACCCACCTACTTTTCCCCTATAGAAATTTTAAATTCTTTCAGTATTCATCTCTTCCCATGGTAATTTCTTCCAATCCCCAACTCCCTTACATATGAAAGAAAATCTTCAGACACCCTTGTGCCTGAAATCGAGTGCCAGCTTGTGGTCTCGGCCATCTTCCCCTTTCCATGCACCTCTTAATTCTCCCCGGTGGTGTAGCAGCAGGGTGGCAGGACAGGCAGTAATTTCCAGAGACAAATTGCAAGGTAAATGCTTCCTTTAGTGCGTTTAATATGGCCCGTTAAGCATTTTGGGTTAAAACCAAAAATGACAAATGATAGCCACCTTGCTGATGCTTAAAACAAATCATTATCTTGTAAGACTTCGTCCATTTCACATTAAATAAATCTTTTGTAATTTTTACCCATACTGAACATTTATTCCACACTTAGCATTAAAACTTTTACAAACTTAAGTATTCCATCAAACAATTTGCAAGTGAACATTATTCTATAACAACCAGTACACAATCTGTTAGACACAGTCAGCGATGATCATTGGATAACTATTTTGTCTTGCAGGTCAGCCAAATTAACCATCTAATGCTAAAACTGTTCCATCATATTATTTTAGTATTATTTACATAACTCATGTCATGATTCACTATCCCTATGGTTGTCAGCTTACAAAATCTACCAGTCCTTCTCTTTACTCCCTCCAACTCCTGTATTTGAAGCCCAAAAAACCAACACACTCAACCAATCATCCAACCAAAGTTTTGTAACCCAGTTCCCTCATTTGTCTGCTGCATCCCCTCAACATTTAGTAGTAACTTTGTGGTGGGTCATTCCGCATAGGATCTTATATCTTAAGGAACAGTTAAGTGTGATTTCCAGCTAGGTTGGCTTTTCTGTTGTAGATTGATTCCATTTCAGTTTGAATATAACTTCTGCTTCATTTGTTGGGAGTGAAGATGAAAGGCACTAATTTGAGTTTTTGTCAGATTTGGTTTGAGGAACTTCATAATATAATATTCAGTCACAGTGTTCATCACTGACCTGAGTTTCTGTTACAATTTCACAAAATTATGCTTGCCAGATGTAATGCAAGGTATTCATTGTCTCCCGACCACCAAGTCCCCTCGTGTCCTCTGTGTCTTCATACACTGTATAAGAGCCACGAAGGAACTCACTGTCCAGATGGCTTTCCTTTAAACATCACATAGGATTGTGCATTACCCTAAGCTATCAAAATCTTGCATCTGGTTGATTGTACTCCTACAGTTCACTAACAGCAATCCTTTTCTTCAACAATTTATTGTAGAGAAGATCCATGGTGTAGTGTATTGCAATCATTACCCTTCCTTATTCTAGTAAGTTATTGTGGTGGTGGTAAACAATTGGAGCCTAGATTGTTTTTGATGACATAGGACTATGCACTAGGAGTAAAATGGACGAGGACTATGAACAGTGACAGGGATATCTAGCTGGGTAGCTCACTATAAAATGAAGATAATTTCTGAGAGTGAGAGCTTATTAGAAATACAGGTAAACAAATGTTTTTTTAATGATTTTTGTTTGGTGGAAAAACTGCTTGCAGAAGTTGTTAGGTGTAAATATCTTTGAATAACATTGATATTAAATTGAATTGGGCAGGTGACTGGGAGAGGTTCCAAAAGCCTTTGTATATTGGAGAGATGTACCAGGGAAGTGAAGGAACTCAATTACAAAACAATTGTTTGAATATGATCTTGTAACATTGTCTCTAACCCCCAACCATTTATTATTACTATTGAATTATGTGGCATTTATTAATTATAGGTATCCTGAATAACTGTATTAATGTTTGTAACTTGATTTGTAATATTGCAGGGTTTTCACCGTCTGTAGTTTTTTTAGTAATTGGGGTAGTGTAGTGTTGTTATCTGAATTGTGTAACTCTCTCTGACATTGGCCAGCACAGCTGTGTGCAAGCATTTGACTGGGCGCCTGAATTGTAACATGGCGGGGCACGGGCACTGTGTGTGTCATGTCACTTGGAGAAGGTTATGTGCACTCTTTACACAATCCAAACTAGCTAGTGCAATGAATTATAAACTTGTGTCAATATAACATAAGTGTATTATAAGTTGTGTCAATTAATGTTATTAATTAAATTCAACAATTATTCTACAAGAGCAGTGAGTTTTTCATTTCCTATATCAAAATACCTCTAAATTTTCTTATCCGAGCTAACAGCTGGCATGCAAGGCCGGCGTTAGGAGGGGGGGGTAAGCGGGTCAAACGTACCGGGGCCCGCCCGGCTGATGGGGGGCCCGACCCAAAAGGTCGCACATTTGATCTGCAGGAGGGGCCCTTAGGGATTGTGCATAAACTACGTGGCTCAGTCTGGGGGGGGGGCTGGCTAGAAGGCTTCACTGGACTACATGGGAGAGGGGAGGAGGGGTTCCAAACCAGGCCACATAACTTTTCTTTCATTTGATTTGTCACAGTTAAAATGAGATAAAGAAGCATGTAAATGTTTATTTCCGTCATTTAATTATCCCCATATGTAATTTACGATAGTCTGACAAGAGAAAACAGTACAAAATGTCTTCTGGAATCAAGATGGAAGAAAGCTACGTGTGAGGGGGAGGGGGTAGAGACAAAACCCACGTCGGGCTACGTGAAGGGGAGGGGGGTTTACAGGAGGCCAATATGGAGATACGTGGTTTATGGACACTCCCTTACTAATGACTTGGCCAAGGGCCCCCAACTGGTAACGTGACTGCTAACAACGCTTACCCCGGGCCACAAAATCTGAGCACCGGCCCTGCTTGCATGTGATGAAAGAGGGGAATCTGGACCAATCCCCTCTAAATAACATGCTGTAATCCAATGTTAGGATAGTTTACATGTGGCTACCACTTCAGCATAAGCTCACATTTGACAGTTCCTGCCAGGATAACCTCACAATCTCCAATACAGAAGTAAAGCTTTCAGGATGAGGAAAACGAGGGAGGTGCATAGAAGAAAATATAGATTTGTTTCTGGAATTACCACAGGATTGGTAACTCATATAATAAAGGAGACGGACTGGCAGTTGATGACAGATGAGAGGTGACTAAAGACTAAAGAGAATCTGGGAATGTTCTAGGAATGTATTGGTGATGAGGCTTCAGTGAATATAGGTAGAAGAATAAAAATTAATTGCATGGAATGAGTAAGATGGTTCGAGGTATAAGGAAATGTGCCAGTAACAGACTCAGGGACTGGTATGAATAATGAGTGGAATACATTTTTTTTAATCCCAGAAACAGTTAAAAAATTTAAAATTAGTAAATAGAAAAAGTAGGCAGAATCTAAGATAAAAAAATAAAAATTAAAAAAAATTAAATAAACATGAAATGGCAAAATGAGTGTGGTTAGAAATTTTAATTGAGAAATGTAATCCACTGAAATTAAATTATAATTAAGAAATAAAGTATTTTAACAAAAGTCAGATCCCTGACTTCGTAGTACCCGCATATGAATATTTCATCTCCTTTCTGATAAACCCGATATACACGCCTTAAAAGTCTTAATATGTATTAATGGAACTCGTAATTTCAGTAATGTTGATAGTATTTCATTGTTAGTTATTGGTGATTTTTTTAAATTTGATTTCATCATTTACAAACCAAGAGCATAGTCTGTCACCTCTCTCATGTTCTTACGAAGTACACTGTACAAAAAAATCAGCTACACACTTTGAGCATCCTACATCCTCACATCCTGATGAATACAGCATGGGAGCGGAATAAATTACCAAGCGAAGTGATAAATATTTTATGAAAAATTCTAAAAGGATTTAAAATGTATAAATGACAAATACATTTGATGGAGGAATTTGACACTCAAAGTATTTAACATTATATTTTTTTAAAAAATCATAATAAGAAAGGGATAATTAATTAATAGAAAATGAATAAATTAAATTTAAACATTGTGTTCTTACAACACCATTTGGTGTCTAACCCATGGCATCAATATGGCAGATATATCTAGCCCACAGAATTTGATTTGAATGTTTATAGCTCAAAGTAAGATGTAAAACTTTCCAGGAACTATGTATAAATAAAACAGAAGGGCAAAAAATCTGGCTAACAATGTGAAAATATAATTCAGGTAGAAACAAATACATATTAATGATGTAGCTTGGAGGGATATTGGTCAATGAATTAGGAATAGTGTATGGAAGGGGAAAGGCGACCATGACCACAAGCTGGCGCTCCATTTCATCCATAAGGGAGTGGGAAAATTTTCTTTTTTTAGTAAGAGTGTCAGGCACTCGAACAAATTACCAAGTATAGTGATGAATAATTTACCCAAAATGCTGAAGGAATTTAAAATTAAAACTGATAAACCACAAAAGTAGATGGAGAAGGAATTTAATGTTCAAATTATGTAAAATAATAAAAAAAATGGTAATTAGATGACTAAGGGAATTGTCATCAGAGCATGTGCTCATCACAATTAAATTAATAATAATACTAAAAACTTTTGTTCACCTATTTGCTTACATTTTTCTTATGATTTTCAGTCTGAAGCAATCATGAAAATTAATTTTAATTCAATTGCGATGAATTACATGCCCTCGTGGCAAATCCCTAAACATCTACTTTCCTATTCCACAATCGTTAAAAAAATTATAATAATAAATAAATAAAAAATAAATAAAAAATGAAAATTATTGATTGAAATAAATCGATGAAACTGCTTTTTCCTTCTCTGAATTTTAAATTGAACTGAGGAGAAATTAGTTCATATTTCAGGAAATATAATGACTTGACCAAGATATTCCGCAATTGTGTTTGTCTTCTACACACATATTCCCATATTCTCCTTCACATTTACTGTGTTTTCTTTCTGCGTCTTGTGTATTGTTTTTGTGTTTGTGTAGCTGCAGGAGTGTATGTAGTTTATTTTCACCAAAATAAAGTTTTGATGTGCAGCAATATTACATTACCATCAGCTTTACAAACTGCTCTTTATGTGTGTTACAACAATTTGTTCTACACTGATTTCTTGGAAGTGAATGCTTTTATATCACATTAATTTCACAAAATGAGAGTTGTACCATTTTATTCTTGAAGACCTTTATTAAGTAACACAGATATTACAAACACAAAAGGTATATAAAAACTATCACAGATTAATATATTTAATCAGTACAAGGATATCACAATGAGAGAGGGAAGTTCACAGGATTTAGTGTGACAACAATCTGGATCACAAACTATAGCTATGTTTCACGTTACAAGTTGTATAGTTCTTAGTGCACTCAGAAATTTATTTTACTTCACCCACACAGTGTCTGTGAGAAGTATGCGCACATTCTGTGATCGGTACGTACCGTACAACACAAGCATAGCCATTGATTATCTAACTTTAAAATGTTGTCCCTCCTCTTGGATGGACTTCTTAAACTAGTATATATACAATAAAAAATAAAAATTCAGACAATTATATCATAAATTACTGAAGCTTTATAAAAATGGAAATATTGTAACTAATCAGTCAAGATGTTTAACTGAAGTAATATGTACAGTAAAAGATCAAGGAACATATTATAGCTCCTAAATTGAGCTTTCTTTCTCATAATCTCTGCAATTCATTGTAATTTGATGTCACCTGTTTTTCCATGTTATAGCTGTCAAATTAATTAAAATGCTTCTCCATTATTATTCAGCATAGAAAACAAAATTAAACCAGTTTTTAAATTAATAATCGAGCCAGAAAACTTGATTTCAAAATTAAATTGTTAAAGATTTATTATTTTCTCAGTTAAGTTTGAAAAATTTTATATAGCAGTCTATATTCAAATAATTTATAAATTAAACATGAACAATGTTTTGCAAAAGTCACACCATACTGTAAAGACTTGTCCTGAGACACCAATTCTGCAACTTGTAGCAATTTATGTTATTATGTGCTAATTGCTATATACTGGAAACATGTCTGCATTGTGTAATATTGGATTGAGACAGTAACAATCACAAGTAGACAAGAAAACCTTTTTGTTGAAGCACCACAGTAAGATTTACTTACAACAAAAATGTGTTAAGGAAGCTGGATGATGTTTTATGGCAGTGGAAGCCAACTTTTGGAAACTGTGTCAAAATCTAAAAACCATATGACGTAGAAAGATTTACCCAGCAAGAGAATCATAAGAGTTGAATGTTGTATGCAGTGTTGTAATATTTTTCTTGATAATACATAACTCTATTTATAAGTGCTGGTACAAGCAGCTCAAGTCAACAAATGTATCCTGGGAAAGAACTAGATGGGTTAACAATGAAATTGTGAGTGTGTTATATCCGAGAGAATTGATTTGTTTATTTTTATAATACAGTACAGTCAGTGGTCTTATAGTGCATTAATAGAGCATTACTCAGCAGTACGAGACTTGTCTTAGTCACCTCATTGTACTGAGCAAAGATGCCAAATCAGCAATGGAGGAGGAACAAGTTGGGTAGCCTACCAGATGATATTGGAGAAGCAGACTCATATAAACAACAAGTAATTTAGCAAGAGCATAAATTATTGATGGAAATCTTTGC
Organism: Vandiemenella viatica; assembly: GCA_031002005.1. Classification (NCBI taxonomy): domain Eukaryota; kingdom Metazoa; phylum Arthropoda; class Insecta; order Orthoptera; family Morabidae; genus Vandiemenella; species Vandiemenella viatica. The sequence continues at coordinate 183,651,111 of CM061914.1, read as the reverse complement.
AGTAAGGAAATATCATAAGCAATGGAAGAGAGAGCTAAAATACTCGCTCTGTCCTCTTTGTTGTCCAGGTGACGATGACGCAGAGTGAGACGAACTGAACACTGCCAACTCCTCGCACAAATTGTGTCCAATTGCTCTCCAGCTCAGCATACTTATCTGCAATGCTGTCTGTATTTTAAGTGGCAGACATAGTGTGTAGCTAAGTTTATCAGTTACAAAATTTCACCATCACTTTGTGGTGTTTAATACTGTAAGTACCAGTTCCCCGATTTCAACATCACAGATATAATACTGTATTGTTGAAACAACACTTCCTCGGTTGCAGAAATGAAGAAAACTTCCCAGAAAATGTGAACAGTTATCATGTGATATCACACAACAGGAGGCTCAGATTTGATGTGTGCTTTTCTTCTTCTCAGATAATTACCGTAATAATTTAAGGACAGGCCCAAATGTATTGATACCAAATGTAAATTGTTTCGTAGTGACATTGTTTACACAATGGCGAGGAATGGAAGGGACCTGTGGACTCGATAGTAAGCATCTATCATCTGGATGTTTGCTGCTTTGTCTGTTCTAGACTCTAGACCAAGGCTGCCCAACTACAGGCCCATCAGCTAGCTCAAAAACTTCTGCAAAGGTATCATTCATGATTTGTTTTGTTGATTTTTTTACTTTTTGATTGTAATTGAACTGTGTTACTTACATATTTGTTTTATTTAAATATGTGTAGTAATTATAGGCAAATATTAGTTGATCCACAGTATAACATAGAATCAACATGGTGACCCTTCTCCAAAATTGGTTGAGCAGTCTTGGTCTAGACCCTGCTTAGATCTTGAGTAATCTTCCTTCTCATGGAATTAGCAAAAATGTGTTATTTTCCGAAAGGTGTTTTTTCTCTGATGAGCCACCTTTCTCCTTAAACAAAATCAATAAATGAGGTTTCATTGTAAAATTCTTTGCTTTGATAAATTCATTAAATAAGAAAGGAATTTTTTGGAATAAATGGCAAAATTGTGAACAGTCGAGGTCACAGGTATGAGATAGTTCAGAGCCAAGCAATTACGCTGCGCTGGCGTTGATAAGGTGTGATCACACTACCGCTAGATAGCAGCCCACATATCACAGAGTTGTTGATAAACTGTATGGTTTTTCCAGAGTAAGGAGCTTTTAAGAAAGTCAAGTTTCTGTTCGGGAAACATTTCATCACTTCTAATTATTTCACAAAAGGTTGTAAGTGTTTTGCTGCATAACTATTTGAGGTGACAAATAAACAACCGTTAAAAATGAGTCACTCCTTGTATCGTCCTACTACAAACCACCAACCTCGCTATTGATCTTATATCGTTCGCACGGGCCACCTAGTCTCACGAATTGCCCTTAAGACATAAAGGCGTGGACTTTTTACACCAGCTCATCAAATAGGTTCCTTTCCCTGCAGTACCTTCATCTGAGAAATATTCCGCTGTTGCAAACAAGAGGACATGATGATTGTGTTGCACATCAAATTCTGAAGATCTCATCGACAGTTTTCTTGAGTACAGTATCCAGATCACAGGCTATTAGCTGCTGTTGTTAATGCTGACGTATTGTCTCTATTTGTCCGTCACCAAAGCATCAGATGCAGTAAGGGAGTATACGTCTGAATATCCACTGTTGTGGCACATAGTCTCTTGTAATTATGAACTGCCCTAAGGAAACAAACGTGAGGGTTGTTTGCACCAGCTGCAACAGCAACCTTTCGCTGTAGTTCATTTATCAGAAAGATGTCTGGCTGCTGGAGTCATGAGAATGTTCACAGTGATGAAGCTATTGTGGATCAACACTGGAAGAACTCATCTTTTCTAAACGATATCCAGATTGCAGGATACTTCCTGTTAATGTTACGATCATGATGATGTATTATCTTTACTTCTTCATCACCAAAATACTGGATGAAGACAGGCAGTATACATCTGGATATTCGCCTAGTCTCATGTAATTAAGTGCTGACTTTTATGACCAGGTGAACAAATATCTTCCATCCCCAGGAAGTCGTTTATCAGACAGATATCCAGCTGTTGGAAGTATGATAAGCAGTGATTAAGCTGTTGAGCATCAAGATTCGTCGACACTTTACTGAAGGAGAATGCCCAGTTCGCAGACTTCTTGCTGTTGATGCTATTGTAGGAGAATGTTTTCGGTCTTCCTCACATATTCCCTCTACTTTTTCATCAACGAAGCACCAATTGAACTAAGGAAGTATACGTATGTTAGCCACTGTGTGTATCACTGAAAGTTTGCATCGACTCTTTTCTCAAGGAGAATACTCTGACTGCGGACTACTTATAGCTGCTGCTAATGTAGCAGAATGTTTTCGATTTTCCTGACGTATTCTCTCCACGTTTTAGACAACTAAGTACCAATTGAACTGGGAAAGTATAGATTTGTTAATCACAGATATCCTGTGTGTATCACTGAAAGTTTGCATCAACTCTTTGCTCAAGAACGATGTCCAGATTGCAGATTACTTGCTGTAGAATGTTTCGATCATGCTGACATATTCTTTCAACACTGTTTCGTCACCAAAGCACCAGATGAAGTGAAGGATTATACGTTTGTTAGCCACTGTTATTCTGTGTATATCACTGTAAGTTTGCATCGACTCTTTTCTAAAGAACGATATCCAGATTGCAGACTACTTGCTGCAGACTTTTTCGATCTTGCTGACATATTCTCTCGACACTGTTTCGTCACCACAGCATCAGATGAAATGAGGGATTATACGTTTGTTAGCTACTGCTATCCTGTGTGTATCACTGAAAGTTTGCATTTTCTCAAGGAGGATATCCAGATTGCAGACTACTTGCTGCAGAATGTTTGGATCATGCTGACATATTCTCTCGACACTTTCGTCACCAAAGCACCAGATGAAGTGAGGGAGTGTACGTTTGTTAGCCACTGTTATTCTGTGTGTGTCACTGAAAGTTTTAATAGACTCGTTTCTCAGTGAGGATGTCCAGCCTGCAGACTACTTGCTGCAGAGTGTCTGGATGGCGCTAGCTGGTGGCGCCGTCCGCCCAGCAGCACAGCCTGCTGACTGCGGAGCTCTTCTTCCTGCTGAGCTGCCTCTGGGGCCTGAGCAGGCCTCTCTTGCGCAGCGCACACACGATGGCCTGGTCGAAGGCCTCCTTCAGGTCCCTCTGCGTCAGTGCCGAGGTCTCGATGTAGGCAGCAGCACCGACGGCGCGCGCCGCCTGCGCCGCCCTGGTGGCGGTGACGGGAGACTGGCCGGCCGCGTGCAGCGCCGCGAGCAGGCGGGCGTCGCGCCGCCTGTCCGCCTGCGTGCCGACCAGCAGCAGGGGGGCGTCTGGACAGTGGCGCCGCACCTCGGCCGCCCAGCGAGTCTCGACGCTGCGCAGCGAGGCGGGCGACACGACGCTGAAGACCAGCATGAAGACGTCGGCGTCGGGGTAGCACAGCGTGCGCAGCGGGTCCAGCGCGTCCTGCAACACCAGCACACAACATAAACAGACGTCCTCAAACGAGCAATTCTTGTACATACACATTTGGTTTCTCGGAAACAATTTTGATGAAATTTAATGTTTAGACAACGTCTTGCTTTTCAAGTTTATCTAAATAGCTACTTACGTTAGATAAGTTTCACGATGGTTATAGCAAGGAACTCTTACATGATACCGAGCGGGGCGGTATAACGGTTAGCGTTCTCGCCTAGCATTCGGGAGGACGGCGGTTCGAATCCCCGTCCGGGCATCCAGATTTGGGTTTTCCTTGGTTTCCCAAATCACTCCTGGCAAATGCCGGGATGCTTCCTTCAAAAGGCCATGGCCGAATTCCTTCCCATTCCTTGCCCCCCATCCTTTCCCGTCTCTAAAGACCTCGATGTTAAAAAGAGACGTAAAGCAGTTAAAAAAAATATTACATGATCAGCCAAAACATTATGACCACCTGCTTATTAGTGTGTTGCTCCATCTTTGGAGCGCAATACAGCAGCGATTCGGCGTGGCATGGATTCGAAAAGACATTGTTAAACCGCGTTCCCAAGACGTCTTGTAACGAACGCGGGACGGGACGAATACTCAACAACACGCCTTGGGAACAGGGCCGCCTCTGGTAGCGGAGACGAGACGCAGCTACCCACTCTGTGTTGGTAAACATCACAGGCGTGTGTAGCGGTGCGCTGTTGCCATCGGTTTGCAGCATCGGTGCGCACCCCTTCTGTTGCTGTAAAGTGCTCTGTGCCAAACGAAACTAGGCAACGTGGTGAGGAGGTGGCGGCGAGGTATGCGAGGGCTAACCTGCGGCGCGCGTTCCTTCCTATACTTCGGCTAATGAGGTCCCGTCCCGTCCCGCCTTCGTTACAAGACGTCGTGGGAACGTGGCTTTACGTTTCCGGGGTTCTCTAGCACCACATGTCTACACACAGGACACACGATTCTGTTAAATTACGGGCCGGTGGTTTTGAGCGCGGCACCTGGGAACGAGCATCTCGGAAACGGCGAGGCTGGTCGACTGTTCGCGTGCTACTGTAGTGAACATCTAGAGTGGTTGAAGGACAGTGAATCCACGATGGGGCGACGAGGTGGTAGACGTCCACGCCTCATCACAGACGTGGAGGTCGAAGGCTTGCCCGCTCTGTAAAGCTGGATAGGCGGCGATATGACAGCCGAGTGTGCTCCGAAACACTTGTCCCTGCACCAGCATTGTACTCTGCTGTCAGATCTGCCACTGATCGCCGCCTATCCCTCTTTACAGAGCGGACAAGCCTCCGACCTCCACGTTCTGTGATGAGGCGTGGACGTCCACCACCTTGTCGCCCAGTCGTGGTTTCACCGTCCTTCAACCACTCTGCACAGAGGCTCACTACAGTAGCACACGAAAACCCGACCAGCCTCGCCGTTTCCGAGATGCTCGTTCCCAGCCACCGCGCCCACAAACCACCGGCCCATAATTTAAGAGAATAGTGTGTCCTGTGCGTAGACATCTGGTGGCAGACTCCGGAAACGTAACAAGGTCTTTTCGAATCCATGCTACGCCGAATTGTTGCTGTGTTGCGCTCCAAAGATGGACCAATACACTCATAAGGTCGGGTTAAGCGCCTTTGAAAATCACGCGATTGAAACCGGAGACCTTTCGATCTCGAGTCAGACGCCTTAAGCTCCAGGACAATGACGCATGGAATAGAACAGAGCCGGTGCGTTACATCCGGGAACTGAAAATAAAGTATTCCAGTGGTATAACTAATGGTTAAGACGGAATATCCCGCCTCATTAGGGGGCATCCATAAATTACGTGAGGTGAAATGGGGGGGGGGGGTCAGACAAATCTCACCAGATCTCCCTAAGGGGAAGGAGGGGGGGTCAACGGAAATCTCACGTGAGATTTTTTTAAAATTGGGCAGGACTGTAGAGCTGAAAAAAAGGGTCTACAATTGACGCGAAAGTCGATTTTAGGGGGGTATATGGGTGAGACCAAAAAAAAAAAGTCTCCATGAGTTGCAAAGACGATCTGTAGGGGGGGGGGTCTCATGGGACCAGATCTTACCATAGGAGGGGGGGGGGGTCGGGCCAGATCTCACCAAAATCTCACCAGAAGGGGGGGGGGTCCGAAAATCCGGAAATACACCTCACGTAATTTATGGATGTCCCCTTACAATCTGAAATGAGTGAGTCCACCGCACCACAGTGTGTGAAGGCTAAGTTTCCTTTGAAAGCGACGCCGAGTGACTCGTCATCTTTGTCACGTCCTCTGCTCTGGGCTGACCCTACTACAGCACTGTCTTATGCATACATCGCGCCTGCACATGTAGCATCTTCCTGTTTCATTTCTCGCGGTACTAGGACTCAAAACCTTGAATATGGAGAGCAGCGATTAACTGTTTTGAAGCTTGGAATTTAGAATATTCCACGGCAGATTTCTTTGGAAATTCAACTGGTGTGCTCTCGCCTTGGCTTCCCCAGTAATGAGAGTGTGCGTACTAGGGTTGCCAACCTTACTACTGTTCCGTATTTCTGGTCTGTTTACGGTAGAAAAAAAATTTAGCACGCGAAATTATGTATTTCAGATTGTTGGTTAACTTTTTTTCCCAACACTAAAACTAATAACAATCAAATCCCCCACTTTTTAAAATCTGTGAACGCATATGATGATTTGTATTTTCAGTGCGTGTATCCTCTGTCTCGCTACGTTCCGAACTGTTACCGGTAATAATTTGTTAATGTCCAAACTGACAACGTCAAACAAATGTTTGCTCGTGCAACTGTCTTTGATTGCTTTTTGTTATGTTAATTATTTTCATTTGGAGGCTCTTCATACTTCTGATATTAAATTAAATTAAATCAATTGTGGAAAGTGGTATCAATAATGAAACTGCGTCAATTTCAAATAAATTGGAAGTCATTGAGCGATTATTTTATTAGTTTATTAGGGGAGGATTGTACTACACATATTCAAAATATTTTGACGATGAATGAAACTGATGGAGACACTGAAGTTAAAATCTTTTTAAATCCCGCGAGTCATTTTTTACATTGCTTTCACAAAACTGTCAAACAATTTAAAGGTAATAAGGTAACAGTCTTAGATGTTTAGGTATGATCTCATCTTTAAAATCAACGCTATACACTGTAAAAGAGACTTTCTTTGGTTAAGAAAACAAACAAAAAAATAATCCTTAGAAACCAAATCTTCCACAGAAAGTGATAATATTAATAAGAATTTGTTAGTATTCGTTAATAAATGTCTGGAATATCTTAATAAATGATTTGATTTTGATGAAAACAATAGGCAAAATCGAAAAATCAAACTTAAAACATGAGGTTTCATTTTATGACTAAGAGACAATATTATAAGTTCTTACTTTACAAGAAAAAATGGGTGTGAAAATGGACGAATTTTAGTCTGAAATAACAATATTAAACGAAATCTAAGTAAAAATAAGAGGTTGTAGTCAGTTTACAGACAGAACCAAAGACCAAAATTGGCAACATATTTTAAAATATACCAAAAACAATTTACAAAATGTATTTAACATTATTTCATTCCTGCTCTCTATTCGCGCCACTTCGGAATCCATGGAAAGTATATTTTCAATTATGAAATCGAAATAACGAAAAGAGAAAAGCAGGGCGAGTATGTTATTAATAAATAAGTTAGCTCTTGTTCTACGTTACACAATACACGTTACCACAATGTCTGTATGGTGCGCTATCTTTAACAGCTCGCAATCCCTACCCGCGGCCACTTTTACATAGGCAACCCAAACTTTTTAAGTTCTTTATGTGTTGCTCTTTGAAATGAATTACAGTTTTTTTTTTTTTTTTTTTTTTTTTTTTTTTTTTTTTTTTTTTTTTTTTTTTTTTTTAAACAAGCGAACGAATTTTTTTTTATAAAAATATATTTTTAATACTTCATTAAAAATACTTGCGGCCATATTTTGATAGACAACCCGGCTGAATCGTATTCTGTTACTAACAATAATAAAAAAAATTGCATTTCAGTCAAATATCTAACAGATGCATGTAGAAATCATGCAGCCGGATCTTGGACTATGTGCATTTTCTTTGATGATTTAATAGGAATATCTTCCGCTTAATTCGAGGAGAAGTTTCAGCAACTGTAGTAATTATAAAAACATAACGAACTGACGGCTTGCGAGTGTGAGAGATGGTGATTGGGACAAATCATAGAAAACTCGATGTAACCACCGTTTGATGTGGAATCGTAAAAATTTTGTTGGTAAATCTAGAGCAGCAAGTAAATTACGTTAGTCAGACTCCCAACTTACAATGGACTTATCGATGCAAGAGTAACAGTGGACAGTTCGCAACAAGCAGGGTTCGAACCAGGTAATTCTGCGTCAGGAGCCGGACGCCATCACCTGGACCAATGGGCCAGACTCAGGCTGCGAAATACGAAATAACAGATTCCATCGTCTCTCCGCACTCTCGCCCCTTTTAATGCCAACAGGGGTAACCTTGTTTTAAAACAAATTAACAACACTTTGTTAGGTGGTTCGTGGTTTATTTAATATGATAAATAACCAGTCCACCATACAGTTCAATTTAAACTTGTTTTTACTTTCATAATCACGACGTCAAAGATATTGATTACATGCATACATATAATCCAGCGATTGCAGACAACACTCGTTCCACAGACAATACAGTCCTTGGCCACCGTCGTAAATTGAATCTGTAAAAACTCTGTCGAAAAACTAAAACTGTCTCTATCTCTGCTGATCGGTTTATATAAGTTGCATCGAAGTTTCTGGAACACTACAAAGGATCCCGACAGATATTTCTCGAACATTAACAATACTTAAACAATTAAAACATATTAAAAACTATCGGAATTAATATATAATCATTTACAATCAATACAAAATGGTCAGAAATGGAAATTAAAGATACTTAAACACAAAATTATCCACAGAAATCATTTTAAACTGTAGAAAATTGTCCTTTCGACATCGTAACTTGCCTTAATACTTGGAATTACAAACATTTAAGCAATTCTCTTGCATAATTCTGTCCTTAAACACATTAAATGGTATTTACAAATTTTCTTTTCATAGAAAAAGTCTATTTACATTGATTCATAGTAAATTTGCAAAACAAACATACGACAACATATTCAAACAAACTCTAGCTTACTACAAATACTCCTTAAAATACAATTCCTTTTAAGTTTAGGTTTGAGGGTTGTTACAACTTTCTGCTATTTATTTTCTCTTCCGTCCGATTTCATCATCGTCTAAAGTCGTATTTCATACGGGAGGTTTTAGTTTTCGTTGGTACGGGCATCATAAACCCGTTGTTTTCTCTGCAAGGTGACTGCATCTAATCTGGCAGTGCGTCAACACTTGAGCACGCGATTAAACTGGTCTCGTGGCGATAAGACTCGGCGATAGCTGTGCCGGCCCTCACTTTACCTGATGCCAGGTGAACTTCACGCAAAACCCGAGGGAAACACTCAGAAACAACTAAAAATGTTCTCACCCACAGCAATACAACGAACGGACTTGAACGTGGCTCCAATGCCGTATGCTGATGTTGGCAGCACTGTAGGACACTCGTGTCAAGATCTATATCTCGACATCAGGCAGGATGATGGATTAGAGCGTGATCACTTTTATCGCCGGAATACAAATCAAACATCATTCTTATATTCAGATATGACAGCAGAAATTACGGCATTCAAACATACTTCGCTTTAAATTCCAGGAATCATGAAAATAACACCTGTAGAATCAGAGACAGTATTTTTACTGGTTGGACTGGAAGGGCTCCAGGGTCGAAGTAAATAGCTTCCACGCTGCCTCATCGCGTCGCATTTCAAGTGCTTCTTGTAGTTTCGCCCTAGATGAAGGCCAAGCAGTATCCACTCAGAACTTTAAGAACTCTCTCTTCCCTCTCCCCCCCCCCCCCCCCTCCCTTTTTCGTTTCAGCCGTCTATGAACTACGACTACGCAACTTCATTTAGTCTTCTGTGTTTCCCTCCTCCGTCGCCAGTTCTCCATCATTCTCTTGCGTGTCCTGAGAATACCCTCCTTTTTCTGACTGGAGATCCTGATCGAATTTTTTCACCCGTGGAACTTGAGTCTTCCTGTTCTCTTGAGAACTGAGTGTTTTCTTTGTCATTCTTTGTTGTTTTAATTTTGAAAGCAACACTTTTTGTTCTCTGTTCTGTTGGCTTGCTAGACCTAACACAGAAGAGGATTTTCTGTCGGGGTTTACTCCCCTAGCCTTTGAAGAGCCCTCTTCACCACAAGGCAGTGGTTTCTTTCTCAATTTCCCCTGAGACCAAGAAGAAGATGGACAGACCAACTGAAGGAGGACTTGGAGAGAAGAGGCTGTAACTGGGAATATATCACGGACCAAGAAACTTTTCTGGATAGGAGACAGTGGAAAACGATCGTCTACAACAACCAAGGCTCTTAAACCACACCCGGGAAACTGGAGATGGTCCCCAACGATAATGATGATGATTCTTTGTGGTTCCATTCTGTCGATGTGATTGTTTGATGCCTTTTCAAACTTATCGTATCTCAAAGGGAAATTAAATTCGCTTCCTGGCAGATTTTTGATCCCAAGATCTTCCTTACAAACATCCCTATCTTTCTTTTCTGTTTCTGTCAGTCCTTTTCTGGTTAGTATTCTGGCTTCACTACCGTATTACAGTGCTTATTCTCTCCTTTAGTAGTAACTGGATTTCACTATGATTATTATTCATTCTGTATATAGATATATTAACCATAATAACATGTTCCACATTCCAGAGGTCTTACCTCAGCAGGGATGGTAGTGTAGTATAGGAGCCACATTTTTAGTATCAGATACAGGAGTTGGAGAGGGTGCAAAGAAGGACTGCTAGATTTGTTTCTGGAAATTATCGCAGAATACAATCAGTAACAGATATGATAAAAGAATGGGACTCATTGGAAGACAGGAGGAAGGTAAAGAGGGTCATGGGAGTGTGCAAGGCGTATACCGGTGATGAGGCATGGAAAGATATTGGTGTAAGAATTAAAAGTGATGCATGGGAGGGAAAAGATGACCATGACCACAAGCTGGCACTCGATTTCAGGCACGAGGGTGTAGGAAGATTCTCTTTTTTAGGTGTAGTTGTCAGGGATTGGAATAAGTTAGCAAGAGAAATGACGAATAATTTGCCGAAAACGTTGAAAGAATTTAAAGTTGAAATTTGTAGAGTACAAGGAAAGTGGGAAGATGGGTGTTCTGGAAATTGCCACAGGAGCGTGTGCTCCATTGCAATTTGATTAAATATTATTATCTATGGAACAAGAGTAGTAAATGAATTAATAAATAATAGGTTTCCCTGTGTAATTCCTGACATAAGGCGTCAACAGAGCGAGTCTTCTGTGATGCCGCCTTACCACTCTCTTTCTCGCACGGTTCTGCTTGTCACGAGCTCGACTCGTCTGCGTTTCGACATCGATTGCACCAGAGATGCTGCTAACCATACAGCTCGCTTCTCGAGAAGTCGGTAATGAGCACTTCCTGCTACTGCTGCCGTCACCGGCCATTAACGTAACGACAGATATTCACTGACATTGCGGAATACTGCAATGGCCTGAGATTAGCGCGAGAGTACAACAAGGAAAACAGACGTCGCACTGAGCCTGCGAACCAAGCAGTTATTACGACCCTCTGAAGAAAATTGAAACACCTAGACAAAGATGACGTGCTGCGTAAAGACTATCTTCAGTATAGTGCGTTTTTTCGTATTGCGAATGAATGAAAGATGAAAGAACGGAGGGAGTCAGTCTGTTCAGGCCTACTCTTCCGAAAGACATCACTGGGTCCGTCAAGCTCTGTGTCCCCATCCGACAGAGGACTCAGCATCTACAGTGTCTCACTACGCAGCGCGGAGAGGTGTAACCCAGGACTCTGGTGATTAGGAATCGTGCACCACCACCTCTACCACTCATCGTGACTCGAACTGTGCTGTAGCTACGTTGGCGAAGGAGGGGGTGAAATGTTTCCCTGCCGAATATAATTATACGTAAAATTCTGTGGCTTAATTTTTCAATATTGTTATTTCCGTTTCGTACATCACTGATCTGGAAAGAGGTCTGTAATGTGGAATATCATGGGCGCCGGGAGGGGGGGGGGATGTGCAAGGGGGTGCACTTGCACCCCACTGTTATGAAAGAAAATACACAGAAAAAGATTAATAAACAAAAAATTTATTTTTAAATTCACTTTTTGAATAGTGACTTAAGGCGCCTAGGTTGGTCAATACCTTGTCAATAAATTCAGTATCTTTAATTAACTAGTAATCTGTTATATATAAAAAGATACAGATGCACCTCCCTTAAAGTAATCCTGCCGGCGCCCATATGGAATATGTAACATCTAATATACACCCATAACTATTTATAATCGTAGATAAAACTGTTTGATGTTACAAACACACAACTTTTAACATTAAATAAAATTAACAACTGCTTAAATGTCACATTAGATGCTGTTAATTGTTTTGTACAATTTCTTGTTTGGAGTAGAAGGAGTTGTCAAGAAGATAATCTTTCGGTTTGTATTTGAACACTTCTCTATTATGTACAAACCGTTCTATACCCTTCGGAAGTTTAACAGATACAGGATATGGAGAAGTAATTAGGGAGCGTGCATAAAGCACGTAGCTCCATTTCGGCCTCCTGTGAAGCCCCCCTCCCCCCCACGTAGCTTTTGCCTCTACCACCCCCTCCCCCCCTTCCCCACGTAGCACGTAGCTTTTTTCCCTTTTGATTCCAGAAGACATTTTGTACTGTTTTCTCTTGTCAGACTATTGTAAATTACATACGGAGATAATTAACTGAGGGAAATAAATATTCACATGCTGTTGTGAGTTCTGTTACTCATTTTCACTGTGAAATATGTTATGAAAGGAAAGCTACGTGGCCTGGCTCGGAACCCTCCCCCCCCCCCACGTAGCCCAGCGTAGCCTTTCAGCCAACCCCTCCCCCCCCCCCCTGGACCGAGCTACGTAGTTTGTGCACGCTCCCTTAATACCTCTGTCTTTTAATGATGTTTTTGTTTTATTTTCTGAAAATTGCTTTTTATTTTCTAGCGCTGATATTTTGTACTTGTAAATCTCACCGAGCGTGGAGGATAAGCGGTAATGCTCTGGCCTAACATTCGCTCGTTCAAATCCCCATCTGGCCATCAAGATTCTGGTTTCCCATGTTTTCTCAAAATCACTCCAGGATAATGCTGGCATGCTTCCTTCGAAAAGCCATGGCCGAATTCTTTCCCGTTCCTTGTCCCCAGTCTATTACCGCCTCTAATGACATCGACGTCGACGAGGCGTAAACCATAAGCAAAATAAAAATTCATGTTGTTTCTGCACAAAGCACGTGAGGGAATACATACACTGAGAAGTCATTTTGAGGCATTTAAACATTATCGCTGAAAAACATGGTGACGAATGGTAGCAAAAAAAGATGTCTCCCATCTGTCTGGTGTTGTGATGTGCTGTTTGTTTCTTCTGAATGTAAACAGTAGAAGCCAGAGAATGATTTGGAACACAATGACGCCAAAAGCCCATTGCACGGGCTGACTAGAAGATATTATAAACAGATTGTATAATTATTGCGTGTGCGGTGAGCGGAGGTTCTGCTCTGTACCTGGCTTCGTCTAATTGGCGGGCCACGCCTCACGGCCTTGGTTCGCTGACTCACTAGAATTTTCGAGAGGCCTTGCGGGAGCGAAGCATTCCACACCAACCACAACACATAGGTTCTCAATATTCCGGTGTGATTTCCACATAACATAATAGTAATTCGTAGTGTATGGCGCTGTTTTTATCCTCACACTGGAAGTCAGCACAGACGAAACATTCTTCCAACCTTAATTGTGTGATATTGCAAAATAGTGTAGGTAATAACAAAGTGAATCAGGTTATCGCAAGTCCGATGGAGTGCGAGTGTCAGTTTAAAGCCACTGGCGGCGCGCGGTGGTGGAGAGCGCTAAGGCGCTTAAAGCTTCTCATGTTCGTAATCGGCCTTAGCTACGTGGACTTTAAAATAGGGTTACCACATGTCCCCGTATTTAGCTCTCTGCAATGTCCCCGGATTTCTACTGTTGTCCTCAGATTTTTTTTTTAATCAAGCGAGAGATCTTTAATAGCCCTGATTTGCTAATGCATTCGTTTAAAGCAAGAGACATGAAGCGTCTTTCTTTCCTTGTACGTGCCTAGGAATAAAAGAAAATTACAAGGATACTGCGTCTTGCACACAACAGCTTTGTGCTGTGTGCAACATGGCTGTCTGTAATCCTCATTTAAAATACAAACAATATGTGGCTTTTAATTTAATCCATCCTTTAATCATATAACTTATAAAAGTACAACGCGTAATTAGGACAAATGCCGAAAGCATCCCCGGATTTTTGTGAAAAAGTTGTGAAGTGTCCCCGGATTTGGAGAAAAAATTCTGGTAACCCTACTTTAAATGTAGTATTTAGTCGTCTAGACTTACCAACAATTTAGTTCAGTATATACGAACAACCAGAGGAACCAGTAGGGGAAAATGAAATAAATAAATTGCTTGTATCGTTGTGAATACACGCAGAAGTGAAATTTTTCTGGGTCACACACACTACACTTTTCCTTTCCTGTGTATTTTTTCTGCTTAATTTTTTATCTTTGTTTCGCACTCGACTGGACTATCTTTATTATCTTTATTACATCTGTGCACTAAACCGAAACTCTGTCCAAGTTATTATAGTAAACAAACGAAAATTATGAAAAAGTTAAACCACATTTCCCTACGTTACAGAATATTGCTTCGAGGCTTAGTATGTGTTTTGTGTTTAGAGCTTTTATATCCGTCAACAACATGGAAAAAGTTCCTTATAACCATTCTTACAGTCACTAGGATGCGAGGACATAAACGAAATAAAAATTTTATTTGGAAAGAAATAAAAACTTTTTTACTGCATGCTTGCACCACAGTAACGTCAAGTGCGCATGCGTGGTGCCAACAAATGTTTCCGTGACGTGTTCAAAGAAGTTACACTTCAAAGTTACCGAACCCGGTAGGCGAGCGTTAACCATCCTATTCTTTGTAACCACTGCTCTCCCGTCCCTAATGACATCTACTAAGGTGTAGGCAATGCCTAGTAAAAAACCCACAATCACATGCACAACCCCTAAAACAGAACTAATGACTTTCAAAAGCAACACCTCCTCTCCCATGTACACGGGCTACTTGATATAATACTGAGCTGTTAAACTAGATACAGCAGTGCAATTTCAGATTGTAATACAGCTGGGCCAACCGAGGTAATTACGTTTACAGTAAGCAACTTGTTAATGCAACCTAAATTAAAAATAAATACCGAAATCTTAATACTTAATGCTGCACCACAGAATGTCAGTTATAATACAGGACGGGAAAAGTGCAATAGTAAGTAGTACCGGTACATAAGGGAGGGGTGAGAAATAGAGTTGAGAATTACAGGCCAATCAGTTTGACATCAGTGGTAGGTAAATTAATGGAAAGATTAATATGTAACCACATCAGAAATATATGTGAGGAACGTAAGTGGTTTTCAAGCAGGCAACATGGTTTCAGGCAAGGATATTCATGCGAATCTCAGTTGGTGGGATATTTGCAAGATATTTCAGATGAAATGGACAAGGGAGGCCAAATTGATAGTGTAGCACTCGATCTGTCTAAGGCGTTTGACAGAGTAAGCCATAAAATGGTAGTAAATAAGGTAAAAACCATTGGAGTGGATAAGAAAGTCATTTGCTGGGTAGAAGAATTTTTAAAAGGTAGAAAACAGAAAGTTAGGGTAGGAAATGTAGTATCAAAAGAAGTGGAAGTAAAAATGGGTGTGCCACAGGGTAGCGTATTGGGACCATTGCTATTCATTATCCTAATGAATAATTCTGTTGATTGTATACTATCTGAAATTAGATTGTTTGCAGATGACATAATGCTGTATAAAAGAATCAAAACGATAGAGGATTGTAAACAGTTGCAGGGTGATCTGGACAGGATATCTAATTGGGTTCGTAAACATGGAATGAAGATAAATGCAAAGAAGACTCAGCTTATTAGATACACAAATAAAAAACAAAAGGTTAATTATGAATATAAGGTGGGGAAAGAATTGCTTGCTGAAGACTAGAAATGTAAATATCTTGAAATTACTTTTGATAACAAACTTAACTGGGCAGGACACATAGGACAGGTGGTAGGAAAAGGTTTCAAAGTTCTGCACTTGTTGGAGAGAGTTATGAGGGGATGTACGAGAGAAGTCAAGGAATTGGGTTACAAAACTTTGGTCAGACCATTGCTCGAATATGGTAGTGTAGTATGGGACCCTCATTTTACGTATCAAATACAGGAGTTGGAGAGGGTGCAAAGAAGGGCTGCTAGATTTGTTTCTGTAAATTATCGCAGAATGCAATCAGTGACGGATATGATAATGGAGCTGGAATGGGATTCATTGCAAGACAGGAGGAGGATGAGGAGGGTCATGGGAGTGTACAGGGCATATACAGGTGATGAGGCATGGAAAGATATTGCAATAGGTATGAAAAGTAGTGCATGGATGGGAAACGATGACCATTACCACAAGCTGGCACTCGATTTCAGGCACAAGGGTGTGGGAAGATTCTCTTTTTTAGGTAAGGGTGTCAGGGATTGGAATGAGTTACCAAGAGAAATGATAAATAATTTACCGAAAACTTTGAAGGAATTTAAAGATAAAATTTGTAGAGGGCAAATGTAGGTGGGTGCAGGATAGGGGGAAGATGGGTGTGTAGGGAAATTGCCACCGGAGCCTGTGCTCCATTGCAATTAAATTAAATTAAATTAAATTGAAGTCCAGGTTGTATAGAGAGCAATGCATGTGGAACTACTTTCATACGCTTGAAGTAATGATGTCAAAAACATGGCGCCGACGAAAGCAAAGAAAAATATAAAATAAATATTGAAATTCCTCGTAGTATTGCTATACCACAGATTGTCAGCTGTCAGAAAATGAAAATTAATCACAGCCTCCACTAATAATGCTGCTGGAAATCGCACTCGGCAAGAATACATTTGATTATATCGTGATTTCGATTCAACTGGAATTTCCAGTTTCTAGTGACCTCTTTATGGCTCTAATACAATCTCTGGAAGGTCACAAGTACAAGTCATTACTAGAGTAATTAAATACATGTTTTCTTTGGGTCTACTATAACGCAAAACGAGACCGCTACTATGCGTTCCGTTATCTCTGGTGAGAGATTGTTATCTTTGGTCTATTGTGTGAACTCAGACGCTGTCACAGAGATTCAGGTGACTGACAGATAACAAAACAAAACGACTTGAAGAGCAAACAGGATGAACCTATTGTTTGTAAGCCTTCAAACAACCTTAGTGTTAAAATCTTGCCTTAAGAATAATTTCTGGAATAAGTGCACCTACATCGTGCAAATTACAATACATATAATCTCAGCTGCATTGTTCTGTCATCAGTCTTTCGACTGGTTTGATGCAATCCTCCATCCCTTCCTATCTTGTGCTAACCTCTTCAAATAGAATGGGTTTATACAGTCTTCTACGTAACTTAATCCTATCTTGAAATAATATCTTCATCTCAAGTTTCACATCACAAACTACGTCCTCAGTTGTCTGCTTCATATAATATAATCTTTGTCTTCATCTACAGTTCTTTCATGCTGCTGTTCCCTCCATAGCACGGTAACCATTGCTACATGTGTTTAAATGTTACCCTCTGCTCTATTTCTTCTTTCGCAAGATTCTTTCACAAATTTATTTCTTGGACTATCTTTCGTTCTTTATCTGTCCACTTAATTTCTAGCATCCTTACTATTAACACCAGATCTCTGAACTGAAATATACGAACCATCTCCTTCTGTAAACCAAATGTAGACAGTATTTTTCTCTTTATTTTAAAGAATACGTGTGCAAAGTTCCTTCAAATTCGAATAAAAAATGTGGGTAAAAATGTGGGTTCTTATAAAATTAAGGGTTGTAAAAGGGGAGAGGGGCTGATCTTTTTAATTTTTTTATTTTTATTTTCAGATAGCTTCGCACACGTGCACACAATAACTCACCAACATCAAATATTCATTTTTATATATAACAAGATACGCAGGGGAGTGGATATTATATGACAGGAGGCGGCCATGGGCTATCTTATTGAACCATCCGGGAATTAGCCTGAAATGACATAGATAAACCATATAAACCCCAGATCAAGATGGCCGGAGCGATTCCTCGAGAATAAGTTTTCTCGCTCCCCAAATGCTTCGTATCTGATTCCATTATTGCTCGTGGGAAAAATTAGTTCAGAAAATAATCGTTTTTGCTCTGATATCTGTAAACCTCCTACAGCTTCACATTTCAGAGGGCCCAGTTTTCTTTGGTTCCAGTTTTTGCCTAGTCCATAAATTATCATACTCTGTTTGTTTAAGAAAGTTTATATATTGTTGGTCAGTGTTTGATAGTAAAAAATTGCTGTTTATGAAGAAGGCTGTTTAAGTTAGTGCTGCTCTGCATTTGACATGTTTCTCGCTTTTGATTTGACTTTATTAATTTAATTTAATGGCAATGGAGAGCTCGCTCAGTTACCATACACACCCATTTTATCCCCTTTCCTATATTCGCCTACTTTTGCCCTCTAAAAATTTCAGCTTTAAATTCTTTCAGCGTTCTTGGTAAATTACTCGTCGTCTCTCTTGGTAATTCATTCCAATGCCTGACGCCTTAACTATGAAAGAAAATCTTCCCAAACCTTTGTGGCTGAAACCGAGTGCCATGGTCATATTTTACCTTCCATGCACATCTTCTAATTCTTCCACCAATATCTTTTCACGCCTAATCACCAATAAACGCCCTGTACACTCCCATGACTCTCTTCCAATGAATCCCAATCAAGATCCTTTATCGTACCAAATACTGATTCTGTTCTGCGGAGATTTCCAGAGACAACTCTAGCAGCCCTTCATTGCAACCCCCCCCCCCCGCCCCAACTCCTGTATTTGATACCTAAAATGTGGGTCCCATACTACACTACCATATGCAAGGAATGGTCTGACCAAAGATTTGAAACCCAGTTCCGTAACATCTCTGCTACATCCTATGATCTCGCTCTCCAACAAGCGAAGGATCTTGAAACCTTTCCCTCTTACCTGCCCAGTGTTTCCTGGTAAGTTGAATTCGCTATAAAATGTTATTGGAAGTATTTAGATTTACATTTTACCTTTAGTTTTTTATGTGTGTATCTGATAAGCTGACTCTTCTTTGCATTTATCTTCATCCCATGTTGACCTGACCTACCCAGCTATACATCCTGTCGATTTCACCCTGCAGCTGTTCAGTCTTCTACAGTTTTGATCCTATCATATAGCATTATGTTATCTGCAAAGAAAGTAACATCTGATAGTAAACCATACATACTATCATTCACTAGAATAGCGAATAGCATAGGTTCCAGTATGCTACCCTGTGGCACTCCCACTCTCACTGACTTTCTTTTCTTTCTGTACCACGTCTACTTTTAGGTTCGTGGTTGTGTGAGCTGGCCCTTGCCAGGTGGCCAGGTGTGAAGCCTGGTCGAGTGAGCTGATCCCTTCAAATGAAGCCCCGTCCCCCCTCCACACGGCGCTCCCCTCAAACCAGAACCTTCTTCACCAGAGCGTGAAGATTCTCAGATTTTACCCACACCAACCACCTGGTGATAACGTTTTTCCTGCAATTGTAGAGCCTCTAATAACCAACTGAAACCTGCGTTCAGATTTAAATTCTAGTCGAAAAGTTGAACTGTACTTCAAGCTGAGATATTACACATTAAAGATATTACAAATCAAGTTTTAAAAATTAACTAGACTATGACGCTCATAATGAGACCGCTACAGACATTTTAGAAATCAAAAAATAGGAAGTGAAAAAAAAGAAAAGTGGCTGCAAGAAGAATGTGAAGAAACAGAGAAGGAAATTATCATAGGTAAAGTCGCAGGCAGGTGGGCCAAACAAAATTTTGGAAAAATGAGGAAAAGATGAATAAACATTAAAACTGCTGTTTGGAAGCCTCTTTTAAGCTTAGAAAATAGAGGGAGTATATGGAAAGAATACGCAGGGAAACTGTACGACGGGTATGATTTGAATAAGTGTACTGGAAAAAGAAGGCGATGTTAACATTGATGACTTAGGACTTTTAAGGACAGGATTTAATAGAGCTTTGAATGATTTGAAATCAAATAATGCAGTTGGAATTGATGAGATTCCATCAGAACTTCTGAAATCTGTATGGAGAAAAAGGAATACAAAGATTATTCAAACCAATATCAAACAGTTACGAAACCGGAAAGATTCCAACTGGTTTTATTGAAAGTGTCATCTCCACACTTCCGAAAAAAGCACAAGCTGACAAATGTGAGAACTATTGTAGCATGAGTCTAACATCTCTTGCTTCACAATTACGGATCAGAATAATATGTAGAAGAATAAGAAGGGCAGTAGAAAGAATGGTATGTGAAGATCAGTTTGGAATTAAGAAAAGATGTAGTACAAGAAAAGAAATTCTGGTATTAAGATTAATACTAGGAGGGCGGATCAAGAAAAATAAAGATACTTTTACGGAGTTTGTAAATTTAGAAAAATCTTTTAATAATGTTAGGTGGAAAAAGAAATTCAAATATTTTTAAAAAAAATAATAATAATAAAAAAAATGGTCAGATGGGTGGTAGGGAAATTGCCACCGGAGCCTGCGTTCCACTGCAATTTAATTTTTATATATATATACATAAGGACAGGTCAAAATATCGATATAGAAGTATGCTTTATAATGTATATAAGAATCAAGTGCCTAAATAAAAGTAGAGCAACATATGAGACATGCATCGATTAAAAAGTTCTGGGACATGGTTTTAGTCTAACTCCAATTTGAATGTAGAGGAAGCAACAAAGAAAGGAAAAGAAAAATTTGAATGTGGCGTAAATATTCAAGAAGAAAAAATCAGTATGCTTGATAACAGAATGGGCTGAGGATATTGAGAAGTTACTGAATGGCATGAACAAAATACTGAGGGAAGATTTTGGTCTAAACATAAACCAAAGCAATACAAAAGTGATTAAATGTAGCAGAAATGATACCAATAATAGTCGATTAAATGCAAAAATGGGATAGGATACAATAGAAGAATTAAGTGAACTTTGTTTCTTAGGAAGTAAAATTGTAACTGCAATTGGGAAGTAAAATTACAACTGACGGACGAAGAAGGACTGATGTTAAGAGCGTGATAGATCTAGTGAAAAGAGCCTTGTTGAAAAAGAGAAATATTGATCTAGGACTCCAAATAACCTTTTAAAACTCCAGGTGCAGAGCATAGCACTTTTGGTAGAGAGGCATCGACTTCAGGAATAGCGGAAAGAAGAAAAATTGAAAGATTTAAAATGTGGTGCTATAGAAGGATGCTGAAAATTAAGTGGACAGATAAAATAACAAATGAATGAGTTATGGAAATTATGATGAGCGAAGAAGTTTGTGGAAGAGTCTAACCGAAAGAAGAGACAGGATTGTAGGTAATATTTTGAGTAATCTGGATTAGTTAATTTGTTAGTGGAGGGAACAGTCGAAGGTAAGAACTGTAGAGGAAGACAGAGATTAGAAGACTATATGAAGCATATAACTGAAGACGAAAGTTGTAAGTCGTATATTGAGACTGTCGCAAGATATGAAGAGGTGGAGGATTGCGTCAAATCATTGGAGAGACTGATGAAAGCAAAAAAAAAAAAAATTTTTTTGCATATACCGCACATCAAGATTAGCACAAAATAAGTCCTGTTTGTAACTTATTAGATATTGTGGTAGACCTGTACTTGATATAAACCTTCTAATACTAAACACTACTGACATCTGCTGGAATTTTAATTTGTAGCTGACAGTGCTCTCTTACTATTCATATTGTATGCATAACAATGTTTATGATAGTATTGTTTATACAGTTTCTGCTGTATCAGTGTTGTTTATGTTTCGAGAGAGTTGTGAGTTGTCATAATAACCCAGTGATGTCATGTGGTGACTGAAACAGACGGTGTCTCGGAATATCTGGACTTTGTGCGAACGCCAGCTGGCAGACGCTCCGCCATTTTAAATAGCAACAGGTCGCGCAGGTGACGTCATCCATCCGTAAACAATGGACGCCCGGTCTGATTCCGCCCTCGCTACCATCTTGCTGTATAGTACAGGCATTCTAGACAGAGTTTAGAGGTGACATCAAAAAAAAAAAAAAAAAAATGTAGAGCTGTAATTTGGCACAGACGTTCCTTAGTACTTAAGGCACAAGTACTGACAAGTCCCCACCTCTGGGGTGTCCGCGTCATAGTAGTTTTTAGGTCAAAAGGGCTTTAAAAGGGATTGAGTGCCAAATCTACATCTACATCTATATATATACTCTGCAAATCACAAAACTGTGGGTGGCAGAGGGTGCTCAGCACCAAACCTAATCTCTTTGTTGTGCATTCCAATCCCTAATGGTACGAGGAAAAAAGGAATTCATATAAGAATCAGTGCGGCACCTTATTTCTCTAATTTTATCTTTCCTGTCATGCCGACCCAAATAGGTTGGTGGACGAAGTATTTCACTACACTCGTAAGTGAAAGTGGGAGTACGCATGTTTACCAATAAGTTTATACGAAACGTGCGTCGTCTATCTACCAGAGACTCCCAGCCTAGTTTACTAATCAGTTCTGTAACGCTTTCATATGGACTGTAGCAAGCGGTCACGAATCGAGCGGCTCTTTTCTGTACTTTCTCTGTACTCTCAATCAGCCCCTTACGAAACGGATCCCAAATGGCACAACAATAGTCCAAATGTGGACGCACAAGAGATTTGTACGCTATCTCCTTTGTTTGTTCATTACAATTTTTCAAAATTCGACCTAGCAACCGCAGCCTAGAATTAGCTCTACCTACCAACGTATTAATATATAAGTCCCATTTCATGTTCCTTTGTACTGTTACTCCCAAATATTTCATAGAATCGGTATAAACTCGTTGTAACATTTAAAATGTCAGACTTAGTAACGTTTCATTGCACCCTAGGTAATTAGGATAAGCTAATCACTGCATAAAAGTGTAATATAGGCACTATTATTATTTAAAACTAAAAGTATAGTCACATTTCATCATGAAGGCAGTACGAAACATAACCTTTTTTCCCCAATATCTCTGCATTGCGGAAAAACTGTCAAAGTTACCAGTTCAGGATCTATGATCAAAGTTGTAGTACACACTTTCACCATTAAAATGGTATATCGTTGATCCCTCTGTAACATATGGTTGTCGAGGTACGCGTTGAAACAAGCACACGTGAGTCAGCGCTGGGCCGAGAGCTCCGCGCACCGCTCCCGGGGCATTATGGGTAAGAAACTGAAAAAAATATAGACCTGAAAATTGGCACAGATGCTATTTACTATCTCACTCCACGAAGAACCACTGCACAACTAACATTTCGGTAACGACATTTTCCGCTTAAGGTTTTATAGTTTTTGCAACGTTAATTGTTGCCCCTCCCCCCTCCCCCACATCTTTTCTATTACATATCCCTTGCGTTTTCTTCCAGTATGCTCGTTGTGTGCTACAGACTACTGTAAATCAAACAAAAAAAGCACATTCACACGCCAACTTGCAAATGTGTACGTAAATGTAAATACGTGCATGAATTTTCATGAGTGCCGATAATAATAGTACTCTATAAGAGATGAGGGTTTCTCGGCGTAGTATATAGATGAAATTTTCTTGGGAAACGAGTATGTTTGTATGACACGACAAAACATCGTGTTATACAAACATACTCACTCGGCTAGGTTCCGCAGAAAAATTTAATCTAATAATAGTACTCTTTTGTAGCATCCCGTATAGCAAAGAAGAAAGCGAGCCACAAGAGACCCGAAGACAAGGAATACGAGAGGCAGTCAAAAAGTTCCCGAAATTCGGTCGTAGTGTTTGCATTTGTGATGCAATTGTTATGAGTTTGACAGGTCTGAACAGGTCGTAACAGGCAGTGTGACTGCAGTGTACCTGGAGGTAGGTCTGTGTGGTAATCAGGTGGCGCGATGTCGCAGCTTGAGCAAAGGGCGAACATCAAGTTCATGTGCAGATTAGGGAAATCTGCTGCAGAGACTTTGTTAGCCTTACAAACGGTTTACGAGTAGTTTTCAAGATTTAATGGTGGACAGGGGATCGTGGGAATGCGCCTTAACGATGGCGAGACGGGACGGGACCTCATTAGCCGAAGTGTAGGGACGACCGCGGGCGACATGTTAGTCCTAGCTTACCTCGCCGCCACCTCCGCACCACGTTGCCTAATGTCGTTTGGCACAGAGCACTTTACAGCAACAGAAGGGGTGCGCACCGCTGATGCAAACCGCTGGCAACAGCGCACTTCTACACACGCCTGTGATGTTTACCGACTCAGAGTGGGTAGCTGCGTCTCATCCCTGCTATAGTCGGCGTCATGAAATTAGGCCTGCCAAGGTCACGTAGTCTCCACTGCCTCCCCTGCCCGCACCAACCCTCTGTCCCTTGGTTGGGCCGGCGACATTGCCACATTAGCTTTTGCCGGTCGTCCATGCGTATCTTTACACGCGGTCGCTTTATTTCCTTAGTTTAAGGCCTATTCGAGTAATGTTAATGGTGGTGATGTTCAGGAACATAATCATGCAATTAGTGTATTAACAGACAGAATTAATATTCGCGAACCTGCAGGCCGCCTGGGCATTGGAAACCTAATTAAAATCATTGTAGCAGATATTTTAAAGTATTTTTAAGGAATATTACCAATAACTAATACGCAAAAATAAAAAAAAAAAAATACTTCGCTAAATTACAAACACTGACATGGAGGTATTTGTGGCAGTCATTTCTATGAATAATCGATCCCTTACATTTTATAAATTAATTTTCGTTTTGTCTTTGCTTTTGAAGATTTCTCGCGTAATTTGTCATGTATGGGCCATTGTGTACAATGACAATAATAATTCTTACAGAAGCTGAAAATATCTTTTCTGTGGAGGACAGGAAATATGTTTCTCAGTCGTAAACGAACCGACCGACCAGCCGGCACTGGAGCATGCGCTGCGCGCAATCATTCGCGCAAATATAAACTGTGAAACAATCCAAAAGGGGTTGTCTGAAGAGGCTTTGCCTGCTACCAGAATTAATTTCAGTATTTTCTTAGAAACTTTCTCGCTGGAAGTTTTTACGTAAACAAATAAAACGTAAGTTAGTCAGCGACAACATTTTACATTACACAGCCGAAACAACTAAGCGCTTCGTGTAACATTTTATTTTTTTTATTCACATGCTTCCCTATTTAATGAATAGAATGTTTTCGGTATGAGTCTGTTAACTTTCAGGAAGGCGCATAATTTTTTTTTGAGTTATTACTTATGATTTTTAATGCTTTTTCTGTCGGTTGAAGTGAAAAAGTATTTTGATTTCTAATTTTCATGGAAAACACATTACTATTTTTTAAAAACAGTCACACAAATATTTGGAATTATAAAGCACATCACCTTGTCCCGGATGTTAAGTATTATGTTTTAGAAATTTTTTCGCACTCATTACTGAAAGTTGATTTTTTTGCTGATTTGCAACACTGTTCGGATACTCCGTGACCTTCACAGGACTAATTTCGTGACTGCCATTATAGCAGAGGCGGCCCTGTTCCCATGGCGTCTCGTCCCGTCTCGCCTTCGTTACAAGGGATCGTGGGAACGGGCCTTAACACAAACCAAAACAAGCCTCAGCCCGCCATTTTTGCATCCCGCAGACTCCCTCAAAGATTATTCTCTCAATGACTGACTGACTTTCCAAAGATAATTACACTACTGTCTCTCCAGCACTCGCCCAGCGTACCAACTTAAACCAAAACTTTTTATCTGCTACACAAAACAATTGGTGCTACGTCTTAATGAAAGTGAAAGAACTAAACATTTTAACACAGTATACGCCAAAAAGAAAGATAAAACAATATCAAACAAAAGCTAAGTGTCAAGGGAGGAAGGGGAGGTTACATAGCTATTCATTTATTGTGTCTGGCACAGTTAAAATACTGTAAAGAACAAACGAAAGCACCTGGATATTTAGTTCCGTAATTTAATTTCCTCCGTGTTTTCGATACGCTACATACTGACAGTGCGGTGCGTGGGCTACTTAAGCCGCGTATACACTTGAGCATTTGCCCCGAATGAGCATGCGGGTTGAGAGGAGGGGGGGGGGCGCACGGCCACCCCCTGCATAGCAGTGGGCCATTGTGTTCGGACCCCATGCGGCCCGAACAGGGAACCCAGTCTGCTTTGCGCAAGTGCTGAGTACACTGCAATGGTTAACCAGAAATTGATCGTCGCCAGTTATTGTTACATGCATTTGTTGCAGTCTTCGAACAAGAAATCGAGAAAGCAGTGGTGGACAAGAAAACTGTTTCAAGAGAGGTGCAACGCTTTACTATTAAAAACAATAGGACACGAAACAAATGAAAACTATAAAAATTTTACAAGAATGTCACCTGAGGATTTTCAGTTTATATTGAATAGTGTCAGGACTACAATTGAGAGGCAAGACACAACATTTGGAAAACCGATAACTGCCGAAGAACGCCTAGCTGTGACACCGCGATTTCTGGCTTCAGGAGATTCGTACTAGAGTTTGCAGTACCTCCTTAAAATTTCAAAACAAGCAATTGGGATAATAATTCCTGAAACTTGTCAAGCCATCGTGGCCTGCTTAAAGGATTGTGTGTAGGTAAGGAAATCAATTAAATAAATCAATTAAATTAAGTAATTTTTATTATTTAAAACAAACATTAAAAATGAAACTGCATTTAAGGATTAAAAATTAATACATGAAATCACAATTATAATATTAATTATTAATGTCTGATAAATTTTGAAAATAAGGTTGGGCTGACTCGGAATCTGAATTTTGTGAAGACGGAGATGGATTTTGCAAATCTGTTAAAACTTTCGTGTTATTGTTTGCTTGGGGTTCCACAGCACGGGATGCTTTTGGTAATACCCGATAAGGGCAAGAGAAATATCCTGAGATATGTCCATTTTTATAAAAACAAAATAACAGTTTACACAAATTAGGCACGAGACAGGTGTGTCTACAGCAGAGGATTCACTGAAACTGGAGGGGGCAGTCGGCTCATATTGTTCGGTGCGACTGCATACACAAAGTGCGTACCCACTGAGCACGAACCGAGCACCTGCTCACTTTGAAGTACCGACACCCTCGGATCGGGCTGAGACATGCGGACCCATTCTGCTCGCCCCGTATACATCTGAGCAAAACGGGACGAACGTATGCTCATTCGGGGCAAATGCTCAAGTGTATACGCGGCTTTAGAGACATAGCGCTCGGGTCGCACGGGACCGGCGTGTTTAAACTAGTCGACGCACCTGCCTAGTATCATGTATTAAAAAAAAAAAAAATAGCCACGCGGGAACTAGAATCAAATTCCCTTGCAGATGTCACGCCATATTTCCCGTGGCAGTCACAGTTCGTATTGTTTTGACGTGTACCAATAAAGCAGTTTTGATCATAGTGCTACAGAAGAATGCTGAAAATTAAGTGGACTCACAAAGTAAGAAATGAACGAGTTTTGGAAATGATGATCGAGGAAAGAAGTTTGTGGAAGAAGCTTACAGAAAGAAGAGACAGGCTGGTAGGTCATATTTTGAGACATGCTGGATTGGTTAATTTGCTGGTGGAGGGGACAGTCGAAGGTAAGAACTGTAGAGGAAGACAGAGATTAGAATATATGAAGCAGATAATTGAGGACGTGTGTTGTAAGGGGTACGTAGAGATGAAGAGGTTAGCACAGGATAGGATTGGATGGAAGATTGCTTCAAACGAGTCGAAAGACTGACAAGAGCAAAAAAAAAAAAAGTGATATTGATATTGTACTGGAAACAAGAATTTGTCTCCCAAGGGAACAAAATGTAAATGTTTAGGGATATCGTCTGATACTTAAAGACGTTTTGACGTTAAAAGTAATTTCAGAGTTGAGTGTTGAGGACACGGTGGCTAAAGTCTACGCTGTCAGGAGTAGTTAAGTCTTTGTGTCGGGTTTGGCCTGCTGCCTGGCAGCGAGTGAGCCCACACAATAGAACACGACGGAACAAAGCGCCGCCTTTGATGTGTGCCGCAGGTAGCCACCGCGCCCAGTCTCACTCAACTTCAAACACTGAGAGACTTTACCACTCCTCACAGTGAAGTGAGTGACGCTTGACATATCATTGTGACTATGTCGAGATACAAGAGAATCTTCCAATCCAGTATAGTGTGACGACCATGTGTTAAAACTGCGTTGGGATACTATTTAAGTGTATAAAAGATCAAACAAGGAGGAGATAACAGGAGACAGGCAAAAAAAGTACTTTGACGTACTTTATTACTTTCGTAGATTACAAAGTACGCCTACGCAAAATAAAGTACAATACTCTATAATAAAGTACGGAAGAGATAGAGAAAAGAGAAAGGAAGACCTTGAGAAAAATGTGGGAACCACTAAAAATTGAAAATGGTGAGTTTAGACACCGGAGGAATAAAGACCTATACAAAGGAGAAGAAATTGAAAGGATGTCAGACACTATCAGAAAGAGGAGAATCAGTTGTTTTGGTCACATAATGAGAATGGATAACAACAGACAAAAAGAATTTTCATCCATGTTTACAAGAGTAAGAAGGGCAACCAGTGGATCCAAGGAGTAAAGAAAGATATGATTGAGACCGGAATAACAGAAGATTTAACACAAGATAGAGCAACTTTTAGGAGATTGATCCAAAATTTCAAGGGTTTCCAGGAGAAGAGGAAATGTAGTAACATATGGACGGAAGAAAGGAGGAAACATCAAAGTGAGAGGATGAAGAACTATTGGAAGTCAAGAAAAGAAGCATCGAAATGAATGCACGGGATTACTTTTCGTGGTCCTTAGATGGCCCTTGTCGAAGAGAAGAAGAAAGTACGGGTGGTTACCATAGCTGCGATCCCCAAATCATTTTAAGGTAATTTTTAACACTAATTTCGTGAAGCAACCAAGTGTTAACATTAAAGGAGACCGAGAAGGGACCGGACGAGCTACGGACCATTGTGGACGCGAGGGTGGCGAGCCGACACTCGGCCGGGTGTTGGCGCGGTGACGGTGCGGGCTCGGTGCGAGCTAGTGTGGCCCGATCTTTAAAGGCAAACACCTGCTACAGAAGATTAGTTCTTCCGTTTTCCATACATCATAGCCGATAGACTCAGTAGAATATAATAAGCTGCAAAAAAGTTAGTAACGTTATGAAACATATAGACTGCCCCGTTGTCTCAGTTGGTTGCGGCGCCGTGATGGTGTCCGGCGCTGACACGGGGTTAGCTGGTTCCAGTCCTGGTGGTGGACTTGGCCGGCAGGGTAGCAGAGGTGGTGGAGCACGATTCCTAGTCTCCAGATTGTGTGCCACAGTCCTGGGTTAAACCTCTCCGCAGTATGGGGTGACGGCATAACACACTGTCGACGGTGATTCGCCTGTCGGATGGGGACGTTAAGCCTGACGGTATCCTTGGTGTTTTTCGTATGAGTAGGTCTGAGAGGGCCGCCAAATCAGGTTTCACCATCTCCTTTCTCACACACCTCACAGTCATCTATCTATACAAAACAGTAACGCGTACACACACTTCCATCATTCGGGAGGACAAGCGGAAACTACTCCAGCTGAATTTCTCACAAAAGCTGCCACGAAGAAGTAAGTTCATTTTATCTGCTGATACGTTATTTATAGTTTTAAGTTTTGTATTAGTCGAGGAATATGGATATTACCAACAGAAATTATATATATATATATGTATGTATACACACTAGTATTATAAATGGGAAACTAACTCTGTCTTTCTGTCTGTTTGTTACTTTCTCGATTAAACGGCTAAATGAAATTTGATAAGGAAATACTATATTACATTAGGAAGGGCACAGGATGCTCTTTTCGGGATAAATAAAATATTTTATCGTGAAATTTGGAACTAACTGAACGGTGACAGACAGACGGATAGCGTGTGTGAGTCTCGGTAATGTTATATCGGTCACTCAGGCTTTGTTTCTCTCGTAGTCAGTTTGTGTATGAACCCCTTTGATGTAACTTACAGCTTTCTATATCCAATACTAGCTACAAAATTCTAAGACCGCGCGTACAAGATCGCGGGTAACAGCTAGTATACTGTAGTATATTATGCTTCAAACAAGAAAGCTGCAGTTATTTTTATGTTTCCACTTATAATTTGTCTCCAGCAGCTAGCCGCCACCTGGCTCAGCGTTTTCTTTTTGTGTCGGTCAGTCTGAGTCTTCCCTTTTAGCCCTAGGAGTCCTGCTGAGCTGTGAGAGGCCCGGAATTAATTCCAGACCGTTCGTCCGGTGTCGGGGCGTGACGCAGAATAAAGAGAAGCGGATGGGCGATTAGAGGATCTCAGACCGTACCGCACGACTCAGCCGCAGCCAGCCGTCACAACTTTATTTCCTTGGGAGAGGGGTCCCCTGAAGATCTCACCTCACCATAGAAAGGGGGGTAGGGGTCCGGCCAGATCTCACCAAAGGGTGAGAGGGTCCGATTTCCGGAATAACACCCGACCTAATAATTAATTGGCGCCTCCTTCATTGCGATGAACGTCTTTAAACACAGCCCTAAAATACATTGCCATAGAGCAATGATTCTCATCCCACTGACGGATCCAGGGGAGGGGAGGGGTAGCGGTCTCAAGCCCCCCCCCCCCAGAAAGTATTTAAGGTCAACCCCCGACATCGGAATTTTTGAGATATGGAGACTTTTTATTTTTTAGCTCTACTGATCTTTTAAGCCCCCGCCCCCCCCCCCCCAAACGAAATTCACTTAAGCCCCCCTCCCCCAAACGAAAAACCTGGTTCCGCCACTGGCATACCCTATGGCCCGCGAAAGTGGGGCAGATGATGTGCAGGCAGAAAGTTAAAAATATAATTCTAACTGAATTACCAGTGAGTACACGCGCAAGAAATGGAACAACTATCTATTTTGATGTGTATTTTTCCTGTGTACTTTTTTCTGTGAAGTTTTTGATGTTTGTTTGGCACTAGAGGGAATGACGTCTCGTAAACAAATGAAAATTATTAAAAGGAAAAGCACACATTGCCACATTATAGACCATTGCACAGGTTCACAACCTTTTTTGCTCTACCGTCCTCTTTTTTAAATAAAAATTTACGGAACGCCCGTTTCTCGAAAAAAAAAAAAGATACCTGCTACCCCTTTTCAGATCAAAAACACACCGACTCCCTTTCTCGCAATAAATCATGGCTTTATGATTTTACGCCTCGTCGACATCGAGGTCTTTAGAGGCAGCATGGGATTGGGGACAAGTACCGGGAAGGAATTTGGCGATGGCCTTTTGAAGGAAGCATACCGGTATTCGCCTGGAGTGATTTTGGGGAAACCATGGAAAACCCAAATCTCGATGCCAGGACCGGGATTCGAACCCACGTCCTCCCGAATGCGAAGCCAGAACGTTAACCGTTCACCCACCACGCTCGGTCGTAGTAAATCATGAAACTCGTAATGCTGACAGTGGTATATCATCTTCTGTCTACATGTGAGCATCGGAATGCAATTAAAAACTTGTTTGACATAAAACCCATGAAGTGGGATGTAATACTGGAAATCAGGGTTGGGGGGGGGGCGGTGGTTCCTCAACGTCCCCTAAAGTTGCGTTGGACCAGAAACGCCCCCTTTGATCTCTACTACGCCCACCAGAGGGTGGTACCACCCCCATTGAGAACCGTTGGACTATTGCATGGAGCCTTAGTTTATATTTTGAGCTTTTATATCGAAGAACACCCTGGATAAAATCGTCTAATAACCGTTCTTAGCATCAGTTCTTGTTAATAACGAGCGTGGTGAGTGAGCGGTAAGGTTCGGGACCAGCATTCGGGATGACGTTGATTCGATCCCCAGCTCGGCAATCATGATCACTCCAATACGGCTCTTTCGAAACATCACGATCGAATTTCAGGTTTCATTCCTTTGCCGCAAACCTCTAATGGCATCGATGTCGCCGGCACCTTAGCCCTTGATAAAATACTCGTAAAACGTTATTAGCAATCGGACGCAAACTTTTCATGTCCCTCACGCATCAGTACTTTGTCCATTATTACTGTTCACATGAATAGTTGACGCATTTCTTGATGACAGGATTCAAATCTGTAATGTGCGAATTTCTCCGCACATTTGAGTGTTGGAGGTATTTAGTCGATATCTTTTATCTTCGCGGGTCAGACGACAGTAGTGGCGGCGGCGTTATCAGCTCGCGGTAGACCATGATGCACCGCGGTTATTATCGTTGTGGCGTATTATCTGCGCCTGCTTATCAGCCTGCTTTATGTATACATCCTCAGGCGCAGCATACGGTAGCTGCACCTCAGACAAGCCCCTCTCCTCTAGAACCAATCCGCGATAGCAATTCCTCAACTTTACTCTGGACACGAGAAAGCTTTTTATTATTATTAACGGCTTTCAGCCTTGTCGGTAGGGTTGCCAGATGGCTGGGAAATCCGGGAATGTCCCGGAATTTTGTGTGAGGTCCCGCGTTCAGGAATTAAGCGTTAGTGTCCCGGAATTCCCGTATTTTTTAAACTCAAGATACCACGGTGGCCATGCCGCACTCGCAGCGGGAGGTGGAGGAGTGCTCCACCTTACCAGAGACCAGAGACCATATACTGTATATCTACAGACTGTTCAACTATCACGTAGTGATTTTCAACCAAAGTTGAATTAATAATATTATATATATATATTACATAGCATATTTTTTATCTAAAATACAACTTTTTTGAATTAATTTGAATATTTGTTCACTCCTTACACATACCACTCAAATACCTTTTTAACCCCAGCAATGTCCCGGAAATTATAATCCCGTATCTGCCAACCATACTTGTCGGCCATATTGTGTCTTATACATGTTCTTTGTACAGCAATTTACATTACAGTTTCGTTACAAGATCTTTGTACACCAGTTTGCATTCCTACCTATGAAGTAATACGTCCACATGACATCTGATACAATGTCCTATCTCTTATGTATACAGTAGAGGGTTCATTATATAATTAGTGGAAAAATTCATAATGCTGTCTGTGTCTTGGTTATTGTTTGGTCGCGGTATAACACTTGTACCCTAACCATTCACACTGGGCACTCGTTCTAATATTTTTGTGTCTAGATAACATCTCTGGGGATGACCTGTTTGTTTCATGTTATTGTTGGTCCTTGTAGTTTTGGGACTTGTATGCTGTGTACCTTCCTGTATACTGTTTCAATCATATTGTTCATATGGGTGCAATATATTATTATGATGTTGACCGGTAGGCAGGGACGGCGTTAGGGGGGGGGAAAACGGGTCAAATGTACCCGGGTCCGCCGGCTGATGGGGGCCCCGATCACCGGCTGCAGGGGCCCCCAGGCCTCGAAGCAAGAATCCACCCATTGTCGCCATTTTATCCCGGGCCCGAAATTCCTAGCGCCGGCCCTCCCGGTAGGTCCAATTTTACGAGAAAGTTCTACATCTTCATCTATACTCTCGAATTCACGACATTGTGGATGGCAGAAAGTGCTTTTGCCCCGGAATTAACTCTGCATTGCAATCACGAATGGCAGGAGGGAAGAAATAATTCATATACAAGTACAAATCATCAGTACTGCAACTGATTTTCTCTTAGGGGACGTCTATTAATCACGTGAGGTAAACTAAGGGGACTGGGGGGAGGAGGAAAGGAGGGGGTCCGGCGAAATCTGTCCAATCTCTTGAGAGGGGAGGGGGTGATAACGGAACTCTCACGTCATCTTTTTAAATTCTTGGTGGACAGTAGAGCTAAAAACAAAAGAAGAGTCCACAAACGACTTTAGGGGGGATATAAGGAGTATAAACGACGCGGAAAGGGGGCGTACATTAATTACGTGTGTGTTTTTCCGGAATTCCGTACCCCCACCCCACCCCCTCTCTGGTGAGTTCTGGTAGGCCCCCCCCCCCTGTAAAATGACGTGAGATTTTGACGGACCCCCCCCCCCCCCCCCTACGAATGAACCTCGCAACTTTT
Organism: Vandiemenella viatica; assembly: GCA_031002005.1. Classification (NCBI taxonomy): domain Eukaryota; kingdom Metazoa; phylum Arthropoda; class Insecta; order Orthoptera; family Morabidae; genus Vandiemenella; species Vandiemenella viatica. The sequence goes on along the minus strand of CM061914.1, from coordinate 183,617,454 downwards.
TGAGACCTTTATTTTTAGGTCTCATGCTCCCAAGGGCGGTTATACCCCCCTAAAGTCGGTTTTTTACCCCCCCTAAAATTGACTTTCGCGTCATCTGTAGACCGAATCCCCGTCCGGGCATCGAGATTTGGGTTTGCATGGTTTCCCAAATCACTCCAGGCAAATGCCTGGATGCTTCCTTCAAAAGGCCATGGCCGAATTCCTTCCCATTCCACCCCTAAAGACCTCGCTGTTAAGAGACGTCAAGCAGTTAAAAAAAAAGTCATTTGTAGACTTTTTTTTTAGCTCTACCATTCTACAAGTATTTCAAAACGTCACGTGAGATTTCCGTTGAAACCCCCATCCCTATTTCATCTCACGTAATTAATGGACGCGCCCAAACCGACTTTGGGGGAGCGTCAGGGTGATCAGGGGGGTCAGGGGAGCAGGGGATGTCAGGGGGGGGGGATTCCCGTCAAAATCTCACCAGAGGGGTTGGCATCTTGAATTCCGGAAAAACTCTTCTCGTAATTAATCGACGCCCCTTATCTTATTTTTCCTGTCATTACGTCACAAATAACTTGGTGGGACAAGTATTTCGACGGAGTTGTAAATAAAACGAAGAGTAGCAGAAATGGTGGTGCTCAATTCGTAATCACCGGATTGTGCGTTATGGGTTATATCCCGCTGTGCGTATGGAGTGAGGGCATATGACATGTGGGGACGTTAAGCCTGCCAGCATCAAGGTGTCTTTCGGAAGAGTAGGCCTAGTGACGGGAAGTTTCACTGCAGCCAGACATCGAGTAAGCACGTCCTGTTGTTCGACTTTCTGCCGATCGACAGTTCCAATTACAAGCTACACGTGCAGTGCTGAGCATGCAAGCCAATACTTTTCAGCAAGCTAGAATACACTGATCACTCTCACTTCTTCACTGACGATCTACAAGTTAATATCTAGGCCTCGGAGATAGATATTCGCTGCACCAACCTTACCGTACTCTGTTAGTTGTGAACTGTAGGGCTAAGTTTCATCCCTCGGGTCAGTATATTGGGTTACGGAATACCTCTGATTTTGTACAACATCGACTGTAGATGACTTATGGTCCAATGCAATTAAACGAGGTTTCCAGAGTCATTGTTTCATTTCAAGTAGCTCGTAGCTGCCCGCTCCCTCTCCTAATTACAAGTTACCCTCGATGCTCATGTTTATTTACTGGCGCAAGAGAAGAATAGGATAGGTTCAAGAGAGAGGAGTTCAAGAGCAGATACGAAGAAAGTCTGCGCAAGTCATAGGGCATCGTAGGTTAACACCTTAGAACCCACGTGTCAGTCATCCAGGCACACCCAATTAATAGTCATAGCACGATCCTATATATATAGGGTCAGCTACACTGGTGTCAGAAGTGGGATTCGAACCCACGCCCACATATAGGGGCATTCTGAATGGGCTGGCACCGGGTTCCTTCATCTCCATATACCCAGAATAGCACTCATTTACACAAAGATAGTAACACATAAACACAGTGAGTTCTGTAACAAGGTTGAATATTATTTACGGGAGTATCCGCCCACCCTTCACGTTGCACCCGGGGGGTTATCCCTCCACAGCAAGCCGACGACAGTGCTCGTGATATGCGGGAGAGTGTTGTTTACACTGACCCCGGTGTGACGTCACGCACAGTGGAAACACCTGCCGGCTCTTTGTGCTGCCGGCACCTGTGCCCCCTCAAGGACACCAGCTCTCCTCTCCGAGCACCGCGGTTACGTCACAGAGTTACTCCAACATCAACGCATACCTTCCGGACTGCCCACGCTTTCTAACCAGCTGTTGCACTCCGTAAGTAATTGAATCCATTGAATAGCAAAATTTTTAGTCCTATTAATGACTGTCAGTCAACCGCAAATGCGTTCGCGTGGACTTAGAACTTTATTGCTACAATTGGATGTAGAAAGCTGTAAATTACGTAAATGATAACCCAAAACGCACGGAGTCGGAATGACATAACGGGGAAGCCAACACATATACACCATAATACAGGGCGTTCGCCGGGAAACGCAACCCTCCCAGTCTGTTGCCGTCGGCAACTTGCTCGGTCAGTCAAGCCAGCAGTTTCCGCCACACGCCACCGTGAATCACCGCACTGTTTAACACCTCCGCTGCCCCAACAGTGCAGTGCAGTGACCCTTACATTGTTAAGAACGGTTTCTTTGCATTGTAGATAGTTTGTGACTTCAGTCTCTTATTAATCAGTGCTGTGAATAAACGTTTCTTTGCGGTTTGGCTGGTATGGGGCTTCATACTCTTACTAATCTGTACCGTGTTTGAGTGTGAGTAAAATTATGGTACGTTACAGTTTGCAACAAAGAATATTTCTCTACGATACATATGTGAAGAAGAAGTCGTTTAAAAAGTGTCGCAGTAAATTTCGTCGCGAATTTCCTGGCGCTTTACTGCCAGCTAAATCAACAATTCTGCGTCTGGTTAAAAAAGTAAGAGAAACGGGTTCATTTTTTAACAAAAAGAGACTGTCGGTCAACCGTATTCTCACAGAGGAGAAAATTGACGATATCGCTTTTCGACTAGAACAGTCACCCAAAAAATCATTAATTCAGTTAGGGCAGCGTGTGTCTCGAAATATGTTCAGAAGATGTGAAATGTGCATTACACAAGAGGGTCAACACTTCCAGCATCTTTTATAAGGTAAGCTAATGAATTACGTCACATTTAAATGCTTAGCACACAAGTTTATGAAGTTTATGAAGCGTAATTATGATGAAATAGTCCGCGGCCGACGGTCGAACAATGCCGGAAACTGAGCGCTCGCTCGCCGGGAGCAGTTTCTTCCTTGTAGCGCTAACAGTGGGTTGCGTTTCCCGGCGAACGCCCTGTATAATAAGTTATGCCTGTACATGAAATTTATGAACAGCTCATACACAACCTGACGGCGAGGGAAACAAAGCCTGAGTGACCGATATAAGGGGGCATCCATAAATTACGTGAGGTGTTTTTACGGATTTCCGGACTCCCCCCCCCCTCTGGTGAGATTTCGCGAGATCTGGTCCCGTGAGACCCCCCCCCCCTAGAAATCGTCCTCGCAACTTTTTGAGACCTTTTTTTTTGGTCTAACCTTTCCAAAACCGGTTACACCTCCACTTTTCGACGAAATACCCCCCTAAAATTGACTTTCGCGTCATTTGTAGACCTTTTTTGCTCTACATTCAAACAATTTTTCCTAAACCTCACGTCAGATTCCCGTAGACTCCCCCCCCCCTGGTGAGATTTCTCCGACTCCCCCCCCTATTTCACCTCACGTAATTTATGGACGCCCCCTTTGTAGACCTTATAGAACCCCCCTAAAGTCGATATGCTCATCCAACCCCGCCGTAAGCGGGCGTGCAATGCGTGCACCGCACGCGGGCGGCACGTCCAGGGGGGCGGCAAATCGAGTGATCGACTGTCGCTTCCACTCCATTGTCACCGCCGGAACAGTAGCAGAGCTAAAAAAAAGGCCGCCTTTTAAATTACGATTAGTCAGGGTGCGGCAAATTTATGTAGAGGCGACCTTTATTAATTTTTTTTTTGGCTCCACTACTACTTCTGGCTGCGACACTCGGGGTGGTAACAATTAGGGCGGCAAATAACGTTCAAAGGGCGGCATAATAGGTAATGCTCAAGGGCGTTCAAACAGCTAGCGGCGGGCCTGTCATCATAGTTTGTAGACCTTTTGTTTTCTTTTTAGTTCTATTGTCCATCAAGAGTTTAAAAAGATTAAGTGAGATTTGGTGCGATTTCGCCGGACTCTCCCCCTCCCTTTTCCCTTTTTTCTGTTTCACCCCACGTAATTAATAGACCCCCCTCAGGGACGTGAATGTTGAAGTGTACGCCTGTTTCATCGACTATAAAAAAAAAGCCTTCGACTGAGTGACACGTGAGAAGATGGTAAAGATTTTGGGATCAACTGGTGTTGACCAAAATAATTTACGCATTATCAGCAGGTCCGCCGCTAGCTGTTTGAACGCGTTTATGCCGCCCCCTGTCTAACTACAGCCAGTGGTGGATCTATGAATTTTCCGAACCGAATCAAAAAACTGTGAGATTTCCGCCTCTTCGAACATTATTTTGCCGCCCCCATTGTTGCCATAAAAACATCGTCGCTATATAAATTTGCCGACACCCCCTGTGTCCGACTTTTCTTTTTAGCTCTGTTACTGTCCCGGCGGCAACACTCAACAGTCGATCACTCGATTTGCCGTTCCTCTGGACGTGCCGCCCGGGTGATGTGCACCCCTTGCACGCCCGCTTACGGCGGGCCTGATTATCAGCATGCTGTATTGGAATCAGACAACATGTGTCAAAAATGACCAAGGAACATCAGAAGCGACTGCAATCAGGAAAGGTGTTCGCCAGGTCTGTGTACTATCGCGTCTCTTGTTCAAGATTTATTCCGAGGTAATTTTCAGGGAAGGTTGAAGAAAGAAAACAGTGGGATCGTTACAAATGGAAAAGTAATCAATAATATCAGGTATGCAGATGACACTGTTGTCAGGGGTAGATCCAAGGGGGGGACTTGGGGTCTCAAGTGCCCCGCCCCCCTTAAAAGTATCTATGTCCATCCCCAACATCGTAATTTTGGTGACTTTTTTTTAGTTCTCCTTTTAAGGGGACAGCAATCCGAGGAGGCTACAAAGACTACCCTTGCACGTCTCATACCCCCCCCCCAAACTAAAGTTCACTCAATCCCCCCCAAACCAAAATGCGCTCAAGCCCCTCCCAAACCAAAATCCTGGATCCGCACTGTCTGTTGTCATAGCTGGTACTGATCTACCTGCACTCCAATGCATGACAGACAGTTTAGTCCAGCACAGTGAAGAGTTTGGTCTGGTTGTCAACCCTTCCAAGACCAAAGTTGTAGTCTTCTCTAGGAGAAAAATCCAGATAACCCTGTCAATAAAAGGCGATAAGACCGAGCAAGTTTCCTCCTTCAAATATTTAGACTTTGTGATGGATGAGTAGTGTGATTGCGAGGGAGAAATCAAATTTAGAATATAACAGGCCAGGAGACAATTTATTAGCATGAAATTTTTTTTCATAAGGTCGGATCTTTCTCTGCAATAGAGAATGCGAATGATTCGTTGCTACTTGTTCTCCATTTTTGTCTATGGGTGTGAAAGTTGGGCCTTTGACCAAAATCTACAGAAAAGAATTGATGCTTTTGAAACGCATTTGTATCGTCGTCTCTTAATCATATGTTGGCTGCTGAAAATCTCAAACGAAGAAGTAATTCATCGGATGGAGAAACAAAATGAACTGCTGCTCACTATAAAGCAAAGGAAAACGCAATATCTAGGACACATTATGAGAGGCGAGAGGTACCAGCTTCTGCAGCTCATAATTTAAGGTAAGATACAGAGATAAAGGTCTGTTGGAAGGAGAAGGAATTCGTGGCTGAGGAGATGGTACAAATGCACGTCAGAAGAGACTTTCCATGTTGCCATGTAACATCCGATAGGAGAAGGCGCTCGTAAGGGATTATGCATTAACTACGTGGCTCTGTCTAGGGGGGGGGGGAGTGGTTGGCTGGAAAGCTACGTTGAGCTACGTGTAAAAAGGGGGGAGGGGTGGATTCCGAGCAAGGCCACATAGCTTCTCTTTCATATTATTTGTGACAGTAAAATGAGATACAGAGCACACAGAAGCATGTAAATATTTATTTCTGTCATTTAATTATCCTCGGATGTAATTTACGATAGTCTGACAAGAGAAAACAGTGCAAAATGTCTTCTGGAATCAATAGGGGAAAAAGCTACGTGTTACGTGGAAGGGGGGGGGGAGACAAAAGCCACCTCGGGCTACGTGGGAGGGGGGGGGGAGTTATGCGGTGTTCACAGGAAGGGAAATGGAGCTACGTGGTTTATGGACGCTCCCTAAGAAGAATTCTGAAACTGATCGTTGGTAATTTAATTCCCAAGACAGTAAATACATTCCCAGTCGGTTTTATTGTCACGCAATGACACGCCGCATGTGTCCAGTGAACTCAACCCGCCGTGACGTCAGGTTGATTCACGATAGTGACTTTCGCAACCGCCAGGAGCGCGTGAGTCACCGACAACACACTTTATCTGACTCACTATCGCTGTCGACTGCTGCGGTCCGTCAGAATCGATTCTTCAAGTCGATATGGTACCTCATGCAGGTGCCGTCGGGCCATGTTACGGATAATACACATCTGTTGTCAAGAGTCAAGCCACCTGCTGAATCTGAGGAAGACCACACGCATTTGTCGAAACGTCGGGAATGATCTGACTCGACGTAAACCTTGCAGAGTTATTTACAATACTATGAGGGGTGCGAAAACCAAACAATCTTTTAAAACAGGCATCGTTTGATGGATGCCACAAAAAGGGACGTTAGGCATTGTCGGCCGTTGTGTCGTGGCTGCCCTAATTAGCGTTGCCAACCATACTTCATAATAAAGTATCACACTTTATTTCGTTATATTTTTTCATACCAATAAAGTACGCCAAAATACTTCAAGTGCACAATTCATGGAACAGAAAGCTCTTTTGCATTATTAACTTCCAAGCGATATATATATTAGTGCTTATGACGAAATGCATGCTCTGGAATTGCGTTATTCTGTGAGGGACGGAAGGCGTTACTAATCCAGTACACACAATTTTTCAACTCTTTAAAAAAAATAAAAAAACACACGAGATAATTTGTCAAATATAAAAATAATTCTGCATGTTGTGGATCATTTTCCTCAATTGCTGATAATATTGACAATAGATAAAACCAAAGCAATAGAATGTTTGAGTATTTATTGAACTCCCGAACGCGTTTCACTTCTGTAGCAGAAGCATCTTCAGCTGGTTCTCTCAGCAGCAGTGATTTATTCTTTCTTTGTGAGAAGTGATTTATTTTCGAGATGGTTATTAAACTGGTGATTATCACAACACACACACGGAAAGTAAAGTAAGTAAGTATCACAACATTACACCATACTGTATGTTTCGTACGAATGGCCGATCAGTTTGTGTTGCGACTCAAAGTCGATAGTAAACACAAACTGATGGGCCATTCGTATGAAACATACAGTATGGTGCAATGCAGTGATACTTACTTACTTTACTTTCCGTGTGTGTGTTGTGATAATCACCAGTTTAATAACCATCTCGAAAATGAATCACTTCTCACAAAGAAAGAATAAATCACTGCTGCTGAGAGTGGAGCATAAGTAAATGCAATAGACCGTAAAATGAGAACCCGCTGAAGATGCTTCTGCAAAAGAAGTGAAACGCGTTCGGGAGCTCAATACATACTCAAACATTCAATTGTTTTGGCGATATTTATTCATCAATAAAACTAATTGTTTCCTATCTGCTCGCGTAGCCTTAAACGGCGGGAAGGAAAAACCAGACCGTCCTTTAATTAAAAAGAAATTGTTCATTTGTTTATTTACTTTTAGTTTTATGATACGGAAGCAGCTATAAAACGTTGAAATGAAATCACGAAAAATATATATTAAAGGCAATAAATATCTAAATAAAAAATTACTTTTTCTTCACATACTGTTTATTTTCCTCTTTCAAAGACAAATAGACCTTATTTTCTTATAAAGAAGTTGGCAACCCTACCCTTAACCTGACCCGATAGTGCTACCAGGTACAGGGGACCTACAGTTTAACGTGGAATCCGAACCTCGGAGGGTCCTAGCGTACTTCACAAGAACAAAGTAAAACTTTGCCAGAGGTGAAGGTGTAGATCGTGAATTATCAGAACTTAAGTTGTCTGCAGATTACATAATGCTTTATAATAGGGTCAAGACGGTAGAAGACAGGGTAGCGGGCTGGGAAGGGGGACATCCATAAATTACGTGAGGTGAAATGGGGGAGGGGGGGGGGTCCGGCGAAATCTTACCAGATCTCACCAGGGGGGAGGGGGGGGGGTCTACGGAAATCTCACGTGAGATTTTGCGAAAAATTGGGGACAGTAGAGCCAAAAAAAAGGTCTAAAATTTGCGCCAAAGTGGATTTTTGGAGGGTATTTCGTCAAAAAAAAAGGTCTACAAAAGTTTCCAGGACGATTTGTACGGGGGGTTCTCACGGACCAGATCTCACCAGAGGGGGGGGGGGGGGTCTGGCCAGATCTCACGAAATCTCACCAGGGGGGAGGGGGGGTCCAGAAATCTGGAAAAACACCTCACGTAATTTGTGGATGCCCCCAAGGTATGCATGGAATGAAGATTAATGCCAAGAAGAGTCAACTTATTAGATACACAGATACAAAACTACAGATTGGTTATGAAATCGGTAAAGAATTGCTTGTTGAAGACTTGAAATTTTGGCATAACATTTGATAACAAACTCAATTGGGCACGATATATTGGATAGGTAGAGTGATGAGGGGATGTATCAGAGAAGTAAGGGAATTGGGTTACAAAACTTTGGTCAGGCCATTGCTTGGTGGTGTATGGGACCCAAATTTTGGGTATCAAATACATGAGTTGGAGTGGGTGCAAAGAAGGGCTGCTAGATTTGCCTCTAGAAATTACCGCAGAACACAATCAATAACAGATATAAGGAGCTGAAATGGGACTCATTGTAATACAAGAGGAGGGTAAAGAGAATCATGGGAGTGTGCAATGCGTATATTGGTGATAAGGTCTGAAGAGGTGCATGGAACGGAAAATGATGACCATGACCACAAACTGGAACTCGATTTCAGGCACAAGCGTGTGGGAAGATTTTCTTTCGTGATGAGAGGATTACCACTATACCTCCACTGATGATGCTCCACACCAGAAGGGCGAAACGCGTCTGGCGGATAATAAACAACACTCAACACAATAGTTGTTTGTAGTTATATTTACAAAATTGATCGTTCAACAACCGAGAAAAAATGGCCTACAACCAAATCAACATTCAGTTTTTAGTATTTGGAAAAATGTTTTTCAATTCAACAGTGTCGAATGAAATAATCAGACTGTTAAAACACCGTTGTCAACTTCTTTAATTTCCAACATTGTCAGCTCCAGATTACATTTACAGCTCCAAGTTTTTCGTTCCTCCGTTGTATCGTTCATGGCAGAGCAGACAAATCCGTTGTGAGGTATCTTTGCTTTCTTTCTCGCTGAAATTCGTCAGTTGAATGCCTGTGGGCAGGTTCCTACCTGTCGGGCGACCACCTGTCGGAACAATGAACCACGGGCAGCTGTTACCGTTAAAAGCGGCCGCGGGGCATCAAGCAGTGTTGCCAACCCGAGTCTGCTCCGCGTTCATTTCTTGTAGTGATATTAACAGAACTGTGTCGCTTACAACCTTCATTTATTCCACGTCATGAGAAGTACGCATCAACACTCAACATTCACATACTCTAAATCACATTCGTTACCATTATTTTCAGAAAAAAAACAGCTAATATTATCTTTTGTAAAGATTAGTAAAAATAATAAACGTATTAAATATGCAGCTGATCATTAATCAGTAACACAAATCGAGTTGCTACCAAGTAATCAACATTGTACCGGGAACAGACCCTTCAGTATATACAGAAATAGAAACTCACTCAAACATGTTTCACAACTCACACATTTATCAGCTAAAATATAGAAAATATGAGTTAATATACATAAAGCATTATAAGAAATATTTCCAGACAACAGAAGAGCTCTAATATTATAAAAATCAATCTATATTCATCTATGATCTCTACGCGCAGAGAAAAATGCTGATATGAAACACATCAATTATAGAATGCAACAACCTGAGACCATACGAAATCTATTACGGTACATCTAAAAGGCAAAACATAACCAGCATCCATATAAACCTAACGAACTATATTCGAAGGAATAAAAACATACTAATCAAACAGATACGAAATCAGGATAGACTATATTCAAGAAAACGGGAACAAAACACATATTATGCTGCTCCCGTCTGAATTATTTCCACACATACAAGTACTGATCAGAAATCGAAACAGTTAAACATATTGCACGTTCCTCACTCAAGTTGAAAACTGGCGCTGTGAGCACAGGCACACTCGTGACTAAACAAACAAGATGGCGTCGGCAGACAAGTGAGCACCGGACGGCGCACAATACAGCAGACAACTAGTGCAACTTGACAAATTGTTTACGCTAAAACACCATGAAAAACTAACGAAACAAGGTTTACGAGATTAGAGGAAATGACATGTATCAAACTTCTTGAAAGTCCGAAGGAATCAGCATTTTATTCCGAAGTGAAATAACCAAATTTCGGCGAATAAAATGAAAACTTTCGGTACAGATTAATTATTAATGATGCATCATAGAGCAGACTAGCATCCAATAAGGTTACACTATGGAATATTAGTCGTAATTCTGGTCCAGGCTGCATTTCAACCTAACCACACCGTCCACTAATAGAGCTATTTGAAAATCAACATGTGTACAGATCGAGGAAGAACACATTCGCGGCAAAGATGGCTGCTACACATCGCCTAATACCGCACGTAACCCGACGATTTTCACAACATTACTTCTTTCCTAGCGGTTTTATCTGATTCGCGTACACTTTTTCTTGAATATAAATTCCTAAGGAATGCGTTAACCACATTTTCATCGAAAAATAACAGTTTTTTCTATTGGCCGTACTTTACACAGCACCTAATCCTAAAATTAGATGTGTTAGCATTATTTAATAGCAGTTAAATTTAATAATTAAACATTTTCGCCACACCTTAGCATCTTCCTTCACTTTTCAATATCTTCTTCCTTTGTTTTGTGTGTGCGTTAATATTCCAGAATTCATCTTCTTATTACTTTTCCTCTCAATTTTTATGTTTCTATAAACAATTTCTGCGAAATATTTGCATCGAACACACTGTTTCTCTAACCCTCGTAATTCTTCGTCATGTTATTTAATGTTGTCTCTCTTCCGTTCGTTCTCATTCCTCCATGTTTCTGTTGTTTGCGTGCACTAATTCTCGTTCCTCGCATTCGGGAGGACCTGGGTTCAAATCTCCCTCCAGCCATCCAGATTTCAATTTTCCATGGTTTCCCCAAATCACTAAAGGTTAATAATGGGATGGTTCCCTGTAAAGACCATGACCGAATTCCTTCCGGTTCCTTGCCCCCCCATTCTCTTCCGGTTTTAATTACCTCGACGAAGGGATAAACTGGTTTATGTGTCCTTTCAGTTATACTGAGTGCATGAATTGGCTATTTCCACAGACAAATCTAGCTGCTTTCCTTGGCGATATATTATCGCCATTGTTTTGATTTTCCTCCAGCGACTTAGCAAAAATATAGTGTTACGTGTTTTTACCGTTCTTTTCCCTTTTAATGTTTTATTTATCTATTTTACAATTTTTTCAATACACAAAATAAAACAAAATGTCAATGTCAACAAAATAAAACCAACTCCACAGATCACTGCAAGGTTATGATGATCACTGCTATAACGTCAAAGAGTCTCACACACATTCGTCGTCAGCGATATTCACTACACTACGCTTACGTTATACGGTAACAATAGTTACGGCTACACTTATTTCTGTCTTAATAACTTTCTTTCGTTCTTATACATCTGTATGTTCACTTACTTTCACCACCCTATATATACTTACGTCCATTTATCCACGTTAACTGATTTCTTAAAAAAAAAAAAAAAAAAAAAAAAAAAAAAAGTTTTACGTACAGTACCTGTTACTTTGGAAAACAGCATCTGTGTCGCTTCGATTTTAAACCTCAATTTATTAGTGCCAGGTCGCTTCCTTCGAAATATGTTTTACCAATGGAAATGTTTGTTCACTATAGTGTTACTCGCGACTCCAAGAGAGGCGAATCGTTTTCGTGTATTAATGAAAGCGAAAAACCAAGGACTGAACCTGAAGGTCACCTTGTTACACCATTCTCCATTAGTGCTAATAGCCTCGCCTGTGTTTACATCCTGCGATGCTGGATCCCACACACTAGTTTTAAAGCCTGTCAAAACTGACGCGCTGAACGGAATGTTCCGCCAAGTCATTTGTTCGCAGTTACTTAAATGAATGCAATCTATGCTAATAAAAGGCTAACCACGGTGTCCCTCATGATGTGACGTCATGCAGACAATCTTCGTTGGTGGATTAACAACGGCCACAGATATTACTGTGCAATAAAGGTTACGATATTTAATTAATAACAGTGCTATTTAGTTATTCATTCGCGAAGATATTAATTGTTAGAACACAAGGAAAAGTACGTATTTCGTACTCTACATATTAATTACTAGTTGTTTTTGTTTATTTATATTCGTTTGACGTAGACGTTTACGTTAAATTCTTTACCCAGAGATATGAAAGATCAAAGCTTTAATTTTAAATCAGCAATGTTAGCGCAAGTTATTTAGCCTGGCATTCGAAGTTACAGCAGTAGGCATGAGTAATTATAATAATAACTTAAAAAAATTAAAAAATTAAAATGTTTTCATGAGCACCCTGTTAATGAAATTATTATTTCATTTGAATTATAGTAGTTCCACATTGATCGCGATCTTTGCGGTCTAGACTACCATTCAAACTAATATTACGTGGCATAACATGAGTTGTCAAGATTAAGATTTATTTTCAATTTCCTTTGCTTTCACTGACGCCATGTTCCTGAGGCCATTATTTCAGCCGCGTGTAACTGTGTCAGCCGTTGTAACTTTGTAATATCGATCAAAATCACGGGGTAAAAAATAATAATAATAACTATAATAATTAAAAAACATTAAAATTAAAAAATGTAAGAACGCGGGAAGATTTTGAGTCAAGTTTATATTGCTATGCATGACGCGGCTACCACGCGATACAGTGTGATTGAAGCTTCGATTTTCTAGCGGTGGATTTTGTGGTTAGTTTAAAATGAAATTTGGACCAAGAAGACAACTGAAACTTTTTCGTACAGCGCAAGGCATGAGGAGTGGCATTGAGCTTTATTTTATAACATTTCTATTTAGTTAAGCAACTGCAACCCATTATTTTTGACAGACTTTGAAGCTAGTTGTTAAATAACGTTCAATGCAATTCCTCGTGCTTTAAGCTGTAGCAAAAAGTTTTCTGTGGAGATCCTTGTCCAGGATGCAACTCAGCCTAACCACATACTGAAATAATGACGTCAGTAATATGGCGTAGTAAAAGCAAAGGAAATTAAATACCTCAACAATTTACGTTATGCCGCGTAATTATTATTAGTTTTAAATGTGGACTAGGCCGCATAGATGGCTATCAATGTAGAACTACTTTCATTCGAACGAAGTAATTATTTCAATAACATGGCGCTCTTGAATGAAACTTAAATGTGATTCCATACGCATTATTATATTTATATTACCTTCCCTTTATATAATTAATTTTCTGCAATATGAAGGGGGAGGGTCATTTACCGTAGATACGTTTGTAAATGTGTTGTATTATGCGAAACTGTTTTGAATGAACAAGACACGCTTTGTAAGTGCGCTAAGTTGATTGGGATACCATACATTTTAATTAAAGCACATTAATATGCAGTTGTACCAGCTACCAAATTTGAGTGTGTTTTCGATGTAATTAAATTGTTTGACTTGTGCAGTGCAAGTCAAAAGATTGTAAGTTCGTTCTAATGTCATTCAAGTTTATTTTCCTTTAGTTGCAAGCAGTTCGAAATAAATTTTAATTGTTGTGGTGGCAAGTGATTGTCAGAGTTATTGCGTGGAGTTCTAGAAGCATTTTGCGAGACCTTTGTCTACGTCGAAAATGTTCTCTGTGGTTTATAAAATGTCGCTTTGACATCAGTCATGAGAATCTGTGTTGCTCTCTAAAAATAAACACTACACAGGGAAAATAATACAAACTGTTCAACTCAATAAAAATAACCACCACGCATACACACACACAAAACAGCTGATGAAAACAGAGAAATAATTTAATAGAGCAACACAGATACAATAACAAGCAAAAAAGAAAACAAAGTTGGTAGCACTGCATTTAATCAAAACAACATGTATGTTATGCAGCAGACAAACCCGACAAGAAATTTGCAGTTTCAATGGATATAATGGCAGTTTTTTTTCAGAAATATGTGTAAAACAGTTTTTCTACTTGTGAAATAGAAGACTATAAGATGTAAAAAGTGCTGTTCCAGATCGCCATGTAAATACCATCATCCTAGCTGTAAGTACAATGTAAATATGTATATCATAATTTATAATTCCTTTGCCAAATTTAATGAAACAAATGTAAAACAAATTCACAGCCACTGAGGATGCCCCACACCATAAGGGCGAAACGCGTATGGGAATAAAATAACATTAACATCAAAAGTTGTTTCCAGACGGAATTTTGATTTATAATCTGTTATGTAAGTTGATCTCTTCTGTCTTTTCTGTTTAAACCTAGCATTTTCCTTCTCATAGCTCGCTGTGCTGTTCTATGTTTTCCTTTCGCAAATTCATTTAAAGTCTAGGTCTGAAAGCCGTAAATCAGTACCAAGCATGTGGGTGAGTAGTTATCGCTCTGGCCTCGCATTCGGGAGGACGGCGGTTCGAATCCACGTCCGGGCATCCAGATTTGGGTTTTCCACGGTTTCCCCAAATCTCTCCAGGCGAATGCCGGGATGCTTTCTTCAAAAAGGCCATGGCTGAATTACTTCCCGTTCCTTGTCCTCAGTCCCATCACGCCTTCAGTGACGTCGACGAGGCGTAAAGCCCTAAGTAAAAAAAACGTAAATCAACAGTAGGAGAATGCACTGGTCACTAATCTGTTTTCTTGAGATTTGAAGGTATATTTTATTTGAGGAGAATACAACACTTGCCATCCCAGCTTAATGCGATGGGAAATTTCTAATCTTATATCTCCTCTCATAATTAGAAGTTCGCCAAGATGATAATAACTTAACTGCAACGGAGCGCTTTCTTCGGTGGCAATTTCTACTAATTTCAATCTTAAAGTCTTTTAGCGTTTTTGGTAATTATTCATCATCTCTGTTGATAATTTATTCCAATCCCTGAACCTCCTGCCTACGACTGAAAATATTTCCAGATCCTTATTCGTGAAATGTGGTCGTGGTCATGTTTTCTATTCCACGCACCTCGCTGAATTCTCCCACTAATATCTTTCCACACCTTGTCGGAGTACAAATTAAAAGTCCGCCGGGATTGACAACAGCTCTTCTTCCCGACTCACGAAGTAGACCCTTTTAAAGTTTTGTATTGATCACTTAATTCAATTCGTCAATTAATTAATCTCGGCCGCCACCATTGGCTGGCTAGGGTACAAATCAATACCTATATAACGAAAAGTTTCTTCAAATAACTTCACGTGTATGCAGAACACAAGCCAAAGATTTATTCACAGTTTTGACTGCACAAATGTACCCGGCCACCAATGGAAAAAGTAATTAAAGCACATACAAGTAAAATTACTGGTAGTGACTATATAATCCGAAGATGCAAGTTCTTAAGAGTGAATAGCAATACATTCAATCACTTTCACGTAGCTGTTCATACCAACACAGTTCACCAACACTCCACCACGTAATATCGTAGTTTCATTCTGTCAGTGAAACGTTTTCCCGACGCGGTAGCCCGTAATTAGTAACTCACGGGGACCTAAACACTTCAATACAAATCACTTGTTAATTATTTTCGGCCACGACTTACACCGAGCTACAACCCAGGGGCATGATAACCACACGACGTTCTTTGCCAGACTCAATACACTCTCTGATCTACTAATCGATTGTCGGTCTCTCAAGTCACCGATACATATAGCATTCGATACTTAGCATAGAATAAATATAATAATTAAAAAAGATAATTACTGAGGGGGGCAAGCCTACTGTAATGTGACAACCTCATAACTGCACCTTGTACACCCCCATGACTCTCTCCATCCTCCTCCTGTCTTCCAAAAGATAAATGTAATCTCTGACATTATTGGGTACTGATACATCACGGGGATGGAATATTTTAAACTTTGGAAATGCTTGTTACTTGACTTGGAGTATCTGTGTGGGGACAATAGCTGTTTGGTATTGTGTTCACTGTGATTGAGTAAACTACTCTGCTAACACAGCCACAATCAGCGCGCTCGTCTTGTTGAGAAAGCAGACGCTGATGGACTTTCACCGCCTCCAATCGCCTCAACTCATCTGTACGGGACCTTCTGCGATCCACGAATCGAGACACGCCAATAACTGCACACTGCGCCACATGTGTTGGATGAGGATATAATAAATAGCTGGGTAGCTCAACACAGAATGAAGATAAATGCAAAGAAAAGTCAGCTCATTAGATATACAGAAAAAAACTAAAGGTTGATTATGATTCTAAGGTAGGGAAAAAATTTCTTGTAAATACGTTGACGCAACATTTGATAACAAACGTAACTGAGCAGAACATATTGGACAGGGAGTAGAAAAAGGTTTCTGAATCGTTTATTTATTGGAAAGAGTGATGAAGGAATGTACTAGAGAAGTGAGCGAGTCGGCTTACAAAACTTTGATCAGACCGTTGCTTCATTATATTGGCGAAGTTTGGTATCAAATACAGGAGTTACAAGGGGTACAAGAAAGACTGCTAAATTTGTTTTTAGAAATAACTGTAAAACACAATTAGTAAGTGATATGAAAAAAGGAGCTGGAGTGGAATTCATTTAAATACAGAAAGAGGGTGAAGGGGGTCATAGGAGTGTACAAGGTGTGTATTGGTGATGAGACTTGGAGGGATATTGGTGTAAGAATTAGGGGCAGTGCATTGAAGAGGAAAGATGACCATGACCACAAGCTGGCACCAAATTCAGGCACAAGGCTGTGGGGAAGAACACAATTTTGTAGATAAAGGAACACCGGGCGTGGTTAGTGGGCGCCAACGCTCTGGCCTCGCATAGGTGAGGACGCTAGTTCGAATCCCCGTCCGGCCATCAGGATTTGGTTTTTCCATGGTTTCCTCAAACCAGTCGAGACGAATGCCAGGATGGTTCCTTCAAAAGGCCGTGGTCGCATTCCTTCCCCGTTTCTTGCCTTAAGTTTTTTTTTCTCAACAGCTTGGTCTTTAGATACGTGAAAGGATGGGGGCAAGGAATGGGAAGGAATTCGGCCATGGCCTTTTTAAGGAAGCATCCCGGCATTTGCCTGGAGTGATTTGGGAAACCATGGAAAACCCAAATCTGGATGTCCGGACAAGGATTCGAACCGCCGTCCTCCCGAATGCGAGGCCAGAACGCTAACCGTTACACCACCACGCTCGGTCTTGCCTTAAGTCCTTTCGCGCCTCTAATGACCTAATGAAGTCGACAAGGTGTAAAGCCAGTTCTAAAAAAAAAAAAAAAAAAAAAAAAAAAAAAAAAAAAAAAGCTAAGTTAGTGAGGAGCAGACTAATATACCAAGGAAAATGATGAACAAATTAGAACCAAAAAAAAAAAATCTCAAAAATTTAAATTCGCAAACGGAATCAAATAGATGAGTGGTGAAATTTCGCTGAAGGAACTTAAGATTAAAAAGAATGGAGGGCAGGTGTGTGGGGATATTTGATCAATCCCAGTTAAATTAAATTTTTAAGAAGACACAAGATCAGTATGAAAACCATTTTTCATTTTTATGTTTCACTCCTAGTCGACGTCGAGGTAAAGGATTGGGGACAAGGAACGGGAAGGACTTAGACCACGGCCTTTCTTTGAAGGAATCATCCCGGCATTCATCAGGAGTGATTTGGGTAAATCACGGAGAAACCAAATCAGGACGGCCGGGCGGGGAGAAAACTTGTTGCTTTCGACTATAAACAGAGAGACTGTTGTCTAACTCCGCTCAGCTGTCGGTATGCTACAAGAGGCTGGTGGCATTGTCTGACGAAGCTGCTAAGTAGGTGGCTGCATGTCACAACTGCGGTTCCGAAACAATATACGTCACAGTATACTGCAGCAGACTTCCGCATCGCCACTCGGAGAGATAAACAAAAAGAGGTTTATCAGTGAAGACCTCATTGGCTCGAGTGAACGCCTTCAGTCTGGCAGACAGACGACTGTCGCAATCGCCTCGGTCCGTTTATAAGGAAAAAACAAGTGAAAGGTGCTGGAACGCGTCGGTGGGTGCTCTTATTTCCCGAACGTTATCCTTCTAAAGGTGCGTTCCCACGACGTCTCTTAACGGAGGCGAGACGGGACGAAACCACACGCCATGGGAACAGGGCCGCCTCTGCTAGCGGGGACGAGACGCAGCTACCCACTTTGAGTCGGTAAACATCACAGGCGCGTGCCGAAGGTCGCCGGTTCGAATCCGGCCGCGGGCATGGATGTTTAAGTGTTGTGTGTCTGTGTGAATGTCCTGTCCGTCCTGTGATGTCTATACTGGAGAAAAATAATTCACTGGATGATATATCATAAGACACATTGAGCTGGCTGAATGGCTTAGTCGCCGAAAGCCATTTAAAAAAAAAAAAAAAAAAAAAAAAAAAAAAAAAAAAAAAAAACATCACAGGCGTGTGTAGCGGTGCGCTGTTGCCATCGGTTTGCAGCAGCGGTGCGCATCCCTTCTGTTGCTGTAAAGTGCTCTCTGCCAAACGACACTAGGCAACGTGGTGAGGAGGTGGTGGTGGGGTAAGCGAGGGCTAACCTGCGGCGCGCGATCGTCCCTACACTTCGGCTAATGAGGTCCCATCCCGTCTCGCCTCCGTTACAAGAGATCGTGGGAACGCGGCTTAATACCTACGACCTTCAAGCCTAGGACGAAATGTGTCAGTGAACCATCTCACTTCCCGAATCTGCACAAAATCTTATTCGCTGAATCTCCTCCGTCTTGTAACAGAGCGAAAATTGAACGTTTAATGGCGTGAGTGCTAAATCATCTCCGTCTTGTGCGAGTAACAAAGCAAAAACTGACCTTGTGACAATCATCCTACTGAAAGATGCCATCACCGTCGTGTGTGACATAAAACATGAAGGGATGCAGGTGGACGACGATAATTTTCAAGTAATTCGCAGCTGTCATGGTACCCCGGGCTTAGATCACTACCACAGATCTTATTGAAGCCAAAATAAATGCCCCGAATACCATAACACTACCCACACCAGCCGCGGCCATGATTTTTTTTTTTTTTTTTTTTTGCTTATGCATTTGAGGGCGCCATTAATGATGACGTGAGGTCAAATAAGGAAAAAGGGCGGGGGGGGGGGGGGGCCGTCCGGCGAAATCTCACGTGAGGTTTTGAAATTCTTGTAGAACTGTAGAACTAAAAAAAGGAGTCTACAAATGACGCGAAAGTCGATTTTAGGGGGGTATTTTGGTCTAAAAACCGACCTTAGGGGCATGAGACCTTAAAAAAAAGGTCTCACGTCATTTTACAGGGGGGGGGGGGGGACTACGAAATCTCACGAAGTCTTACCAGAAAGAGTGGGGGGTCCGGAATTCCGGAAAAACACTTCACGTCATTAATGGACGTCCCCTTTACGCCTCGTCGACGTCGAGGTAGTTAGAGACGGGAAAGGACTGGGGGAGCAAGGAACGGGAAGTAATTCGGCCATTCCTTTTTGAAGGAAGCATCCCGGCATTTGCCTGGATTGATTAGGGGAAACTACAGAAAACCTAAATTTGGATGGTCGACCAGGGTTTCGAACCCGCGTCCTCCCGAATGCGGGGCTAGAGCGTTACCGCTCACCACCACGCTCGGTCCTGCGTTCGTGGGTACTGGCGCCGTGCATATTCGAGCAGTCGTTCGTCTCAAAGACGGCGTATCCAGACTCGACCATCGACCCGGTGTAGTAAGAAACGTGTTTCACCCGACCAGGCGACACGTTTCCATCGATCCACAGTCCAGTCTCGGCGGTCTTGTGCCCACTGCAGTCGAAATAGGCAATTTGACAGTATTAAAAATATATTATAAATAGTAGTCATTCCCGTAGATTAATGCTTCAGGAAGCTAATTTTTTGAATTTTGAAAAGAAAAGTGGATTATTTTTAATAAAAAAAGCGAAATAAAAAATAGACTATTCTCACCTCTGGCCACGTGACAGAAAAAGGTCTAGGATTAGTGGACGCTTGAGTGACGTCACAATTCTGTAAACGCTGCGGTTGCGAATGGAGCGTTTAACATTATACAGGTTTTCAACTATTTTGTATTATTTGTTGCTGGTCATTTCTTGTTATTAATGAAATTTCATTTTGAATACAAAATAGAGAACAATTTATAAAAGCTGACAGCGGAAAAATATTGAAAATAGATGCCTTATTTGTGGGGCTTGTTATCTATAAAGTTGTGAAGCCTTCAGAACAAAGAAAATAAAAATTAAATCAATGTTTTGGTGGATTAGGGAAAAAAATGATTATGCGATGCAACCAGCAGCAACTAGTATCCAAATAAAATGACAAAAGAAAACAAATTAAACATATTCCGAAGCGAGGATCGAACCTAAGGACCCTAACCCTAATAATACTCGCCTTAAACAATATATTACATTTAACTCTACGAAATTGCGGTGTAAATGAGCTTCACAGAAAATCGTGACTTTATCGCAATATAAAATTGTAGTTGTTACCTTTTTAAACTCTACAGAATTAAACTCAGTGGTGGTTTCTATAGCTAGCTCCACAAATAAGGCGTCTACTTTCAATATTTTTCCGCTGTAGGCTTTTACAAATTGTTCTCGATTTTATATTGAAAACGAAACTTTTATTAATAACAAGAAGTAACCAGCAACAAAACAATAAAAATAGTTGAAAACTTGGGTGATAGGAAACGCTCCATTCGCAGCGGGAGCGTTTACAGACGTGTGACGTCACGGTGTCATTACCCCCCGCCAAGCAGCAAAGGAGCGTTTTGGCAGGCTTTTAAAATCTTTAAATTTTAACTTTGAATTTTACGCAAAATAAGGAACTTTCGTCAAAAAAATCTCTGTACTCGGTGAATAAGGTGTACCAATAAACAATTTAAAACCATTTTCAAGGAGTAGTCAAATACCCAATTGAGGATGTCGCTGGGTCAACATGGGAACACATAGAGGCCGTCTGCTGCGGAGCCCCATGGTCAACAACGTGCTCCGAAAGACTTGTGCCTGCATTGTACTCTGCTGTCAGATCTGCCACAGACCGCAGCCTATCCCGCTTTACAGAGCGGGCAAGCCTCCGACCTCCACGTTCTGTGATGAGGCGTGGACGTCCACCACCTTGTCGCCAAGTCGTGGTTTCACCGT
Source organism: Vandiemenella viatica (assembly GCA_031002005.1). NCBI lineage: Eukaryota > Metazoa > Arthropoda > Insecta > Orthoptera > Morabidae > Vandiemenella > Vandiemenella viatica. The sequence goes on along the minus strand of CM061914.1, from coordinate 183,596,303 downwards.
CCTTCAACCACTCTGCATAGATGCTCACTACAGTAGCACGCGAACAGCCGACCAGCCTCGCCGTTTCCGGGATGCTCGTTCCCTATTGCTGGAGTTTCCCATTTGGCACCGGCATCGTCGCTGGTATCACTCTCCAGTCAGGCAGACTGTCATCAGGTCGGTGCAGCCACCTAACTTCTATCTGAATACGGGGCTGTGGGCTGGCTTTATACAGAAGTCACACTGTGTTTTTTTTCTCTTCTTATCAGACCCTATAATTTCTCATTAATGTTTGACGGAGCAATCGTAATCTGCAGCGTCAAGTTGAATTACTTGGTGGTTCGAAAGCTGTGCTCGTTGGTAGAAGGTCGTTGATTTGTCTTTTATGGTATCAGTTACATGGTTTACATAGACCTGGAAAAGGCTTTTGACAGTGTACAATGGGTGAAGTTAATGACGATTCTAAAAAATAAAGGTATTGATTGGAAGGAAAGAAGGCTAGTAAGTAAATTAAAGATCGAGCAAGGAGTGAGAATGGGGAAAGATTGGAAGAGGTGTAAGACAGAGATGTTGTTTGTCACCCATATTATTTAACATATAATTGGAGGAAATTATAAAAAGAAGTTTAAGAGGTAAAGGAGGGTGGCTGCATAAGGTTTGCTGATGATGTGGTTTTGCTGGCAGAAAGTGTCAAGATATTAAGAAGAATGTTAGAGACTTTAGACACAGGGTACAAGGAATTCTGAATGAGAACCAATAGGAGTAAAACTAAATGTATGGTGGTGGGAAAGAGTAAGAAAGAAATGATGATAACGCTGCAAAGAGAAATAATTAAACAAGTGGAGTCCTTTAAATATCTGGGGAGTATTGTGAGTGGTAGCTGCAAGAAGGAGGTAAAAACTAGAATAGCAATGGCAAAGGAAGCTTTCAATAGAAAGAAATATTTACTATGCGGAAGGTTGGACAAAACCCGGAGAAAAAAATTAGCTAAATGTTTTGTATGGAGCGTAGGACTATATGGAGCAGAAACATGGACGCTACGCAAAGAATATCTAAAAAGGTTGGAAGCTTTCGAAATGTGGGTATGGAGGAGGAAGGAGAAAATAAGTTGGAAAGACAAAGTAAGGAATGAGGAAGTGCTGAAACGAATAGGATAGAAAAGGTCACTCATAAACACAATAAGTAACAGAAAAAGCAACTGGATTGGGCATGTGCTGAGGAACGAATACCTGCTTAAGACTGCTCTGGAGGGGACTGCAAACGGAGAGGAGAGAAGAGGTCGGCGAAGGCAGAAAATGATGGATGATATAATGATAAACGGAAGATAAGTAGAAACTAACAGAGGGAGACGTGGAGGGCTGTCACTGTGCGTAGGTAGACCTGCCGAATAGCAGAGAACCCTTGATGATGGTATCAGTGACCTTGGGGATGCCTGAGTTTTGGTGTGTGCGTAGCTTTGACATGTACTGGAGAGCGTCTGTTATTAAACATTTGTTTTTCCATTTTCTGAACGTTCGTCGTGCGTCTCTGCTCCTATCATATCGCGTACTTTCCTCACCACATGGCGTACCCGCAACAGCACCAGACAGCATACAGCCTCGCAGTGGTCATAACGTTTTGGATCATCAGTGTAGCTAGGATGACGTCATTCATTACTCTCGATCATTACTCTCAGTTCAACGGCGATCATTGTTCTTGTGGGAAATACACATTTCAAAACACGGGCAAACATTGGCAGTGAGATATGGCGACACTTGCCAGGACAGTGACGACCAATGACAGGCGAGCGGAAGAACAAAGCGCAGGCGCCAATGCGTGATAAGTCTCTCCTTTGTCCCCTGACGTCTTATCTAATTGTCGGAATAAACAGCCGAGCGTGGGAACGCCCAACAACAACAGCGACGAAAGCTCTCCTCAAGATTTCCACACTTCACAGCCAACGCTGATGCTATTGTCAGAGCGATAAACAGGCGGATGGAATGCTTTTAATCAATTAGTTATTCTCAGCAGCGTTTCGGCCTTGTGGTCAGGGGCATCATCGGTGACTGAAAAAATAAAAATCGTCGTTGGGGAAACACGGATGAACGCGTTTTATAAAGCACGTCTTTTCTAAGTGCATTCCTGCTGCTTTCAGTGTCTGCTTTTGAATTTATTGACAGTCATCGCAAAGGTTAACTTTAGTGGGAATCGTGCAAATCCACAACTGTACCAGATAATAAGCTGTGACCGTACATGAAATTTATGAACAGATCATACACAAACTGACTGCGAGAGAAACAAAGCCTGAGTGACCGATATAACATTACAGAGACTCACACACGCTATCCATCTGTCTGTCACTGTTCGGTTAATTTCCAAAATGTCATTACAGAACACGTTATTTATCTTCAAAAAGTATCCTTTGTCCTTCCTTATCATACGCAGTATTTCCTTGTAAAATTTTATCAAGATCGGCTTAGCCGTGAAAAAGAAACAAACAGACAGAGGGACAGAGTTACTTTCGCGTTTATAATATTACAGTGGCATATAAGAATTACCTCGTTTACTCGGATTTACAGCAAGTGTTGTAAAAGATTCAGGCCACTTACAAAAAGAAACTGGGAAAGCGTTTTCTAATTCCGTCGCCGTTTTTTTCTTTCCGCGTCATGGAAGCTGTAGAGACAGAGCGAATGGCACTGCAAGCAGCACTGACGAATATTTCACGGTTCACTGCGGAGCTTTGAAATGACGTTCAAAGCGCTTCACCTCGCTTCCAGCTGTACTAACGAATAAATTCAACCGCGAATGCATTAGTGCTGAATCTCGACCGTGTCTGATAGGGCCGTACAGGTTCATTCATTCACTGCTAAGAGATTAACACAGATGAAATGATTTGTAAACTGCAATTTTGTAATATTGTGCCACTTCCATCTGAGCCAACAAGTCTGGTAATTGCAGTTATACAATCTCTCCCCTCGCCCCACTTTTTTCTTCTTCTATTTCTTATTTACAGTGAGACCTGATAGAACCACGTACCAATTTCAATTCTTCATCCTTCGTTGTTGTTTTTTTTCTTCCATTCAATCCAGTATTCCTTCATCCTTTTTTTTTTTACATATGGCTTTACGCCTCGTCGACGTCGAGGTCATTATAGGAGGGATGGGACTTGGGACAAAGAACGGGAAGGAATTTGCCCGTGGCCTTTTGAAGGAAGCATCCCGGCATTCGCCTTGAGTGATTTGGGGAAACCATGGAAATCTGGATGCCGACGGGGATTCGAACCCGCGTCTTCGTACTCTGGTGTTATTTCCTTCTCGCCTCAAACTGCAGGGGACTAGATTTTTTCTGTTCTGCCTTAGCATCCCATACTTAATATAGTCTTTCTACAAATCTGTCTTTCCATAGTTTCACCAACTTTTAAATTATTTCTTTCCAAATCTTTCTTGATATCTCGAGTCCAGCTTCCTGTTAACTTTTTCCCCCAAATGTATTTTAATATCTGTTTTGTTAACCTGTTATCATTCAAATAATTGCTACCTCCTTTTCTTATTGTTTCTGGTGTAAATCCTTATTACTTCCTAATCTATACAGTCCTGTTGTTTTTATTGGATCCAAGATTTTTCTCATGATTTTTCTTTCTAGTGACTCCAATTTATCTAATCGATAGTTCAATATTAGCCTGATTCGCGTATAGATACGCCACTTTCACAACTCACTTGTAGTGTCTCATTTTAAGATTTTTAGATAAGCATTTTTTATATAAAAAACTCTGGGTAATACCATTCGTTCTTTTCATTCTGTGTATTCTTTCTTGTAAGATAGATTTTTATCGACATTTTTTTTTCCCTACGTATTTGAATTTCTTTGCTTTCTCTATCCTTGTGGACGCCAGTGAAGCAGTTTATTAATATCTCTGTAATATGTGCTGCTATCTAGCAGCTTGGCTCTGAACTGTCTCATACGCGGGACCTTCATAATTATTACTTTTGCGCTTTAATGATCGAATTATGAAAAATCTTTCTTAATTTATGTTGTTACCTAACTGGAGACCTTAATCTTTAAAATTATTCCTCATTTTTCGATTTCGGTTATGTATCAAGGAAAATAAATAACTCGTGACAAAAAAAAAAAAAAAAAAAAAAAAAAAAAAAAAAAAAAAAAAAATACACGTTATGGTAATAATGATGCTTTTGTCCTTGAAGGGTCGAATTCCAAAAATTCTTTTCTTAAAGTATAATGTGACGAAAGCGGAAATTTCAGTATTTAAAATGATTCCTGGTGTATCGATTTTCGTCAGGTATTGAGGGAGATAAATAGCCCGTGACAAAAAAAGAAGTCATATAAATAATGATACTTTTGTCCCTTAAGGGACGAATTCATAAAAATTGCTTTCTTAAAATAAGATGTGACCAAAGTTGAGATCTTATAATCTATAAAATGATAAAACATTTATCGATTTCAGTTAGGTATCAAGGGACATAATGGCTTGTGACCTAAAAACACTTTTAAGAAATAATATATATGAATGCTAGCAAAAGTAAAAAGACTTTAGTTGCTATTTTAGGAATGCTTAGATTTACCCTCAGACCCGCTTGCAGTTGCGGGCAAATACAGGATAAGAGAATATTCCGCTGTGTGAGGACCGATGCGATACGGTGTTCTCCGGGTGTGCACCGGATGCTCTTATAAAAACACAGCGTTCCTTGGAATGAGCGCTCTCAGCCGAATAAACCACGCGAGAAATACCTAGACACTACCAACACAGGCAAATCAATCACTTTCCAACACTAACACTAAATTTCCACTCACTGGACTTTACTTTTAATGGTAAAAATTTAAAAGATTTTCTTTTGTGGGCAAGGGTGTCAGGGATTGGAATAAATTACCAAGAAATTGATGAATAATTCACCAAAACGCTGAAAGAATTTAAAATTAAAATTTGTAAATGGCAAAAGCAGATAGGTGGAGGAATTTAACACACGAAGTATATAATAACAATAAAAGCAGGACTACAAATATCGTTTAAGAAAACGGAATACATGAACTGAGACGCAAAAGACCAGACGTGGACAGTGAAAACTAAATATGGTGATATTAAAAGAACACAGAAGTTCAAATACCTTGGTGAAATTTCGATTCCCACTGTTAATGAAAAGGCAGCAGTTGTAGATAGGGCAAGAAAGATGGAAACAGCTTTCAGGATTTCTCAAAAGACAAACAAATCAAAATTACTCTCCCATCAGGCGAAATATAAACACTATAGTACAGTAGTGAAGCCAGAATATTTATAGGCAGCAGAAACACTATCCAGAAAGGAATTGAGGGAAATAGAAAAGAAAGGAAGAAAGTTTCTGAGGAAAACCTTGGGATCAAGAAAATGACAGGAAGCGAATTTAATTTCCGTTTGAGATCGAACCACGAATTACACGACAAGTTTGAAAAGGTATGAAACGCAATTAAGAAAAGGAGATTAGCTTTCTATGGACACATCAAGAGAATGGAACCAGAAAGAATGGCAAAGAAAATACTCAACTTTCAAGAGAACAGGAAGACTCAAGTTGAATGGGCGAAGGAGGTCCATCAGGATCTGAAAAGATGTGGGATCAGCAGGGAAGACATACAAGACAGGGAATTATTCAGAGGAAAAATTGCGGAGGTAAAGGATCTGAATGAAGAAAAACCAATCAGGAAAAGGAGGGAATTTTCAGAGGAAGAAAAAGCAAAAGTGAGTCAGAGAATGAAAGAGTACTGGCGACGGAGGAAGGAAACTCAGAAGAGGAAATGAAGTTGCGTAATCGTCGTCCATAGATGGCTGAAACGAAAAGGAAATAATAATATTAACAAAGGATAATCAGAGGATTGGGGAAATTGCCACCTGATCGTGCGCTCCATCGAAATTCAATTCAAAGAAGGCCAAACCAAACTCCTGTTGAAGACTATTGTAATAATTACCAGAAGCGGTAGGAAATTTGACCATCAAGCGGTGCAGATATGGTATATGAGAGTCAAAAATTTCTCCAAGTCACTACCTTTTTTTTTTTTTTTTGCTGTCATCTATCTTTCTAATAGTTTGATGCAATTCTCCATCCCTTTCTTTCTTGGGCTAACCTCGTCATCTTTACATAACCCTTACAACCCACGTCCTCAATTATTTGCTTCATATATTCTAATCTCTGTCTTCCTCTGCAGTTCTTACCTTCGACGGTTCCCTCCACTAACAAATTAACCAATCCAGAATGTCTCAAAATATGACCTACCAGCCTGTTTCTTCTTTCTGTAAGCTTCTTCCACAAACTTCTTTTCTCACCCATCATATACAGTATATATATATATATATACCAAATATAATTGGAAATAAATGTAAGCCTGTGTTGGGTACCAAACCCAGAACCTTTTAAGTAATAACGGGAATTAGCTGATATTCCTATACGCTCATTACTTCCTCTTGCGCTGTGGAATCCTGTTTGGCGGTTATTTGCGGTTTAGACCAACAAGAAACTACCGATATAACAACTACATGTGTGGTCTGCGACGCTATGAAGGAGGAACATATCGCAATTACCAGCCATAAAATTTTGTAAACACACTATCATTAACTCGCGAAGATGGCTAAGAATTCGCACCTAGCGATCTTAAAATCCACTAAAATTCCTCTTCCCGCGAAAGCCATATCGCACTATCTAACATGAGCACTGGTAGTAAGTGTTGATTTCAGCTTGTATGAAGTCCAATCTTAAGAAATGCAGAACCGAAAGACGGAGAAGTGAATACGGGAGTGCCACAGGGAACTGTACTGGGGCCGCTGTTATTCGTTATTGTAATGAATGATTGTGTTTACAGTCAGAAATTAAGTTGTTTGCGGATAACATAATGTTGTGTAATAGGATCAAAACTGTTGAATATTGTAAGCAGTTACCGGGTGACCTTGGCAGGATATATAGCTGCGCAGGTCAACATAAATACAAAGAAGAGTCAGCTTATTGGATAAAAAAAATAAAAAAATAAAAATAAAATCCTTCGCTTGTTGGAGAGAGTGATGAAGGGATGCACCGGAGAAGTTAGAGATTTGGGTTACAAACTTTTGTCAGACCATTGCTCGAATAGGGTAGTGTAGTAAGGGGCCCACATTTTTGGTATCAAATATAGGAGTTGGAGAGGGTGCATAGTAGGGCTGCTAGATTTGTCTCTGGAAATTATTGCTGAACACAATCAGTAACAGATATGATAAAGGAACTGAAATGGGATTCACTGCAAGACAGGAGGTGTTGGGAGTGTACAAGGTGTATATTGATAATGAGGCGTGGAAAGATGTTCGTCGAATAATTGTGTGTCAACCAAATCGTAAACCTACCAAAATAATACTTTATTAGAATAAGTTTATACTCACAAAAATCTTTATATATAAAAAAAACCTTTTTTAAGGTAACTTCATCATTTTTAATACCACCAAGAAACAACTCTACCAGAATTCAACCCCACCAGAAAAACCAAACTTGTGTATGAATTATGCAATGAAAAGGGCAGAAAATACGAGGTCTATTAATTGGCTTGCGTCTATAAGACATATACCGTTAATATATACATTCTATCTTGAAAACTATTCGAAATTAATCATAAAATCGAGCATGATGGGTGAGCGGTTAACGCTCTGGCCTCGCATTCGGGAGGATACCGGTTCAAATCCCCGTCCGGGCATTCAGTTTTGGATTTTCGATGATTTCCCCAAATCACTCCAGGCGAATGCCGGATTGCTAGTTCAAAAAGGCCATGCCAGAATTACTTCCCGTTCCTTGTCCCCATCCTTTCCTGCCTCTAATGACCCCGACGTCGACGAGGCGTAAAGTCAGAATAAAAAAAGGCAAATCTTAAATATATATTTTAGTTAAAAATATGAACAAATGATACATGTTTTATGACAACTGAATTATTTAAATTTGTTTAAAAATTGTTTGTTAAATCCCTTAACGGAGATTCTTGTTTTACGCTTGCATAATGTATAAAACAATGAACTTAAAATTAACCATAAATAATTAATGACAATTCGTTGTGATAGATTATTCTAATAAATAAATGAACAATACTAAAATTTTATCGCTCCAATAAAACCGTTGACGTATCGCGAATAATTGCTGATAATATGTTAAAATGAGTTTTTTTCAAGCTAAATTACTTGAAAATATGTTAAATTTAGCCATGAAATTGCTAAATTGGCAGCAATGATGGTTTAAATCAAATGTGGAAGTGTGCGCTTGGGTGCAAACGCAGTCCATCTACAACATCTCTGGAACAGCTGACACTCGCTGCCGGAAATGCAACATCCTCGCTGGCGGAAAACCAAAACAATCCGCCTAGTGTACGGCGGCCGACGAAATGGCGGCAGCAGCGGATAATTCAGCACGAAACAGCGCTGATGAAGGCCCCAGGTTGTGCCAAAACATTTGCAGTAGCAACATCGTTGATGCAGTAGGAAAAGCCACAAAGTAAATGGAATTTTACAGATATGATGCCTGCTAAAAGCATCACATTTTATAAAGGACAGTATATTGTTGAATTAAAAGTAAATTTTGCGAGATGCGATTCGTGACTGCTTGTAACAGACTTTATAAAAGCGTCACAGAATTGGTGCGTAGACGGGGCTGGGATTCTTTTGGCAGACAGACGACATAGGTTTAGTTCCAAGTTTTTGGTAAACATGAGTACATCCACTATCATTTATGAGTGAGATGAAATACTTCGTCCACCGACTTATTTGAGTCGCAATGACAGGAAAGGGGATTCTACAATAACCGTGGCGCCGCAATGTGTTGATGGATTCTTAAGTAACTCGACGAGACAAATTGAAAGTAAAGAATAAAAAATTTTTGATATCTCGCATAGTACTAAGCGAGATATCGTATCTCAAAATTGACGAGGTTAGGTTGAAATGCGGCCTGGACCAGAAGGAAAATTTCGCCAAAACCAAATTTGATGACGAATTCGTATGTAACTCGACGAGACCAATCGAAAATAAGGAATATATATATTATTATTATTATCAGCAATTGGAACCTGTCGGATCACGCAAAGCCTTAACGATTCAGTTTTCTGAGTTTCCATACAGCTCTCATTTTTTCTCCGTGGATTCTCTTCCTTTCTTCAGTCCACTTCGTCCCCGGTCTCTTAATGACTTCATTCTCTGGCGGTACTTCCCATATGTTAATTTTTTCTCTGTATGTTTGTCTGTTTATGATTTCTGATGAGTTTATGTGGGCTTTTTCCAGGTCTTTTTTGATCTGCTGGACCCAGGGCATAGTTTTTAGCTGTTCTATGTACGTCACAATTTTATGAATCAGTCTTGTTGCTGGAAGTCTGTGGACATATCTTAATCTTCGTTTCCTGATGTCTGCCGCGAGATTTTCTGTTGTATTTCGAGATTTAAGTCTATATCCGTCATCTGTATATATATATATATATATATATATATATATATATATATATATTTGATGTCTCGCTCAGTTCTCGAGATATCGTATCTCAAAAGTGAGATCCAGCCTGGACTAGAAAAAAAATCACCAAAACCACTATACCTACACGGTAAAAATGCACTATAGGTGTTTTATTTTCTTCCTAGTGGTTGTTAGGTTGAAATGCTACCTGGACCGGAAGAAACGGCACAAAAAGCACAAGGAACTATACCTATAACTGATTAACATGGTATATCTCGAAAACCAAAGGAGATATCAAAAACTTTTATTCTTTATTTTCGATTTGTTTCGTCGAGCTATACAAGAATTCATCAGATTGTGGCGCCGCGGTTATGACAGAACTACGACAGGAAAGATAAGATTGGAGAAATAAGGTGTTGCACTGATACTTATGTGAATGCTTTTTTCTGTCGTGCCATTCGGGATTGGAATTAGTTTTGGTGCTGCACACCCTCCGCCAGCCAGTACTTTGTGAACTGCAGAGTATACACGTCATTGTAGATGCGTGTGGCATGGCGACACGCCTGGCCACGCTGCCACCTGTTGCACGTCGCCTCGCAGGATGCGATTTGCATACCCGTTGCAGACGTCGCTTCCGCTGCAGTTGGTACCCCTGCAGGCGGAAGTGGAGTGCGGCGAATGCTGACGAGTCGCGCTACTGTGTCAGGGGCACCAACCTGACGGACGAGGCTGTTGAACCCGAGTTCTCGTCTCTCAGCTTCTCCGCGTGGTCTGACAGGTTTCACACAGACACGGGGCAGACCTATAGGGGTCTCCATTAATTACGTGACGTGTTTTTCCGGAATTCCGTGAGATTTGGTGCACCCCCCCCCCCCCTACGAATGGACCCCTCAACTTTTTGAGACCTTTTTTTTTATTTTTTAGATCTCTTGCTCCGAAGGGTGGTTATACCCCCCTAAAGTCGGTTTTACCCCCTAAAATCGACTTTCGCGTCATTTGTAGACTTTTTTTTTTAGCTCTACCATTCTACAAGCCTCTCGTGAGATTTCCGTTAACCCCCCTCTTCCCCTTGGTGAGGTTTCTTGAGATTTCGCCGCCGCCCCCCCCCCCCTATTTCACCTCATGTAATTAATGCATGTCCCCTATAGACAAATGATCAACTTTCTAATTTCACGACAATTCTGCATCATCATAATCACTGCCCTAAAGTGACCTGTAAACGTACAAATTTATTTAACAAATTTGTTCGTCAAACTTCACGTCTCCATCAAACAATATCGCAAACACTCAAATCAAAGATCAAACAAATTTGCTAAACTTGTCTGTAGTTTCGGTTTTCTCCTTTAGGGAAGTGAGGCGTGCCGCAATGCGTAATAAAAGATGAATCATTTTTGGCTCTGACTTTAGCACTGTGTAGTAAGAAACAAAGCGTACACATAGGTCTAGACTAGTGTTTTTCAAGGAGGTCGCAAGCTAGGTAAATGTAAAAAAGAAGGGTTGTAACTCTTACAATAAAGCCGGAATGCTTCCTTCAAAAAGGCCATGGCTGAATTCCTTCCCGTTCCTTGTTCTCAGTCCCATCCCGCCTCTAATGACTTCGACATAGACGAGGCGTAAAGCCATAAGTAAAAAAAATAATTAAAAAATTTCAGTGAGAAAGCTGTTCCTGTTAATTTTTTTTAATAAATCGTCGAACGGTGGTTGTATTTTTGAGACGCAAATGACCAAATAATTTTCTAATTGAAGTCTAGTTCTCTTCTTTCTACCATATTTCAGTTATTTGTCATCATAAAGTCTATTTCTTTCGGTTTTGATTTGCTTCCGCCATTGTCACTTGTAGCAGGCGTAGTGGGCTGCGCAGATCTTTTGAGAAACTTTCCAATTTATGATCGCTCGCAGCGAAGCTAGTCCGTACTCGGACAGCTGACTGCAGTGAACGGAAACAAACTGTTCCTTTGTGGCCGCTAAATCCACCTTCTCGCCTCCCGCGCCGCCCCCACGGCAGAGAATAGCTACGTCACTGCCCGGAGAGTACCCGCGACTACCTCGCACAGCGCTTGATGTCTCGATCAGTAGGTATTGTCTCAATAGAAACAAAATTAAATACACCGTTTCTGAAATCACAGACATTGTTTTATTTCTGACCTGGGTGGTCACTAATTTTTTTTTAACTTATAAAGGAGTCGCGTATTCAAAGAGGCTGAAAACCACTGGTCTAGAGAATGGTTGAAATTAAGAGAAAAATATACCCACGAAAAGTTATTACGAGAAATTTTATGCGCAGAACCAGATGATTACACTAACTTTCTGCGCACAGACCATAAAACTTTTGAAGATGTCGTGTGTGTATTCAACGAAGATACAGCACGTGGCGAGGAGAAGGCACAGGGAAATGTCCTGGTGAAGCCGGTTATTTTAGTTTTTTTTTTTCACCCGGTAATGTTTGCTCACCTGGCCGGCCGTGTCACACAGCTGGACGCTGTAGGGACGCCCGTCCACGCGTACCACCACTGAAACACAAAACAAAAAGGAAAATCAAGGAACGTTCAAATTTATATTATTTCAGTAGTCTATCAGTCTCTTTATTCGAGTAAAAAAACTACGCAGACGCAGAGATTTAGCGACAAAAATCAATACTGCTAATAAAAGGATAAGCTTGGTCATCGTGAATCAGTGACCACAACTCTGACTCACGCACCCAACCTTCATTGCTGTGTTAACAACGGCCAAAGATATTACTTCATAGTAGATAGTATGATCGTTATTTTATTGGTTTTTATTTCATTTATCTAAACAGCTGCCAAGAAATGATTTACAGAACACTGAAAGAAAAGTGTGCATTTCGTCTGAATCAGCATATTAATTATTTTGTTTGTTTGTGTTCATTAGTTTCGTTATATTCTCTGATCGCGGTTACAGTAAGCTGAAAGATATGAGATCTGGTTTTTTATCGCGATGCAGTGAATGTATTAATGCGCGCGTGGGGGAAGCCTTCATTTCATAGCAGAGATACTAGCGTTCATCGTTTTACAGCAGAGGTATCGACTTATTTATCGTTTTAAAAATAGTTTAAAACGCTTTCATGAGTGCCGACTTATTGAAATCTTTACTTCGAGTGGAGTGAATTGAAAGCAGTTCCACACTATCGCGATCTATGCGGCCTATATTACGATTAAAACTAACATTACGCGGCGCGACGTAAGTTGTTAAGATTTAATTTTAATTTCATATGCTTGTATTGACGTCATGTTACTGACGTCATTATTTCGGTTTCTGGTTAGGTGTAAACGTAACCTGGTATCAGGTGTCTCGTGGTTAATTACGTAAGAAATACTTAGTCCACGATCCAGTTTAAAAATTTTAACTTGTTTTTTTTTCATAAGCCCATCGAACTTCAAAGATACTGGTCACAGCTATGCACAAACTCCAGAGATTACATTCAACGCCTCTTCCAAAGACAATATTGCCACATTCTCTCACAGTACACGTAAACTCTGTCCATAAACTGTCTCTGTAAAACTGTCTCTCAGTCTCTTCGGTCGCTTTATATGTGTTTCATCGAAAATTTTAGAACTTTACGAAGACTTCTGACAGATATTTCTCGAACATTAACAATTCTTAAACAATAAAAACCACGTTAAAACCAATCAAACTTAATACATAATCACTTACAATCATTACGAAATGCTCAAAAATGAAAATTAAAGATACTTAATCACAAAATTAACCACTTAAATCATTTTAAACTGTAATAAATCATCCTTTAAAAATTGTAGCTCACTTTAATACTTACAATTACAAACATTTAAGCAAATATCTTGTATAGTTCTGCCCTTAAAATTTATTAAATGGCATTTACACAATTTATTTTCATAAAACAAAGTCAATTTACACTGATTTACAGTAAATTGCAAGACAAATATATAAAATCCTATTCAATCAAACTCTAGCTTGCTACAAATGCTTCATAAAAAAACAACTGTATTTAAAGTCTAGGTTTCAGGACTGTTACACTGGACCAGAATACTACTGAAACTTCTTGCTACAGCGCAAGACACGAATAACTGCACTGAGCGTAATTTTGTAACAATGCTGTTTAGTTAAGCAATTGCGAGAAAACGGCTCGCCAGAGCACTTCATAACAACCGTTGTTTCTGTTGGGCTTTGAGGTTAGTGCATTAATAACTGACACGCAAACAATATGCTAATGGCTGAATTCACGATGAAATTAAAGCTATCGAAAAATGCATGCAGATTCAAATTCCGAATCTCTTTGTTGTTGTAAACAAACTGGCATTTGCATGAAGCTTCGGCACGTTCGGTACGAGCTGTTGGAGCAAGAATTTTTCCCATCACCAGAGCCGAACAAAAGCTAACGTAACAATTACAAAAGCACATTGTAAGTCGAATCCGAAACTTTCAAACATTGTGAATTCCATCGAAATACCTCAGACTATGAATAATATTTTTTTTTCTTCAAAAAAAGATAAAATAAATATGTGGAGTCTACTGGACATAGCGATTCCGCTACGACATCATTCAGTAATGACGTCATAATACTGCTGTAGTCAATCGCAAGACGTATTCTTTTCAAGCAGTAATTCCGTTGTAATACAGCCTGGACCATTATTTTCAAGCAGAAATCGGGTTGCAATACAGCCCGGACTGGCAAGACACCGGTAAACGTATTTCGGAAATTATTTGTAGCGGTTCCTTGCACTTGACTAGCCTACTGTAATCCCAATATACGAATTAAAACCGAAAAATTTTTCAGTCTCACATTTCATAATTTCGGGAAGATGACAATTCCCGGACGTGCAAAAAAAAAAAAAAAAAAAAAACCCTTCTTTCGAGGACTCTTTTAGTACCAAAAACAACGAGTAGTGGCACAAAAAATAATTTGTTTTCCGGTGCAACGAGTCTGTGTTAGATCTCTTCCCAATTGGAATAACGAAACGTTCTCCTGTTTCAAGCAACGCACAACCAAAAAAAAAATAACACGTGATATCTTTGACGAAATGTATAATCTCTGGCCACAGTTGTCAAAATTTCGCGAATTCATGCCCGCAACATGTCCGTAATCAACCGTTATTAATTATTATCGAAAGTCATTGGGCAGATTTTAAGCTTGATATTAGTGTTCGAAAGTCACTGAGCAGATTTTATGTCAGATTGTAAACTTTCTAGCCATACTGGGGGTTCTTATCTTTGATGTTGTAACTAATCTCTGGTCGGAATTGTGTTAACAATCTCTGGACTTATCAGTTACTGCTCCATCTGCCACTCACGTAGTCACAACACGTACCGCAGATTTTAAGCCAGACCACAAGCCGCCAAACGGTGGGAACACAAGCCGAATCATTACGGCACTTTTTGCGTTATGCTGGTTCAAAGAAACAGACACAGAATTCAATTGGATTTTCCATTCGTTTATTTGTTTACCGGACGCGTTTTACGTCTTACACAAAAGCATCTTTACTGGGTTTTCCTGTCGAATGAGTGTACAAGTCAGTATGAGATTTAGAAATAACACTTTGTATATCGAAGTTATGGTATAAGTTACGATTTTCCTAAATTTTCCTTTCAGATTGGTTTATATCTGCACTTTTCACCCAGGAAAAGTGATTTGAGGTTGCTGCTCGTACAAGTTTATTTCTTGCTTAGTTGTTTATTTATCACAGAATCTTTCACTACATTGAAGATCAAGCAGAAGATAGTTTACACCATATTTATTTATCAATCTTGTTTCATGGATCCCTGATGAGGAAGGACCTCTGGGATGTGAAACATGTCATGGTTAATACACATACGTACACTACGAGTCATAATCATAATGAAAACAATCATATGTTACAAAGACAAATAAAGAGAATAAAAATAAACATTAGTTTTTTCAACTTAGTTTTGCTAAAGTTGTTATTGAATACAATTAATTATTTTGTTCAAATTGTTGAATGGAGTAGAAGGAGTTGCCAATAAGATTATCTCTCAGTTTTTCTTTAAATATATCTTTATTATCTGCAAACTGTTTTATACTCTTGGGAAGTTTATTAAACGAATGTATCCCAGAATATTAACTCCTCTTTGTACTAATGACAGAGATTTTTGTGTTTTGTGCAAGTTATTTTTGTTTTTGTATTGAAATTCGGATTCCTCGTTAAGCTGTAGGTTCCCTATACCCCGTAGTATTACCTGGTTAAGTACACACGCATTGCGCGGCGAATCGAAAACGCTGTCACCTGGCGGCCGAGCAATCCTTTGAGATCTCCCGGACAACAGTGCCATTTGATTAGTGAATTGACCATCAATAATCACAGTACAGTACATAAATATGGTATGTCATACAGAAATACATATATATCAATTATTATATTTAGGAGTTCCAGGTCATTTTGAGCGACAAATTAGGTAAAAACCCAACTTTTCGGAAAAAGTGTGAAATCTTGCTGATTTTCGAAGAACTGTAGCTCGCTTTGTTTTGAGTTTAGAAAAAACTTTGTAGTACAAAAGTTGTAGGATATTTTGTCCCTTTTCAACTGCAAGTAAAGTATTGCTTGCTAGGACTCATCAGAAAGGAGTTATAGACGTAAAACTGAAAAACGTACCAAACTGTTTACGTTTGTTAGCCACAGAAAATTATGCCGAGGGTGTTGGAGGTCGAAAAACTTGGTTTCTGCATACTCTCATCAATATATACAAGATAAGAAAAAAAGAATCTGCTACGCAATATAATGCAAGTGTAAAGTACCCCCTCACTAGATTATAACGTTTGGAGTATCGTAGGAAACCGCTGAACGCACTGATGTCAAAACACTGCGCACTTTCTCTGTGTTGTAGTAACGCGGATTGGGAACGCAGTAAAACACTGTAATAAAGTGTGTATGTGTGTCGGATAGTTTCGACACGTGTCAGTCGCGGTGAACAAAGTGCTGCCCCTCATAGGTACGCACCCCGCGACACTCGGCGAACACGTCCGTAATATGCTTAGCTCAGAGGCAAGCTGCGGCACCTGACACGGGGGTACCTGGTTCAAATCCCGCATCGGGTATTCAGACTGCGGTTCCTCGGAGTTTACCGAAATCACTCAACGGTCTAGATTAGGGGTGGCATGCGGCCCACCTTGAGTATTTTTCCAACCCTCAAGATTGATAACACTTTTACAAAATACATTTATTTTACAATGGCCAAAGTAGTGAAAACCAATGTATTAAAAAATACAATATTTGTACATCCATATTTTAAAAATTTATTTGACTTATATTTATATATGTAATTTTTAGTGTTATATATTTCTTTGAAATGTGAGTTTAGTATCATTATTATTATATTATCTATGTTTACATGTAAGAATTATAGTAAACATAATAATAATAACTCATTATGTTTCAATTTTTCACTCCAAAATAATGTCCTATAGTGAGGGGCTATATTATTTTATATGCGGTCCGCGGAGTTATGACGCACTTCCAAAGTGGCCCGCAAGATCATTTGGGTTGGTCACCCCTGGTCAAGATGAATGCCACGATGGCGCCTTCAAAAAATTTGTAGCCAAATTGCTTACCGTTCTTTGCTTCTATACTCTCCCAGCTCTAATGATAATGAAGTCGACGAGTCGTCAAGCTCGAAACAGAAGAAGCTGAAGTAAATACGTCAATCTATACGGTCGGCCCCAATATCGAACCGACGTTCTTCTGATCGCCTGTTTAATAGTATCAGGATGCTCCCACAGGGTGGCGGATATGATTCAATTTTTTTTTTCTTTTCGTATTTGCGTTGGCAGTGGGAAATTGTCTTTTAATCGCCCTTCCGTCGCCAAACATTTCAACCAATCAGAGAGGTTGGGCATCGATTGCCAGATAACAGGTAGCCAATCACAAGCACCGAAAGTTGATCGCCTTCTGCAGTTTTTGCCTTTACATTTTCCACCCCACATACTATAGCGACCATAACTTATATAGCTATTATTTTCATACAGTTTAAAATATAATCAATGTACACACTTTGACAATAAATTTGGAGTGATAGAAGTTTTCAGGGGCTGCCAAATTTATTGTCAAAGTGTGGACGTATACAGGCGTACATTACAATGATATTACGTACCCATCTTAATTTGACGTTACACCTAGTTATAAAACTACGACATACTACACTCAAGAGCCTAAGAAACTGGTCCACCTGCCTAATATCGTGTAGGCCCCCGCGAGCACGCAGCAGTGCCGCAACACGACGTGGCGTGGACTCGACTAATGTCTGAAGTAGTGCTGGAGGGAATTTACACCATGCATCCTGCAGGGCTGTCCATAAATCCGAAAGAGTACGAGGGGGTGGAGATCTCTTCTGAACGGCACGTTGTAAGGCATCCCAGATATGCTCAATATTGTTCACCTCTGGGAAGTTTGGTGGACAGCAGAGGTGTTTAAACTCAGAAGAATGTTTCTGGAGCCTCTCTGTAGCAATTCAGGACGTGTACGGTGTCGCATTGTCCTGCTGAATTTCCCAAGTCCTTCGGAATACACAATGGACATCACTGATACAATGATCAGCCAGGATGCGTACGTACGTGTCACCTGTCAGAGTCGTATCTAGACGTATCAGGGGTCCCATGTCACTCCAACTGCACACGCCCCCACACCATTACAGAGCCTCCACTAGCTTTAACAGTCCCCTGCTGACATGCAGGGTCCATGAATTAATGAAGTTGTTTCCATACTAGAGGTGGGCAAAGTGATTCGGTTGTTCATTTGATCACTCAATGAAAAGAACTAGTTCTTTTGAATCGTTCACTTGCTCAGTAGCTCAGTTTTATTTGAGACCCATACACGTCCATCCGCTCGATACAATTTCAAACGAGACTCGTCAGACCAGGCAACACATTTTCAACCATCAACAGTCCAATATCGGTGTTCACGGGCTCAGTTGGGGCATAAAACTTTGTGTCGTGCACTCAGCAAGGTTACACGAGTGGGCCTTCGGCACCGAAAGCCCATATCGATGATGTTTCGTTGAATGGTTTGCACGCTGACACTTGTCGATGGCCAGCATTGAAATCGCAGCAATTTGTGGAAGGGTTGCATTTCTGTAACGTCGAACGATTCTCTTCAGTCGTCGTTGGTTCCGTTCTTGCAGGATCTTTTTCCGGCCACAGCGATGTCGGAGATTTGATGTTTTACCGGATTCCCGATATTCACGGTGCACTCGTGAAATGGTCGTACGGGAAAATCCCCACCTCATCGCTACCTCGGAGATGCTGTGTCCCATCTCTCGTGCACCGACTATAACACCACGTTCAAACTCACTTAAATCCTGATAACCTGCCAATGTAGCAGCAGTAACCGATCTAACGCCTGCGCCAGACACCTGTTGTGTTATATAGGGTTGCCGACCACAGCGCCGTACTCTGTGTGTTCACATATCTCTGTGTTTTCATACGCATGCCTAAACCAGTTTCCTTGCCTCTTCAGTGTATATTACTCAAAGCCATTACAGTTATAGCTTGCCGGATAATTCTTTCACACTCGTATACAAAGTAGAAACTAACGTGATTTGAGTTGGAACACGCGACCTGAATTTCAACGTGGTGGGATTTTATTTTGACGTTTTCCCCCAACTCTGGAATTACGATTGTTTGTAGCCACGCTTTCCTGTGGTGTAAATGTTTTAGTTGGCTGTGAAACATTGATTACTTGTGACTGGCAAACACGTGGCGTGAAGGAATTGGCTGGTAAACACGTGGGGGTAAAGAAAGATGGTATAACAGTCAACCTCTGCAACAAATCACTTTACCTTTCTCAGCTTTTACTTGGTATATTATCACTCAGAACCGTCTCTCGCTTCAAATACAATAATAAAGTTTATCTCTTGTCAATTTCTCTCGATTCTCCTAGCAAAGAGAGTACATTTTGTGCCCTCCGTTATGCGGTAGGCGAATTCGAATGGGGACTCTTATGTCGTATTTTATATCAATAGTAGGCCTACTTATTTTTCCAGAAAGGGAAAATTATACGCCTCCTCTCGTATAAGTAAAGAAATTAATCACTTTTTGGCCCGTATTAATGCAACTATTATCTCCGTTCTTCCCATCGGCCGCAACAATCTTTATACAATTCGTCTTTCCGGCAACTTAAAGTGCAGCTATTCGACACAAAACTTTGGTCAGGACCATTACTCGAATATGGTAATGTAGTATGGGACCCACATTTTGAGTATCAAATACATGAGAGGGTAAACAAAAAGGGCTGCTAGATTTGTTTCTGGAAATTATCGCAGAATGCAATTAGTAACAGATATGATAAAAGAGGTGAAATGTGATTCATTGCAAGACAGGAGGAGGATGAGGATGGTCATGGGAGTGTACAGGGCATATACTGGCGATGAGCATGGAAAGATATCTGTGTAAGAATTTAACGTAGTGCATTGAAGGGAAAAGATGACCATGACCACAAGCTGGCACTCGATTCAGGCACAAGGATGTCGGAAGATTCTCTTTTTTAGGTAAGGGTGTCAGGGATTGGAATGAGTTACCAAGAGAAATGATGAATAATTTACCTAAAACGTTGAAAGAATTAAAAGATAAAATTTGTAGAGGGCAAATGTAGGTGGGTGCAGGATAAGGGGAAGATGGGGGTGTAGGGAAATTGCCACCGGTAGCGTGCGCTTGATAGAAATTAAAATAAATATTATATTATCTTTTGAAACTAATCTCTGCCCGCTTCCAATATATCTGTCTCTTGTTCATTTCTTTTATTGTTATATATAACTTCTCAGGTGTTTTGTGCCGCGCTTTATTTCTTGCTGCGAAGGACGCTTCATAACAGTGTGTTTACTATTATTGTTGCTATTCATGACAGTTCGCGTAGATGATAAAAATAAATATTACATTTAGACACGCACTTGCAAGTTGGCATGGTGTAACTCCTTTACAAACGCAATGAATTTACAGCTCCGAAACAATTAAAAGTTGCAAAATCTTCCTTCACTATTCTGTTCATGCTATTCATTAACTTCTCAATATCCTCAGCCCTCTCTGCTAGCAAGACAATGTCGTCATAAATACGTAGCATACTGATTTTTTCTCCCTGAAAACTTATGCCACATGGAAATTTTTCTTGAGCAACTGAAGAAAGTCAAAGAAAAATTTCCATGTGGCATTAGTTTTCAGGGATAAAAAATCAGTATGCTACGATTTGCTGACGACATTGTCTTGTTAGCAGAGACGGCTGAGGATATTGAGAAGTTACTGGAATGGCATGAAACAAAATACTGAAGGATGATTTTGGACTGAATATAAATCAAAGCAAGACAAAGTGATGAAATGTAGCAGAAATGATACCAATACTAGTGGATTAAATATAAATATAGGATCGGATGCAATAGGAGAAGTAAGAGAATTCTGTTACTTGGGAAGTAAAATTACAACCGATGGCCGAAGCAGGAATGATGTTAAAAGCAGAATAGAACTAGCAAAAAGAGCGTTCATGAAAAAGAGAAACCTTTTAGTTTCAAATATTGATCTAGGAATTAGAAAGAACTTTTTAAAACTCTTTGTGTGGAGCACAGCACTTTATGGTAGCGAAACATGGACTTTAGGAATACAGAAAAATTAAGCATTTGAAATGTGGTGCTACAGAAGAATGCTGAAAATTAAGTGGACAGACAAAGTAAGAAATGAACGAGTTTTTAGAAATGATGGGTGAGGAAAGAAGTTGTGGGAAGAAGCTTACAGGAAGAAGAGACAGGCTGGTAGGTCATATTTTTGAGACATGCTGGATTGGATCATTTGTTAATGGAGGGAACATTCGACGGTAAGAACTGTAGAGGAAGAGGAGCGAATTAGAATATGATGAAGCTGATAATGAGGACGTGGGTTGTAAGGGGTATGTAGAGATGAAGAGGTAGCACAGGATAGGAGAGATGGAAATTGCATCAAACAGTCGAAAGAGTGATGACAGTAAAAAAAAAATGCTTTTTGTGGTGGCAGTTTTCATGTGAGCAGACTTCCAGTTTTGCGAGTGTCCGTCACAGCTGATGTGCTGGTGTTACCCTGAACCCGTTTCCCGGGTCGCTTCCCGCCGTCGCCACAAAGCGATCCGCGGCGGGAGTCGAGGTGAAAGCGGCGGCACAAAAACTCAACCCCTTCCAGCGCCCGACGAGGCAAAAACTACCGCAGACACCTGCTCAGGGCTGTGGGAACCACTCAGGACAGCTCCTATTCTAATCCTGAACGGCAGAGCGTGCCAAGTCGAAGCAGCGTCTCCGGGACCGCATGCTGCAGTCCTTATTTAATGTTACAGATTATTGCCTACGGAGAATCTCCACGGAACACTGCAAAGACGAAACCAAACGTCACTTAATTTAATTTAATTGCGATGGAGCCACACGCAAATTCCCCTTAGACCATCATTTTTCCGTTTTCAAGTACGCGTCTAATTTCGCCCTCTACCAATTTTCATGATAAAATCCCTCTGCGTTTTTTGGTAAATTATCATCATTTCTCTTGGTAACTCATTCCAATCCCTGTACACCCTTATCTAAGAAAGAGAATCTTCCTACACCCTTGTGCCTTGAAATCGAGTGCCAGCTTGTAGTCATGGTCATCTTTTCCCTTCCATGCACTACTTTTCATACCTACACCGATATCTTTCCATGCCTGATCGCCAGTATATGCCCTGTACACTGCCATGACCCTCTTCACCTTCCTCCTGTCTTGCAATGAATCCCATTCCAGCTCTTTTATCTTTTCTTTTTTCTTATTGCTTTACGCCTCGTCGACGGCCAAGGTCATTACAGGCGGGGTGGGACTGGGGGGACAAGGAACGGGAAGGAATTCGGCCATGGCCTTTTTGAAGGAAGCATCCCGGCATTCGCCTGGAGTGATTTGGGAAAACATGGAAACCCCAAATCTGGATGCCTGGACGGGGATTCGAACCCGCGTCCTCCCGAATGCGAGGGCCCTTTTATCATATCTGTTACTGATTACTAGGGTTCGGATCTTTAGAACAAGTGATTTATTTTGCTGCCTTCCTTTTGAGCTGTAATGCTGAGTAAAGCAATGATTGAACGTTTGTGATTGTATTTTAATGTGTTTTATATAGCATATTTCGTAAGGGAATTTGGAGAGGAGTAATTTTTAATACAGATGAAAGAGTTCTTTTTAGTAAATTTTGTCAAATTAAAGTGACTTCAACAAAATGATTCAAATTTAATTTGGCAAAGGTGCCTGAGTGCAGGGAAGCAAATTATGCTGTCTACATGAAAGCGACACTAACAAATAAAATAAGTGATTTGTTATTGAACATGTTTTGATGTATAGTAAATTTAAATGTTTGGTCATAATTTGTAATTTTTAAATCATATTTACCCGTTTCTAAGGTCATATTTGCCTGGTTATTTCTCTATTTTTTGGTCTTGAAGAACCGACTCCTAGTGATTACATTCTGCAGTAATTTCCAGAAACAAATCTAGCAGTCCTTTATTGCAATCTCTCCAACTCTTGTATTTGGTACCCAAAATGAGGGTCCCATACTACACTACCATATTCAGACAGTAGTCTGACCGAAGTTTTATAAGTCAATTCCATAACTTTTGTGGTACATCCCTTTATCACTCTCTCCAACAAGTGCAGAATTTTGAAACCTTTTCCTACCACCTGTCCAATGTGTGCTACCCAGTTGAGCTTGTTATCAAATTTTATGCAAAAATATTTACATTTCAAGTCTTCAACATGCAATTACTTTCCCACCCTATAACCAGCCTTCAGTATTTTTATCTGTGTACCTAATAAGCTTTGCGTTTCTCTTCATCCCATGTTTACCAACCCACCTAGATATCCTGTCCAGATCACCCTGCAGCTGTTTGCAGTCCTCAGTCGTTTTGATCCTTTTATATAGAATTATTATATCGTCTGCAAACAATCTAATTCTGATAGTAAACCATCAACACAATTATTCATCGCCAATTTTTCCAGGAAGTCAAGCTGATGGACCGCTTTCAGTCGATTACACAACAGACATAGACCAGGCTGGAATCGTTTCGTGAAGAATGATGACTTACACGTTTTATGAATACGTGAAAAGGAGATTAAACTTCATTTTCGAGGGCTGCCTTTAACGAACTCTCGAACTGTTATATAATTTGTTTACATAATGATTACGTAGTCTTGTGACTGAAGACTACGGTTACAGATAGCGATCTTGAAGAAATCAGTTTTTTCATCGCAGATATCTGCATGAAGACTTAGTGTCGCATGTTTTCTAATGGAGCACCAGGCTCCGGTGGCAATTTCCCTACACACCCCTCTTCCCCCTATCCTGCACCTACCTACATTTGCCCTCTACAAATTTTATCTTTAAATTCTTTCGAAGTTTTCGTTAAATTATTCATGATTTCTCTTGGCAACTCATTCCAATCCCTGACACCCTTACCTAAAAAAGAGAATCTTCCCACACCCTTGTGCCTGAAATCGAGTGCCAGCTTGTGGTCATGGTCATCTTTTCCCTTCCATGCACTACTTTTCATACCTACTGCAATGTCTTTCCATGCTTCATCGCCAGTATACGCCCTGTACACTCCCATGACCCCTCCTCATCCTCCTCCTGTCTTGCAATGAATCCCATTCCAGCTCCTTTATCATATCCGTTACTGATTGCATTCTGCGATAATTTCCAGAAACAAATCTAGCAGCCCTTTTTTGCACCCTCTCCAACTCCTGTATTTGATACTTAAAATGTGTGTCCCATACTACACTACATATTCGAGCAATGGTCTCACCAAAGTTTCGTAACCCAATTCCTTGACTTCTCTCGTACATCCCCTCATCACTCTCTCCAACAAGTGCAGAACTTTGAAACCTTTTCCTACCACCTGTCCGATGTGTCTTGCCCAGTAAGTTGTTAAATAGGCTTCACTTGAAGCGGACGAGAATATTTTAATAACGAACACCGAACGTGGTGGGTGAGCGGTAGCGGGTTCGAATCCCCGTCCGAGCATCCAGATTTCGGTTTTCCATGGTTTTACCCAAATCTGGCTAGCTCGCGTTACTGTCATGTTAAGCAGACGATCATCGAAGCTGTCATCACTGTCGGCGTCACTCACAGCTAGGCTCTCCTCCTCACTTGAAACAGATTTTGCTGTTTGCACTTAGTTTCTCCGTTTTCTCCACTTTTAACCATCTGCCAAATAAACCCCGAACACAGATGGCCCAACCTGCCCCAAACACGTTTTTATAACAAAGATAGCAGTTGTAACAACTACCGTACTGACAATGATTGTTTTAACCATGTGAAACATAGCTCTTATTTTAGTTCAATGATTCAAATTTACTACACAAGTTAAGCCATGCAGCATGTGGTACAGGAAACAAATAAGATAGCTTACAAAAATTACTAACTGAATGAAATTTCCTTCCCTCACAACCAGAGAACTGATATTTTGTTTTGTTGGGGGGCGTTCATTAATCACGTGAAGTGAAATATGGAGGGGGGGTGGGGGGGAGTTACGGCGAAATCTCACGAAACCTTACCAGGGAGTAGAAATGACGCGAAAGTCAACTTTATGGGGCGGGGGGGTATTTGGTCGAAATGTGGGGGTATTACCACCCTTGGAACCATGAGACCTAAAACAAAAGGGTCTCAAAAACTTATAAGGTCGATGAGTAGGGGAAGTCTCGCCCAGAGGGCGGAGGGGTCGGGAATTCCTGAAAAACACCTCACGTAATTAATGGGCGCCCCCTTGAGCAGTAGTTGTAACTATGAAGGTCACGTGGTTAACAGGTGGCGCTTCCACACACTCCACAGAACTAATTAGAAGCTATTGGCGAACCTGACCTGGTCCCCCCCACTGTAAAATCAATACTTCTCGAGATGACGACTTCATTCGTCAATTCGTTGAAACTTTTCACATAGATAAAATTACTTCAGTGATTCCCTTCATCCAGGACTCTAATTGTAATGACACCACGAATTGATAGAAGCTCAGCTCGGACTGAAGAGGACTCAGAGAACTGGAAGGACTAGAGGACCAAAAACTGGACGGACGGTGCGACAGTAAATCCCCTTCCGGAGTGAAATAGAACACGACTCGAAAGTGAGACTGAATTCAGGACTGAGATGACTGTCAAAGAAGCGCGACATATGAGTCGGCCAGTTCGTATGTTGCACGACAGTGGACGGAGCAAACATAGAGAGCAACCTTCAGTGCTCTGGTGGGAAGGCGTCCGGGGACTTATATGGACTACGGCCGTGGACTGTGTAGTCTGGCCGCCATCCAGACTCAGACGTGAGTCAACGTGGACTCGGGCACAGGTCAGCACACACGCAAACACGGCTCCCGGCAACCAGTACTCTGTGGAACTGTCCTGGCTGGTCCTCTACGTGATGACATGTGTTGGACACGTACAGGACCAACCAGGACAGTTTGAAAGAGTGCGTGTGTCCTTACGCCGAAATGCTGAGGCATGTATTGCCGTGTACGGGCGTCACATTGTAGACCTGTTTTTTTTAACTTATTTTTTTACGCCTCGTCGACGGTTAAAGACATTAGAGGCGGGATGGGACTGGGGACAGAGAACGGGAAGGAATTCGGCCATGGCCTTTTTGACGGAAGCATCCCGGCATTCGCCTGGAGTGATTTGGGGAAACCATGGAAAACCCAAATCTGGATGCCCGGACGGGGAATCGAACCAGCGTCCTCCCGAATGTGAGGCCAGAGCGTTAACCGTTACACCACCACGGTCGGTGCAGACCTGTTATTGACTCAGAAAGTATGCGTTTGCGACCCAATGTTTGTCAGGCAATTTTCTGTTATTTTGATGCATACTATCACCTCCCAAAATATTGCAGGTGCAAGAGTGCGGGAAGATTTTCTTTCGTAGGTAAGGGGGTCAAGGATTGGGATAAGTTACCAAGAGAAATAATAAACCGACAATGGTGGTGTAACGGTTAGCATTCTGGCCTCGCATTCGGGAGGACGGCGGTTCGAATCCCCGTCCGGGCATCCAGGTTTGGGTTTTCCATGGTTTGCGAAATCACTCCAGGCAAATGCCGGGATGCTTCCTTCAAAAGGCCACGGCCGAATTCCTTCCCATTGCTTGCCCCCCCCCCCCATCCTTTCTCGTCTCTAAAGACCTCGCTGTAAGAGAGACGTTAAGCAGATATAAAAAAAAAAAAAAATATTTTACCAAGAACGCTAAAAGAATTTAAAATTAAAATTTGTAGGGGGCATAAGTAGGTGGGTAAACGAAAGGGGGAAAACGCGTGTGCAGGTAAATTGCCACCGTAGCGTAGTTGTAGACGGGGCGAGGCTGCCGTAACAGCCTAGAGCGTGACCGGAACAAGGAAGCTGCGAATCCCAAGTCCCAGATAGACGGCTCGCGGACTTCCGGCAGATACCACGTCGCGTCGGCCGGAACAGAGCAACGGCGTAACGGCAAGGTTCCTATAATGACATGGCGAGCGGCCATCCAGAGTCAGGTTTCACCAAATTACTCCAAATGGATGCTTGTATGGGTCCTTGAAAAGGCCATGGCCGAATTCCTTCCCGTTCCCCCGTTGTTCCCGATCCATTTTCCCTCTCTAATGACCTGAAAGTCGAAGAGGCGTAAAACTATCAGCGAAAAAAAAAGTAATACTAGTCTGCTGTAAGGATTTCGACAATTTTCTTTTTAACCTTATATATATACAAAAACAAATGTATATATATATATTTCAATCTCCAGCCTCCTCTACGTAGCGCAGACCACTGGTGTTTGTGTCTGGTATTAGCATGGAGTTTCGAATCGTACGCGACGTTGGTCGGTGGTTGTGGGAGTGTGGGAAATACAGTGATTGAAAGTGATCGACCGAGGGTATTTTCATATTTGGACCAAAGACATTTGGGTCCCTATAATTCACTTTGCACCCATAATTACCCTGCGCAAATCACTTGCGTTTGTGTGTGGTATTAGCCTCGAGTATCCTATCGCGCACCATGGTGGCTGCATGCCAGTAGCTACCAATCAAAATTCTATACAAACACGAACGAAGTCGTGGGTAGCAGCTAGCTCTTAATAATGTTTCTTTAACATTTTAGTTATTTAGGCCATTTTCCTAAGGTGCTATACTAATACTGGGTTTTCATCCATCTACAGCAGCTGCAAAATAAAATTTCGTTTTAGCGAATGCGTTTCGGTTTATTTAAATCATCATCGGTGCCAGTTTTTTTAATATATATATTATATTAAAGTTGGAAATTGTCACATATCAGTCTTGTTTTTCCTGTTTCTTGAGTTTCACAACATTCACTGTACAGTTTTGGTATACAAAACATGTTTATACGTACGCAATACTATTTCCCATCTTGTAACTTCGAGAAGCGGGAAAAACAAGTGTGATATGAAATAGTTCCCCGCTATAATGTAATACACAAAAACCAACACCTATTATGATTTTAAATCGAAAAGCGTACGCCAAATCGAAAGTTTATTTCGTAGCTGCAATAGACGGATGAAAACCCATTTATTAATGTTCCTTTATTTAATTTTATAATATTGTTCTTTTCTTTTGCCTTCCCTTTCGTTGCTTCTTCGGTCTTATACTTCATCTACGATTACTTTCAGTCGTTTCGGCTCTGCGAGTAAAGCAACTGCAAGCAAAATACCCTTTACTGTATTCTACTTCTTTGAGTGCTGCACCCCTGACTGAGTGTAGGCGGTTACTATAGGGGGTGTTTACCCCTCAACGGGGGCGTCCCGGGGAGATGAAACTAGGGTGGTGCGTCGCTGCCTTCCCCAGTGTAACAGAGTGCTGAAGTGTTGTTACAAATGGGGATGACTATCATAGGGTGTCTGTGGTGGAGAGTGTTCTTTGTGTTGTGGATGAGAGACGAAAGAAGTGAGAGGGTGAAACTAGGTGCCGCCCCATTGAGGTCTACTCTTCCGAAAGATACCAGGGACCGCGAGGCTTACTGTTCCCATCCGACGGCTGAATCACTGTCAACAGTGTGGCACGAGGTGTGTACAAAAAGAAACCGAACTAATTAAATAGCGCGACAAAAGCTGCAGATAAAATTCTCTGACTTCCGTGCACACTAGTGACACCTCTCGGCAAGAGATTGCCTCTTGTCGCACTACGGTCGCTGCATTAGTTTACGAGTGACAGCCGGTTGAGTGAGGTCGTGTGCAAAGTGCTCGTCGGATTTGTGAGAAAGCGAGAATGAAGGAATTTGAGGAGCAACGCGTCTGTGTGAAATTTTGTGTTAAACTTGGGAAAACTTTTACCGAGACACTTCAAATGCTTAAACAAGCATACGGGGATGACTGCATGAGCCGAACATAGTGCTATGAATGGTTTAAGTGCTTTAAGGAGGGCTGGAGTTCGGTTACCGACGATCCAAAATCTGGTCGACCCTCCACATCAACAGACGACCACCATGTTGAGAGGGTTCGCACTGTGATTCGTGAAAATCGCCGTTTGACTGTCCGTGAGGTTGTTGAAGAAGTTGGCATAAGTGTAGGCTCTTGCAATCACACCCTGAGAGAAAAACTTGGAATGCATCGTGTCAGTGCAAAACTGGTGCCGCGCTTGTTGACGGACGAGCAGAAGGAGAATCGAGCTAGCATCTCTAAGGAGTTGCTTGAAAAAGCAAATGATGACGAAAACTTCCTCAAGAACATCATTACAGGCGATGAAACATGGGTTTATGGGTACGATGTGGAAACGAGGAGGCAGTCTTCAGAATGGGTGGGGAAAGGATCTCCTCGACCAAAGAAAGCGCGGATGCGTCGGTCGAACATCAAGGTGATGACGGTCGTGTTTTTTAAATGCAAAGGAGTTGTGCACCATGAATTTGTACCACGTGGTCAAGCGGTAAACAAGGAAGTCTACCAGAAAATTCTGACACGATTGAGAGATGCTGTGCATAGGAAAAGGCCTGAACTGTGGGAGAATCAGTCGTGTATGTTGCACCATGCAACGCACCCGCTCACGCATCGTTGTTTGTCCGGCAAAACATCGCACTCCCGTTATGCCTCAGTCACCCTATTCTCCAGACTTGGCTCCGGCAGACTTTTCTCTCTTCTCAAAACTGAAAAACACTTTGAAAGGACGTCGTTTCCAGACCATAGAAGAAGTTCAAGACAATGCGACGAGAGAACTGCGCACCGTAGGAGAAATTGCACTCCAGGAGGCGTTCCAAAACTTTAAAAAACGATGGCAACGGTGTATTGATAGTGAAGGACAGTACTTTGAAGGGGCAGAGTTTTTAAAAGTTAGTATGATGAGCAATAAAGCAATTACAGCAGAAGATCGGTTTGTTTTTGTACACACCTCGTATGCCGTCACTCCATACGCACTGCGGAGAGGTTTAACCCAGGACTCTGGCGCACAATCTGGTGATTAGGAATCGTGCTCCACCACCTCTGCTACCCTGCCGGCCAAGTCCACCACCAGGACTGGAACCAGCTAACCCCGTGTCAGCGCCGGACACCATCACGGCGCCGCAACCAACTGAGACAACGGGGCATTGGTGATTAGGAATCGTGCACCACCACCTCTGCTACGCTGCCGGCCAAGTCCACCACCAGGACTGGAACCAGCTAACCCCGTGTCAGCGCCGGACACCATCACGGCGCCACAACCAACTCAGACAACGGGGCATTGGTGATTAGGAATCGTGCACCATCACCTCTGCTACCCTGCCGGCCAAGTCCACCACCAGGACTGGAACCAACTAACCCCGTGTCAGCGCCGGACACCATCATGGCGCCCCAATCAACTCAGCCAACCATTCCTTTTTTCTTCGGATTCCTCAACTGTTTCGCCTGAAGTATTCAGTTCATTCCTTGATAATTCATTCAAATCCGTGGCTTCCTTTCCTGCAAAATTAAACTTCCCAAAACCTTTACGTCTGAAATTAGTGCCACCTTGTGGTCATGGTCATCTCTCCCCTTCCTCTGATTCTCCTACCGTTACCTTCCCAAGCCCTGCAGGCAATACACGGCCTTTACACTCTCTTCACTTTCCTTGTATCTTCCAATGACTCCCAACCCATCACCTTCTTCCGGTCTAATAATGATATTCAGCTGAAGATCCACGTGGTTCGCTGTTATCTGAAAACATGCATCCATACTTTCTTAACTAGCTGCGCGGGAAAGCTAATGTGAAAGCAGAAAACTTTCGCCTCGCACGAAACTATCTTCACCTATCGCCAGTGGCTACCTAGAGAAAGACATGTGTCGATACACTTTAAACTGGTAAAAGTTTTTTTTTTTATTCCGTCACTGAAAAATTCTTCCGACTTTTCTCTAATCCAGGATTTTACAGCTGCCTTCACCTCATAGTCCGAGGTGTAATGATTACCCCTGAGGTCTCTTTTGAGACAAGAAAAAATTAAAAATCTCAAGGCGCAAGATCGGGGGAGTAAGGAGGGTATGGAATTGGTTCAAACTTAAGGCTTCGCTGAGCCTTTACAGAAGAAAATTATCAAAATATATATATTGTCGTCCAAGCTTTTATGAAAATCAGGCTAATGTAACCATTTACATAATAAACATGCGCTTTAGAATCACAGGTGGGCACAGTTAATGGATAAGTTAACTTCGTTAATCGTTAATTCGCTACCTAAAAAATTAACTTTGATAGTGGTTAAAGCGTTACATTTTAACGCAAGTTAAAGTTAACCGTTAAAAATTAATCATCCAAAATCGGAACTGATGTTTATGTATTGCAATAGGTATTACTGGAAGAAATGCTTTGTACCGTGATGTGGAATCAATAATACAGCTACCCAATGTGTTTTTGTAAATTGTGTTTTTACCGGGGTTCAACGTTTTAATGAGCTCCTCGAACGTATCGGATTCTTCAACATGTAGTGGAATCATGTTGGCAACGAAAAGGTTTGCAATACATCGGTCCACACCAGCTTGGAATACGACAGTCTGTAGCGATGCCAAATGTTTGATTAACGTAAACATTTATTAGGAGATGGAGATGAAAACAAATCAATTCTGCTGCTATCTACATCCGAAGAAGCCACAGAACTTGAAGAAGGCTTTGAAATATTTTTCTTTTTTCCCCACGAGTTGGGCCTGCTTTTACTTTTTCTTCAA
This sequence comes from Vandiemenella viatica, assembly GCA_031002005.1. Lineage (NCBI taxonomy): Eukaryota > Metazoa > Arthropoda > Insecta > Orthoptera > Morabidae > Vandiemenella > Vandiemenella viatica. The sequence goes on along the minus strand of CM061914.1, from coordinate 183,564,842 downwards.
ACTGTTCATATTTGGATATATGCATCCTCTTCATAATTACGTTGTTAAAGATTATTAAGGCTAGACACATGACCCTTGAATGTAGAAAGTTTAGGCAAACTCAGTTTGCATTCACAAGTCTACTGTTCTTCCAGTCTTGATTTAAATGGAACAATCGTAAATGTGACCAAGGATTTTTAAAATTCTCGTTGTTGTTTTTAGCATTGCTGCTTTCGCTAATCGATTCAAGATCTGCAGTTTCCATGACGTAATCACGTAACGAATGTCAGTTTAATTTATTTCACTAACGAACACCAAACCAATACCAACTAAAAAGTAACATTTTCCTGGCAATAAAAAAAAATATGTTATAATAATATAAAAATCAATCACCGATCGAGTTAGAAACGAGTAGTGGGCGCTTATTTGCAGAGGTAAAATAGAAACGCTGCAGAAGTCTGGCTTTGCTGCTCACACCCACGCTATGCCTGGCATAACAGTTGCATATGCATCACACTAGCACTTCGTATTACCTGATTCGTTCACTATCCGACTCGCCGAACGGTCGAGCATAGCGTGGCGGGTCTTTCAAATGAACCAATGTAATGGACAAAAGTTAACGGTAGTTCAATTTAACGGAAGTTAAGAAGACCGTTAACGACTTTTTAGGTTAACTTAAAAGTTAAATTTTTGCAATTTTGTTAACTTCTTAATTAACGATTAACGGTTTTCTGCCCAGCTGTGCTTAGAATGTGGCGTCAAGCGTCACATTATAAGCTGCGGCAAGGTACCCATCATGCACAGATTTTACGGTATGCCAATTTTGTTCAGTGAAACCGACGCGTACCTTGTATATTTCAGTATGGTTTGCGATAGGCTTCTGAGTGATTCGCCGGTCATTTTAAATCAAATCGTAGACGAGTCTGAGATGTTTATCGTCTGTCGTAGTGATAGGACGTCCGCCGCGTTTTTCATCAACACTTTTTGGCTTTTCAAGGCTCGCAATCACGAAATTTAACTGCTCATCGATTTACAATAGACCTATCAACAGCATCGTCACCATAAACAGCCTTTGAACGACAATGACTCTCAGTAGGAGTAACTTTTTCAGCAGTTAAAATTTCGGTAACAGCGCACTGCTTAGCTCGCACTGACGTAGCACTAGACCACGTCTCCATACTTCTGCTTTTCGAAATACACTGGACGAATTCAACAACTTCAAAATAACGCCCGGAACCTCAGTTTAATACACTGGGTGATCAAATGAAAAGGTACGAAACGACGTAAAAACGTAACTGTTAAATATTTGCATATTCCGCCATGGGAGAACGTAGCGAGACATCTCGGGATGCGATTGGAGTCTCTGACTGGGATCGGAGAATGTGCGGGCGCCCGCATGCGCAGTAGAGAGCAGAGGCTCTTATCAAAAGCGGCTTCCAAATGATGCGGCAGTCCGTATGAGGACAGGATGGCGTACAGGTGGGGGATGTGTACTGTGAGACACTCCGACGCCTACGCAGGTCCATCAAGAACAAAAGACCGGGGCTGCTCACGGAGGGTGTGGTTCTGCTCCACTATAACGCGCGTCCACACGTCTCCAGAGTCACACACATGGAACTGGCCAAGTTCAAGTGGAAGACGTTGGACCATCCGCCCTACAGTCCGGACATGTCGCCCTGCGATTTCCATGTGTTTGGTCCACTGAAGAAACACCTGAAAGGGAAGCGCTTCAACTCGGACGACGTACTCGAGGACGCTGTGAAGGAATGGGTCTCGTCACGGCCACAGGAATTCAGGGAACAAGGAATCCTGCGGCTTGTTCATCAGTGGGATCGTTGTGCTCAGGCCTATGGTGTATGTTTTGAATAAAGTCTACATTTGTACCCACCTCGTCGTTTCGTACCTTTTCATTTTATCACCCCTTGTAGTGACATCTCTGGCCACAATTAGTATCGTAACGAAGGTCGGGCGAACACAGTGACCAAAGTAGCCTTTTATTCTGAGAATTCAATTAATGATGAATCCCTTTGAAGCAGATCCCCGACCAGGGTTCCTTTGTACGCTCGTCTCAAACAGTTTTGGCGGCGGTGCGCGCACGTTTTGTATAGCTGTGGACAGAGTAATTGGCGGGTCAGTGTGAACGCGCTGTTGCCGTACTTGGGGACAAACTCGCGATGCGCTCTCTTTCTATCACCTGAAAATTGCAACGCTGTGCGGCCTGTGTTGCCTAGTCCAAGCGTCAACAGCTCTCTAACCACCCCCAAACCTTCCACCTCCCTTTCACTAAAAATGTGTGAACCTGAGAATCGGAATTAGAAAGTGTCAGTGTGAGTGTGAACTTGCTCGAGAGAGGATATTTTGATTTTTAGCGATTTACGATTTTTACGTGCGATTTAAATAATTCCTTTTGGTTATTTATTAATTATAGTAATTTAGTGTAATAATTTTACCGAACAAAAAGTGCAGTAACTTATAATTAGGGAAATTTAGCAAGAGAATCTTGCTACTAAAAATGGATACTTAGGAAGAGACTTATTCTCCTATTCCAGGTGTTTCCGAACTAACGACTCCCAACAAGACGCAAGTCATCGACAGCAGAACCACCGCTGCTGAAGCAGACAACACAGTAAATCTATCATTTCAATGTTTATAAATATTTCAAATTTCTTGCGGACAGTGATCGAGAAATTTTGTCTTCTACATGTACGCTAGTAGGAAAAGACTTGAAAGATATGGACGTACTTGATATTGACGAAATAAAAAACTGCAGTGATTTGTTACCGCAAAAAACAACCATATTGCGAAAAAAATTAAGGAATGGACAGGCTATTTGCGCTGCAGCTTGTGGTTGTCGGTTTGAGAACTGTCCAGCGCGTGTGTCGTGAGGGAAAATAACCTACGTTTGTTTCTCGAAAGAAAAATATGAAACAATACAGCACTCTAACAAAGCTTAGCGACTTTGACAGTCCTTTGTCAGGAGGACAGTACACGAATTTTACGATAGTGATGAGTGGTAATATATAAACAGATAATTTTGTCGTTAATTAAGCAAGTTTTTCAGTGCAGAGGATGACAAAATAAAATTTTGATTTTAGTTATAAATATACAAACTGAAAATAAAATGTAATACGTGGACTTTTAGCCACAAATAAAAGAAGAGTATTTCCATAAGTTTCCTTAGTCTGTCGAGAATTTTATTTTTCTGCGCAGATAATAGAATAATAAATAACAGGTCTTTGAAACCTCCAATTATATTAAACGCATCTGCAATGCATAACTTTCTTAACGAAATGACATGCATCAATATTTTATGACAGAATAGTGATCATAAATTACTTAAAACACGTTACAAACCATTACTACAAGTAAAGAGGTGAATACAACTGTTACGCGCACGGCTTGGCAACGGCGCATTTGACGCCACCCGCCAATTAATCTGGCCAGAGCTATAGCAGATTTCTTCTATTACGTCTGACTGTTGAGCCCTCCTCCGTTCTTAAGGCGGGAAAGGCTGCCCGCTGAACAATGGATGGAGAGCCGGCAGCAAAAAACGGGATTCGAGAAACGCCATCATCGCCGACCTGTATCAGACAGCGGACAAAGGAAACGGCGGCACATATTCACTCTATAAACTCCCTCCACTTCGTATATCCAAAAAGTTATAATATCACTTATTACTTATCTTATTTTTATTTCAAGGCAACAAAATTCAGTTTATTTCCTTGGTCGCTTAACAATAATTATAATTAATTTTACAATACTACTCTTTACCTGGTCGTATTTCTTGTTACTTTCCGTTAGCAAGGAATCACGATCTTTGCCATCTCCTTCTTCTGAGACGGATTATAACGTTCGCTATTCCAATCATTATCCACCTTCTCACCATCTGGAATAAGCTTTCATACTATAGCTGAGATTCTGTTGCAAATTCCAAAAATCGGCAGAAACAAGGTAACAAAGTATTGCAACACAGAGAGTTAACGACGAAGGTTCAATAACGGTGTCAGAAACGAAATTTATGTTGCTCTAAAAGGAGAGAGAAAAACAAAAAATGGAGGAAGATAAACGACGGCGAATATCCTGGGAAAAGGGAGCAGAATTCCGCATACGCAACAGGAGGTCTGGAATACGGTGACTGTGAAAGCAGAAAAACGCGGAGAGTGGAATGTGGGAACCGGCAATCGCCGCAGGCGACCCGTTAAAAATAATAACGCCAAGAGAAACACGCTCCGCTACTCACCACACACTCCCGATATCTGCAAACGCGAGAGGAGAAATTTATTCACGTTTCTGTCTGTGGCCTCTCTCCATGTTTGAAAGCCGAGATAAAAATATTTTTAACCGTCAGTGCAGCCAAAAATCATAGCGCCAGCTTTTATTATTTTCAGTAGTATTGTAAATGCGAAAGTAACTCTGTCTTTCTGTCTGTTACGTTTTCTACGACTAAACAGTTAAACGTATTATGATGAAATTTGAAAAAAGATATACTACGTACCATTTGGAAGGACACGAGATCCTTTTTCGTGTAAAATAACATACCTTACAGTGAAATTCTGAAAACTAAGACAACGGTGACTGACAGACGGATAGCGTGTGTGATGTTATATCGGTCACTCAGGCTTTGTTTCTCTCGCAGTCAGTACGTTTAAGATCTGTTGATAAATTTCATGCACAGACACAGCTTGTAGTATAGATGTGTATTTGCCCTGCATGCGTTGACAATGAATACAGACTAGGGACAGATACTAAAAGTAGCAGGGGTTCACTTTGACAGACGTGTTTTTCCCATTGGCAGTTATATTCAGGGGGTGTCCATTAATTACGTGAGGTGAAATAGAGAAGGGGGGGGGAATTGGTTGGACGAAATCACACCAAAGTGGGGGGGGGGGGAAGGTTGACGGAAGTCTCACGTGATCTTTTTAATTTCTTGAAGAACAGTAGAGCTAAGAAAAAAAGGGTGTACTAACGACGCCGATACTGACTGTAGGGGGAGGGAAGTATAACCGCCCTACGAAGAAGGAGTGCTAAAAAAAAGTCTTAAAAAAGAGGTTGGTCAGTAGGGGGGAGGCCCCTTCAAGATCTCACGTCATCATTGGGGGGGGGGGGGAAGTCCGACCATATCTCATCACAGGGGGGGGGGGGGGGGAAGGAAGGAGTGCAGAATTGCGGAAAACACCTCACGTAATGGACGCCTCCTTTCGGGTATCAAAACCCCAACCGCCACATATGTTAGCAAAGAACAACAAGATCAAAAACGCTGTGTATAAAACGGTAAGTCTCCAGCAAATGAATTAACTTTCAACAAGAAAAAAAAAAAAATTATCCAGAAGAACTGTGGCAGGGAGTCTGCCACATTTAACCTCCCCTCCCCCCTGCCCTTACTTTGTTGTTATTTTTAAACTTGTTGCAAATTGATTCTCTTCATGAGACAGATTCAATCGTACACTTGTATGGTGATGACTTCCCCGTGTAACAGCCCTCAAACCTAAAATTAAATGGAATTGTATTTTATAAAGTATTGGTAGTAAGCTAGAGTTTGGTTGAATATGATCTGGTAGGTTTGTTTTTCAATTAACTGTAAATCAGTGTATATAGACTTTATTTTATGAAAAGAAATTATTTAAAGGCCATTTAATATGTTTAAGAACCAAATTGTGCAACATAATTCCTTAAATGTTGTTAATTCCAAATATTAATGCAAGTTACGATGTCTAAAGGACAATGTGCTACAGTTTAAAATGATTTCTGTGAATAATTTTGTGTTTAAGTATGTTTAATTTCCATTTCTGACCTTCTTGTATTGATTTTAAATGATTATGTATTGATTCCGATTGTTTTTAATATGTTTCAATTGTTAATGTTCGAGAAATATCTGGTGGAATCTTTTGAAGTGTTCTAATAATTTCGGGAACGTTCTGGTGGCTTAGTGCCTAAGCGCTTGCTTTCAAAACGTTCGCTACTCCTGCCCCGGGCACGAATCCCGGCAGGCGCAGGAATTTTGAGAGTTGTGTTTAATCATATGAGCTATGCCAGGACGCTCCGTGGTTCGGATTCCACGTTAAACTGTAGGTCCCAGAGGAAAGGAACTGGCCGTTCTACCGCTGACACAATGGCTTAGTATGCCTCCTTCGGGAGGATCCAACCAACCCTCGGGTTGTGGACTAAGTTAAGTTTAATAATTTCGGTGGAGTTTATATAAAGCGATTATCCAAGACGGAGTAGTTAGTTTTTTCGGCAGAGTTTTTCACCGACTCAGATTACGGCAGCCAAGGACTGTATTACCTTTGGAACAAGTGATGTATGTAATCTCTGGATTGTATCTATGCATGTTAACAGTATAGTTGCGTCGTGTTTAAGAAAATACACAAGTTTAAATTGAAACGTGTCGTGGACTACTTAATTATCGTATTAATTAAACCACCAACAATCTTATACCCGTCATAATATACCCCGGAGCACCTTCACGTTACTTTCAGCTTTCTATATCCAAGTCTCGCAATGAAATTTTAAGTCCTCGAGTACGAAGCGGAGATCTTAATCTTTAAAATGATTCTTCAATTACTGTTCAGTTAGGTATCCAGGGAGATAAATGGCTCGTGACACAAAAAACTGCATTTTAGAAATATTGACATTTTGGCGTTAAGGGTCGACTGAAAAAAATTACTTTCTTAAAATATGATATGATCGAAGCAGCTACCTTAATGTATTTACATTTATCGATTTGGGTTAGGTATGAAAGGAAATAATAGCTTGTAGCAAAAAAAAAAAAAAAATTCTGATAGAAATAATATATATGATAACTGTTATGCCCCTACCTACATTTGGAACGTCCTTATTTATATTATATGCCTGTTATGATTCGGATGAATTTTTTACCTTAGTAAAAAATAGGTTCGAATGATTGTGTGTACCAAGTTTCATCCCGAAGAAACTATTCTTCCTAGGGACATGGAGGTGATTTAGGTAGCAGAATATCTACTTACTTGATGCCTTCCCGCTGTCTGAAAATTCTTCGCCGGCCGTGATGACGTAAAAACCCTCAGATAAAATGAAGCCGACTCCCTGAGAGATGCTTCCTGTAGGTGCAGTGCTCGGGAACACGGGAACAGGTGTACACTTACCTAACCGCTAAGTTCCAGGAAGAGCCGCAAGGGCGTGCAATCACGAGGCGGCGTTACGAAAGCGCTTTCTTTGCGCGGATATTTCGGGAAACTCTACTTACATAGAATAACTCTGGCGACGTATGTGGTGAGTGTACCATTGTCATCTGAGATAACAATCACCGGATATCACATTACTGACGTTCAAATCTCCACACGCGCCGTCTGCAGAACGATTCAGCGTGGCAGCGCTATCAATACTAATAAGAGGCAGAACTAACAACGACCAGGGATGTTACTACTGAATCGAGGTTATGGACGTTACTTAACAACAATTTTATTTTAATAAGCAACTGCGAGGAAATTATTGCCAGAACACTGAAAGAAAAGCAGGCACTTCTTTTTAATCTACATATTAATCATTAGTTATTTTTCTTTATTTACATTCGTTTCCATGTAGATGTTTTCGTCATATTCTCTAATCGCTGTTATGGTACGCTAAGAAATATCGAATCTCGTTTATATCGCTATACAGTGAGTGTATTAATGCGCGTAATATGGAAGCTTTCAGTATAGAACACACATATTTGTATTCGTCGTTACAGTAGGAGGGGAAGGAGTTATTAATATTATTGTAAGGGGCGTCCATTAATTACGTGTGGTGAAATAGGATGCGCCTCCCCCCGCACCCCCTATTTCCGGCGAAATCTCACGAAACATCACCAAGGGGGAGGAGGGGGGTCTACAGAAATCTCACGTGACCTTTCGAAATTTTTGAAGGATAGTAGAGCTAAATAAAAAAAAGGTCTACAATGACGTTAATGTCGGCTTTAGGGGAGGGGGTGGTATGTAGTCCTTAAACGACTCGGAAACCGACCTTTAGGGGGGTTACAACGCCCTTCGAAGAATAAGAGCTAAAAAAAAGGTCTCAAAAAACAACGAGGTCGATTGGCAGGTGGTGTCCTCACGACATTTTAGGGGGGGGGGGGTCCGACAAATTCTCATCAGAGGGGAGTGGGTCCGAAATTACGAAAAAAACCTCACGTAATTGATGGACGCCCCTTAATCTAAGTTGTTTTAATGAGCGCCATGTTATTGAAATCATTATCGCGTCTGAATGAAAGTATTCCCGTATTGATCGCGATATATACGGCCTATACCACGATGAAAACTAATATCACGCGGCGAAAGCTAAGTCGTTAAGATTTATTTTTAATTTCCTTTGCTTCCACTGACGTCATATTACTAGGTCATTATTTGAGTCGCGTGTAACTGTGTCAGCCGTTCAAACGTTGTAACTTCGATCTCAATCACGAAAGAGAAAAATGTACGAACTTGTGAAAATTTTGGATGAAGTACATATCGTGATTGATGACGCCACTAATATGCGATAGACTGAATGTATTAATTCACGCGTGATTGAAGCTTTGCTTTACTAGTGGCAATTTTAGCGGAGTTTGTAGTTATATTTAAATGCAACCTGGACCGGGATGAGAACTAAAACTTTTCGTTAAAGCATAATGCACGAGGAACTGCTGTATTTACAGTTATTTTATGACAATTTTATTTAGTGAAGCAACTGTTACGAAATGACTTGCAAGAACATTCCGTCATTTTTGACGGTTGAGTCTAGTTTAACATGTTGAGGGGAAATTTGTTGCGTGAACTCTGTGACGCAACGGACTTGCCTCCGCTTGGAATATGTTACCGCAGTTTTTAATATTGCTTGTTATTAAGTGTTAGGTTGGCAAGACACATGACATACGAAGTAGAGTAGAATCTTTGGCTGAGCGACAAAGGAAGGTGATTCGCATTGAACTGCAGTGATAATAGCGATAACAAGACGAGTCAGGCAAACGATGGATTATTAGATTATTATTTAAAGAAAGAATAGTGTTTATCAGATTGCTTGTTGATCCGGCAAAATTAATTGTATTGTCTGAATGTGAGTCGTTGAATAGAAAGATACAGATAATAAAACAAGTCGTTTATTTTCAATACAAGTTGTAGTTTCTTACCTTAACGTACGTAAAAGTAAACTTAGAACTCACAAAACGTAAACATCTTGGGACATAAATCTATACCACTATAAACCTTTAGAATGCCGTGTCTTTGTGTTTCGCAGCAGATTTCAATGAGTTTTCCACAGTATCTACGCTCAGGTTCGGATTTTCAAAGGTCCTTCATTTCTGGTACAGCTTCCTGTGTAATGTGCAGTACGCCAGAACGCTTCGTTAAACTGCAGGTCTCACACATCCTGCAGGATGAACGGGTTAGATTAAGGCAGCAACTAAGCGGATTGCGCAGCCGCTAAAAACTAGTCACCAGGTAATAAATACCAGACGACGTTAGATCAAAGACCTATGTCGACGTCAAGCTCATAGACGTCACACAGACAATAGTACAGTTCTGTAATCCCTAGCTGCTTGGACACAGTGTGTGATAAGGTGTGACAACTATTGGTCAGTGTGTGTGACGCATGTTGGTCGTTGACGCACAGAACAGCGTGTGGAACCGGGGCTGATACGTGAGTCCTGGAATTGCGCATTGTAGACAGGAACTCGCGTCAGGAACACGCTATTCTTCTGTCTGGGAGATAAGGGGCCATCCATAAATTACGTCACACATTGGGAGGGGGGGAGGGTGTCAACATAGTGTGACAAGGGGGGGGGACGTGTCATAAACTTTGTGATTTTTTCATTTCTAGACGTTGTAATAATACCTCTCAACTTGTTTGGTGGTGATATCGTGATTGAAACTATCGGAGTTAACGGCTTGCATGTGTTGAAAGAATAGAATTGCGGCATTCTCATCTAAATAACACGCCGGCACCCAGTAACGGACTGGTCAGCACGCAATTGGCTGACCAGTTCCAGGATAATTGGTAGCTTACATTTGGCGACCAATTCTAGGATAATTGATAGCTTACATTTGGTGACCAATTCTAGGATAGCTCACACGTTCCAAAGGGAATTAAAGCGTACAGCAATGATTAAGATACCGGAAGCGATATTTATTGACTTCTGACTTGGGATACTTACTTTATATTAAAACACATTGTATGTTCGAATTTTAAGTTCGAAGTTGGTCCACGAGTGGCAGAGACACAGTTTCCTTCAACGCAGCGCCTGCGTGTGCGAGATGCAACCCGCCACGCACAACAACCGCTTAGGCAGCGACAGTATCACGGGATAGCTGCAGCCGAGATTGTTTAATTCCTAGATAAACAATATCTTGGTATCAACTACGCAAAATGACAAACGAAAAATCCAAGATGAATGCATTGTGACATTAATTATAGGGTACAAAGAAATATCGTAAATACGTCTGATTGATTAACTATCGTTGCTGTTTCGTGTATACATTACTGCGGAAGAGAGAACTTGGAGAATTTCGACATCCAATGGTGAATGTCAAGATTCGCACAGTCGTCCGAAATAGTGCCCCAATTTTTGACTTACAGTGGAAAATGTCGACATTCACCATATTTTTTATAAACACTTCTCGGGCTTTCAGCCACGTATACATGTCACAATGAGGGCAGAGATAGACGCCTTCGAAACGTCCCACCGAGCGTGGTGCGTGAGCGGTTAACGCTCTGGCCTCGCATTCGGGAGGACGCAGGTTCGAATCCCCGTCCGGACATCCAGATTTGGGTTTTCCATGGTTTCCCCAGATCAGGCGAATGCTGGGATGCTTCCTTTAAAAGGTCTTGAACGAATTCCTTCCCGTTCCTTGTCCCCTGTCCAATCCGGCCTCTAATGACCTCGACGTCGACGAGTCGTAAAGCAATAAGTAAAATAATAAATAAAAAAAATCGAAGCGTCCCGAGAATTTATTAATTAACAACGCCGCGAAAAGCTACGTTCAAACAAAAATATTTTTGTTTCGTTTTCAAATCTCATAAGTTATCGGCACAGGGATCATATCAACCTAAAGAGTTTCGTTTTGTCGTAGGGGTTGTGTTTGGGGTGAAATGCGACCTGGACCAGGAGAAATTTTTTTCTCTCGAAAGTTTCGCTCTCAGTATAAATTCGGGTATCGGATAAAAAAAAAATAAGATTTAATAAAACGTTGCCCGCACCAGCAAACCTTGCATAATAGTGACAAGCAACTGTGTTGCAGAGTGTAACAAATGGATGCCACGTGACCTCAATCGCGGCAGAACAAAGGATTTCGATCTCCACCGAAGCGTATCTGTGCTTGTCGCTATGCACCGGTGACGGTCCGAATGCATAAGTACACACACACATATTTCGGAGATACACGAAGCGACTGGGTGAATCGATTCCGGTCTTTCACAGTAACAAATACACTTCGCTGGGCATCTGATTTCACCAACACAACAAACACTGAATGTTTCTCCCTTTCTTTGTATGACTTTACGCCTTTGTCGATGTCGGGGTCATTAGAGGCGAGAAAGGATCGGAGGCTACAAAAGAGAAGGAATTCGGCGGTGAGCCTTTAAAGGAAATATCCCGACATTCGCCTTGAGTGATTCCGGGAAAACAAGGAAACTAAAATCTGGAACGCTGGACGGGAGTGTTGCTATACCATAAACGTACTATTTCTTCTAAACAGCTAGTTTTCTCGTTTCACCAGTCTTTCGACTGGTTTGATGCAATCCTCCATCCCTTCCTATCTTGTGCTAGCCTCTTCATCTCAACATACCCCTTACAACCCACGTCCTCAATTATCTGCTTCATATATTCTAATTTCTGTCTTCTTCTGTAGTTCTTCCCTTCGACTGTTCCCTTCGTCAGAAAATTAACAGTTCCAGCATGTCTCAAAATATTACCTACCAGCCTGTCTCTTCTTTCTGTAAGCTTTTTCCACAAACTTCTTTTCCCACCCATCATTTCCAAGACACTTTCATTTCTTACCTTATCTTTCCAATTAAAGTTCAGCATCCTTCTATAGCACCACATTTCAAATACTTCAAATTTCCTTTTTCCTGGTATTCGTAAAGTCCATGCTTCGGAACCATAAGTGCTGTGTTCCACACATACAATTTGAAAAAGTTCTTTCTTTCTCTTTTGCTCTTATACCAACATTCGAAACTAAAAGATTTGTCTTATTTTCAGAAGGCTCTTTTTGTTAGTGCTATTTTGCTTTTAATTTGATTCCAGCTTCGGCCATCGGTTGTAATTTTGCTTCCCAAGAACCAGAATTCACTAACTTCTTCTATCGCATCCGACCCTATGTTTATATGTAATCTACTATTATTGCTATCATTTCTGTTACAATTCAACAGTTTTATGTTGCTTTGGTTTATAATTAGCTATCTTCCTTCAGTATTTTGTTCATGATATTCAGTAACGTCTCAATATCCTCAACCTGTTCTGTTAACAGGACAATGTCATCAGCAAATCGCAACATACTGATTTTTTCTCCTTGAACACTTATGCCACTAATCAGCTTATGTTTAATATATGAAGCACCCCAATATTACGTTGCCACTGTTTTTTCTCTAATCGATCTAGAATTGCTGCCGCGACTCAGTGCGCGTCGTTTTTCTGCTAATCTCATTGCTGTCCGTTATCTGCCTCGGGATCCCAAGGTCTCCTCACCGTCCATTCCTTTCCAGAGATAACAACTTCTGCGAAATGTCACCGCAGATAACAAAACTGATCGGCTGAGTTCTTTGGCTTCAGAGATCGTACACGCTGAGGTTACTGCATCGTGTCTATACGACCAAAATTTACGACAAAGCACTCTAATCTGTGTCCAATACACTCGATTCTGTGTTTGGGTACTGTTTTTGGGAGGCTTCAGGAATAAGTGCGAGAAAAAAAAAACTCAACTCCCCCTACAACTTCTTTCGCGTTCGGTCGTGAAATGGCACCACGGAACATGTTTTAAGCAACACTATGGGAGAGTTCATAAACTATGTAGCCCCATTTTGGCCCCATCCGAATCCCCCTCCCCCCCTTCCCACGTAACCTCTACCTCCCCCAATCTCCCCTCCCCCCTCGCGAGCACGTAGCTTTTTTCCCTATTGTACTGTTTTTTTCTTGCTTACTATGGTAAATTACTTACGGAGATAATTAAATGACGGAAATAAATATTCACATACTGTTGTGTGTTCTGAACATTATTTTAACTGAGACAAATAATATGGATGAAAAGCTACGTAGCCTTGCTCGGAACCCTCCCCCCCCCCTTTCCCACGTAACCCAGCGCAGCTATCTACCCAAGGCCCCCCCTCCATTTTTAGACCATGCCACGTAGTTTATGGACGCTCCCTATCCTGCGCATAACACAACATGTGCAAAAATACACCAAGAAGTGAAATAGTGACCTTCCCAAAAATGCAACGAGCTGGTTCAAACCACAGCACCCAATCTGGTTGTATAGAAAAGAAATTAACAGCATATAACTAGTTTTCACTGACGACGCACTATTCCACAAGGGCGAAACGCGCGTGATAGTGAATAATTTAAAAAAAATAAAACAGCTGTTAAGAGACGGTGTTTTTGTTTATAAACATTTAACAAGCAGCTGAGGAAGAAAGTCCAACAATCAATTTATAAGATGACTGTGTAAAAGCGTCCAGCCTACCAAAGGACAGAGAAAGTTTATTGTGACCGTACATATATTATTAATGAGAACAGAAAAGATGTAAAGAAAATTGATTAATAATTAATTATACAAAACGAATTATCCAGGTCGTCAAAGAGCTTTGAAGGCCGATGTCGGTTCATGAACAAAGAGTAAAGAGATGGAACAGAAAGGTGAAACATGAATAAAAACAAGAAGGTTAAATTTAATGAAACAACTATGACCAGCTGTTTATGATAGTCATAAAAACGTGATATGAAAGGATGTATCGGCGTTTACAGAATTCAGTAAATGAAATTGTGTGACTAATGGAAAGACCTTGGCCGAATTTCTTCCCGTTCCTTGTCCCCAGCTCTTTCCCGTCTATAATGACCTCAACGAGGCAGAAAACACGAAAGCACAGCCGTACCAATACCTCCGTCAACCACAGCGCTTTGCATTTCGTCTACGGTTGAGTGGTTAGAGCCACAAGAGAATTTCGAACACTGAACACATTACAACTTTGGAGAGGGAGCTGTCCAAGAAGTTAGGAATTTAACATTGATGTCGCAAATTATACTCAGTTTGAAATAAATAGTAAAATACACAATTGTGGCACTAGATGTAAAAACGATCTTCACAAGGATTACAAGTCATTTTCATTTGTTCAAAAACGGATCAGATATTCAGAGATACATATATTTAACAAGATCCCAACACATCTTAAATGTCTGGCAGGGAATGAGATTAAATATAGCAAAAAATTATAAAAACAAAATTTTAATTCAAAACTCCTACTCCATAAAGAACTCCTGTCACAGCTATCCACAAAATACAATATCAGTTATAATTAACATGCATATCATTCTGTGATGTTGCAGCTTCTGAGTATACATCTATTCTATCGCGCAATCATTTTTCTGTAAATAGACTTGTTTCCATATCGCAAATTCCGTACTGGGATATCTGAAAAATGAATGTATTGCATTGTACGCAGGAAAAAACATCATTAATACTGAGGAACATTGTTTATCCTGGGTTGCCTAAGGTGCATCATCGAAATCTGAATATTAGTCAGTGCATGTGGTGTCATTCATCGCGTGCCACTCTGCTGTGAGTCGTATTTTGCGTCAGTCGAGAGTTACCCGTCGTTCAGACAGTGGAGTGGCGACTATTGTGTCATAGCGACCCTGCGGTGCGCCGGTCTCATATTCGATTCCGGCCAAGGTCGACTTTTCTCGGCGAGCGAGAAATAGAAGCTGGTTGACTCTTTCAATTCCGTACAAAAAAAAAAAAAGACCTGAATTATAGAGCTGTAAAAGTAACGAGAAATTCTGTGAGTCCCCGTATGTACTCGTTACCAAACCAATCAGTACTGGTTACTATCATATCGTTACTTTTGACACAACCGAGCGCTAGTTTGAAGCATCGCATTGAGTCGCGCCGTATACAGGACGACTTCGTTACTATCGTATCGTTTCGTTACTCGTTACTTTCGATACAGTCGAGCACTAGTATGAAACATCGCATCCAGTCGCGTCGTGTACGGATTACGGGATGTCCTCATTCGTACTTTGTAAAATTGAAGCAAATTGTTCATTCAGTAAAGTAGGTAAAATTTTCACTGTAAAATAAAACAGATGTTTGAATATCCCATTTTAGAACGAATGCGTTTCATAAATGTTTGAAATTAATAAAATCTCGCTAAGTTATGATAATAAAAACGCAATAACCATCTCAAATTTTCTATTTAAAAATTATGCACTGTGAATTTTAAACAAAGGTAAAACTACAAAATAACTCTTTGTTGTAAATATTACTTGTCTCGTTAAAATATCAACACTTAACAGTAAATCATATTTATTATATTAAAATAATGTAGGCGCAACATGTTTGTACTTACACATTGTCCTATGTAACAAAACTAATTCAAATCAAAATTCCCCCCAGAAAAAAAAAACAAAAAAAACGTAACGCACGATGTTCAAACGTTCATTCTGTCATTCCTGTTCATTTAGCCGCTGGGCTAATCCTTCCAGTTCCCGCATGATGCGTTGTATTTCTTCGTTTATCTAATCAGAGACATATATACGACAAATGCGAGTAACGAAACGAATTTTTAGTAACGTTTCGATTCAGACGAAGTACTCGTTACTGAGTAACGAATACATACAGTTTGCTACAGCTCTGCTGAATTATTACTGTGAAAATCCAAACTGACGACTTAAATCGTAGCTGCTTTTTGATTCTGACGAATGACCAACTTCACTGTTGCACAGTTTATTCCTCTTGCTGCACTTTTACTGATGCCCTTCCAGAAATTTTCCAGAAGTTACATATGGTATTTATCTAGCTGCCACGGTGTATATGCTTATTTTTTTACGCCGATATCTGCGTGGTAGAAACTTGAAACCAACAGAATATAGTTTGTAATAAGGTTCTAAAGTGGCGTAGAAATTATATTCTCATTTACCACTAAAACGAAGTTTCTGCAATTTTAAACCTGATCGCTTTCGACTTCTTGAAAGCAGGATCTTACTTCTCCAGTCAATCTGCCGTCTAGAATCAATAGGAATTACAGATTTTCCGTCTATTATAAATATGAATCACTTATTTTCCGTCTGTAATCAATAAAATTGTTGATTTTGTGTCTAGAATTAATATGAATCACAGATTTTCGTCATAGAAACGATAGTAATCATCGATTTTGTTTATAAACAATAGGATTTAGGAATCACCAATTTTACACCTAAAATTAATAGCGAACAGGGGCGGCGTTTCGCGTTCGGCCAGGGTGGGTAGTCAGACTGTTAGTGGGGGGAGGGGGGGGTGAAAATTCCCTTGAAAATGTTATTTGTTTATCTTACCTAAAATAATAATAGTGTTAATTATACAAATAAATTCATAAGAGAAATTCATTCGGGAAAAAAACTAAAAAATGAATTTAAAGCATTATAATTTATTCAATATAAATTTAGTTTTATACGAAAATTATATTTTTAATTTGCCATTCAGTATTAATGTGCAATGCAAAAACTGTACTGCGCTTTACTTGTTTGGAAATGAACCAATTCAACAATTGTTCCAAATCTTGTTGTTCTGTCAGATTACAATATACATGTAATATTGCGATATTATTGAGTCTGTCTTGCAACATTATCGATCATTGATGTAAGACGAAAACTTAGTTCATTCGAACAGGATGACCCAGTAATCGTGACGAGTAGTCGACTGAAATGAACAAACTCTGGTATGAGTCTTCTACTCTGTTTCTACTTTTATGAAAAATCTATAATTCCTCTCATGTCCCCCCCCCCTTTTCATCTTGCCTTTTCAAAAGTTTCAAAAACTTGTCTCTATCACTCAGAAATCTTTCTTGGTAAAAATCATAGTTATGGAAATTTACAATTGTTTCTATATTTGCGGGCTTGCGACAAAGCGAATCATTCTAACGATTTTAAGAAGTGGATGGAATCGTTGTGGAATCGACTCTAAAACGACAAGAGTACTTGATCGTAACTTCAATATAAGATTTACGAAAAAAAAAAAAAGAATCTTTAAGTGTTTCGAATCGCTTCTACCTTGGTTGAGGCGATAGGAATTTTACGCTGATGTGGGATTTGTGGTGTGTTGATTTCAAAGTTAGTACCGACTGGATACTTTTCCGCCAAATTGCTTCGAATTTTGAATCTCGAACACAGTACAAAACGTCAGTGATTGCTTCTATCTTCTCACACGATCCAATAACATATAGATTCGATTTCTGTAGATCTTGTATTCGCTGCTGATAATTTTCTCTTACTGATTTAAGAGATTTTATTCTCACTAAAAAAAAGAACAGATTCCCTTACAAATATAAACCATAATTTCATAATTTAAAAAAAATCGATTTAACTTGTAATCTTTGGAAATAACTTGATGGACAATATGCTGCAAAAAAACTCTCTCAATCCATCTCATAAAGGAAGATTGAGATTATGCGCACTACAATGCGCAAGTAAAGCTCGAGGCTCTTCATTGTGTATTGGTGACTGAACACACTGATATTTTTCCAGAAACATTAAAAGCCTCATCTTAGCCATTTGAGAGCGCCAATATGTGCTTGGCGAAAATGTTAATGACCGGATCAAATAAGGTTTATTCATACGTGTTCGCAGTTAAAAACAATCCAATAAAATGTTCACTTGCAATGAAATCTTCCGAAATGATTCGCAGGCAAGATGGTTATATTTTTTCCATGATTCCAGACCATAGCGTAGTAGCAATCAAATCAAGAATTTCATTCTGACAGTCATTATGAAGCCATTTGTAACTATCTCTTTGCTGCCAGGATTTTAGATCAGTCACATCTTCATCTCGAGCTTTTAAAAGTTCCATGAATTTTGAATTTTCATCGCTGTTGACTCCTCACACAGAAAACCTTGTCTTGCCAAGGCCTTCAAGGTACTAAATATTTTCGACAACTCTTACGATTATCGAACATCTGTTTTGAATGAGCCGTTGTTATCGATTGTACCACGTAGATATTATCAACGTTTTTTTTTAATGTTTCAGCGTAGTTGGTATTAAGAGAACCGGTGCCGTGAGAGTTTAACCGCTAATTATGCAATTTTTTTGTATAACCAGTAGTGTGTCTCAAAATGAAACCAAATCCGATCCGGAGAAAAAATTTAATCTCTGGTAAAGTGTACGTTATGTGAAAAAGAATTTCTGCCATCCTACAATTGCTTTATAAAGTCATTTGAAATGTATGCTTCCAGAAGAGTTTGAAGAGTCTGAGAAACTAAATGCAGTTCTTACAGGGCCGGCGGATAATGTGGGTATGGTGGGTAGCAGTACCCACCCGGGAAATTCCGGGTGGGTACTGCTACCCACCCGAAATATGAGAGTGAACAAGGGTGCATAAAGGAAAGAAATAATAGAAAGAAAGAATGAGAGACCATACCAGCTAAGAACATTAGTTCTATTATTCAAAAAGCGTGTAAAATAGGCTATTTATCCACAACAACGCCATTGAGAGAAGCAAAAAATTCCTTTTATGTTTCAACAGAGATAACCAACCAAACTATCGCCTACTGAGCTCGATCGACGGCAAACAGTCGTTCTGCGTGAAAGCAAGAATGCTACGGTGTAATACATCCAAAACCGTCATGCTTGAAAGCTGCCTTAGTGTATTTCGAACGCGCTTCGCCTAAATCCGCGTGTATATTCGACAAAAAAGTTTATAAGGATAAATTCGTAACCAAGCTGTAAAGGAGAAACGAATCAAGTGTTAATAATGCTAGAAGACAGCAGCACGTAGAGGGTAAATTTTCATTGCCCTTAGACGTAGATTCACTGGAACTTTAAAAGATGGCCTTGTTCAGTCAGCTGACAGTCTTATTTTTGTTCTTCACTATCTACACAAGTATATAGGTAATGAATATTCATGAGATGAAACGGAAATTATATTATGGAAGCGGAAAGAGAAGCAGAAGTTATATGAAAATGTTTTATAAAAATGAAAATTGGTGTCACTGTTCTTAATTTACATCCTAGTCACGTGTATTTAATAAAAATGTCAAGTGAAATAATGTTTATTTTAATAATCAAATCAATCAGGCAGTAGCTGACTTTAAAATAAATAAAAATAATAGTTTTATAATTGCTGTAACTAAAATTAGAAAGTTAAATTTTAAAAACAAAAGATAAGCAGCCTCTTCTTATTTTAAATTGCTTCTTTTTTCATTATAAATTAAGCCCGCTTCACTGAACATTTTTTCATTAGCAACAGTGATAGACGGAGTAATGACAACAATATGGGAAATTTGTGAGTGTTAATTTACCACCACTTAGGAGGCTCTTCTTATGATGGAAGTCCTATTTGCTTCAGCTGCTGGACCAGACTGACATTGATATTTTCTTTCTTGTTCCTACAACTTAAGAACTGCATTTAGTTTCTCAGACTCTTCAAACTCTTCTGGAAGCATACATTTCAAATGACTTTATAAAGCAATTGTAGGATGGCAGAAATTCTTTTTCACATAACGTACACTTTACCAGAGATTAAATTTTTTCTCCGGATCGGATTTGGTTTCATTTTGAGACACACTACTGGTTATACAAAAAAATTGCATAATTAGCGGTTAAACTCTCACGGCACCGGTTCTCTTAATACCAACTACGCTGAAACATTAAAAAAAACGTTGATAATATCTACGTGGTACAATCGATAACAACGGCTCATTCAAAACAGATGTTCGATAACCGTAAGAGTTGTCGAAAATATTTAGTACCTTGAAGGCCTTGGCAAGACAAGGTTTTCTGTGTGAGGAGTCAACAGCGATGAAAATTCAAAATTCATGGAACTTTTAAAAGCTCGAGATGAAGATGTGACTGATCTAAAATCCTGGCAGCAAAGAGATAGTTACAAATGGCTTCATAATGACTGTCAGAATGAAATTCTTGATTTGATTGCTACTACGCTATGGTCTGGAATCATGGAAGAAATATAACCATCTTGCCTGCGAATCATTTCGGAAGATTTCATTGCAAGTGAACATTTTATTGGATTGTTTTTAACTGCGAACACGTATGAATAAACCTTATTTGATCCGGTCATTAACATTTTCGCCAAGCACATATTGGCGCTCTCAAATGGCTAAGATGAGGCTTTTAATGTTTCTGGAAAAATATCAGTGTGTTCAGTCACCAATACACAATGAAGAGCCTCGAGCTTTACTTGCGCATTGTAGTGCGCATAATCTCAATCTTCCTTTATGAGATGGATTGAGAGAGTTTTTTTGCAGCATATTGTCCATCAAGTTATTTCCAAAGATTACAAGTTAAATCGATTTTTTTTAAATTATGAAATTATGGTTTATATTTGTAAGGGAATCTGTTCTTTTTTTTAGTGAGAATAAAATCTCTTAAATCAGTAAGAGAAAATTATCAGCAGCGAATACAAGATCTACAGAAATCGAATCTATATGTTATTGGATCGTGTGAGAAGATAGAAGCAATCACTGACGTTTTGTACTGTGTTCGAGATTCAAAATTCGAAGCAATTTGGCGGAAAAGTATCCAGTCGGTACTAACTTTGAAATCAACACACCACAAATCCCACATCAGCGTAAAATTCCTATCGCCTCAACCAAGGTAGAAGCGATTCGAAACACTTAAAGATTCTTTTTTTTTTTTTCGTAAATCTTATATTGAAGTTACGATCAAGTACTCTTGTCGTTTTAGAGTCGATTCCACAACGATTCCATCCACTTCTTAAAATCGTTAGAATGATTCGCTTTGTCGCAAGCCCGCAAATATAGAAACAATTGTAAATTTCCATAACTATGATTTTTACCAAGAAAGATTTCTGAGTGATAGAGACAAGTTTTTGAAACTTTTGAAAAGGCAAGATGAAAAGGGGGGGGGGGGACATGAGAGGAATTATAGATTTTTCATAAAAGTAGAAACAGAGTAGAAGACTCATACCAGAGTTTGTTCATTTCAGTCGACTACTCGTCACGATTACTGGGTCATCCTGTTCGAATGAACTAAGTTTTCGTCTTACATCAATGATCGATAATGTTGCAAGACAGACTCAATAATATCGCAATATTACATGTATATTGTAATCTGACAGAACAACAAGATTTGGAACAATTGTTGAATTGGTTCATTTCCAAACAAGTAAAGCGCAGTACAGTTTTTGCATTGCACATTAATACTGAATGGCAAATTAAAAATATAATTTTCGTATAAAACTAAATTTATATTGAATAAATTATAATGCTTTAAATTCATTTTTTAGTTTTTTCCCGAATGAATTTCTCTTATGAATTTATTTGTATAATTAACACTATTATTATTTTAGGTAAGATAACCAAATAACATTTTCAAGGGAATTTTCACCCCCCCCTCCCCCCACTAACAGTCTGACTACCCACCCTGGCCGAACGCGAAACGCCGCCCCTGAGTTCTTAAGTTGTAGGAACAAGAAAGAAAATATCAATGTCAGTCTGGTCCAGCAGCTGAAGCAAATAGGACTTCCATCATAAGAAGAGCCTCCTAAGTGGTGGTAAATTAACACTCACAAATTTCCCATATTGTTGTCATTACTCCGTCTATCACTGTTGCTAATGAAAAAATGTTCAGTGAAGCGGGCTTAATTTATAATGAAAAAAGAAGCAATTTAAAATAAGAAGAGGCTGCTTATCTTTTGTTTTTAAAATTTAACTTTCTAATTTTAGTTACAGCAATTATAAAACTATTATTTTTATTTATTTTAAAGTCAGCTACTGCCTGATTGATTTGATTATTAAAATAAACATTATTTCACTTGACATTTTTATTAAATACACGTGACTAGGATGTAAATTAAGAACAGTGACACCAATTTTCATTTTTATAAAACATTTTCATATAACTTCTGCTTCTCTTTCCGCTTCCATAATATAATTTCCGTTTCATCTCATGAATATTCATTACCTATATACTTGTGTAGATAGTGAAGAACAAAAATAAGACTGTCAGCTGACTGAACAAGGCCATCTTTTAAAGTTCCAGTGAATCTACGTCTAAGGGCAATGAAAATTTACCCTCTACGTGCTGCTGTCTTCTAGCATTATTAACACTTGATTCGTTTCTCCTTTACAGCTTGGTTACGAATTTATCCTTATAAACTTTTTTGTCGAATATACACGCGGATTTAGGCGAAGCGCGTTCGAAATACACTAAGGCAGCTTTCACGCATGACGGTTTTGGATGTATGACACCGTAGCATTCTTGCTTTCACGCAGAACGACTGTTTGCCGTCGATCGAGCCCAGTAGGCGATAGTTTGGTTGGTTATCTCTGTTGAAACATAAAAGGAATTTTTTGCTTCTCTCAATGGCGTTGTTGTGGATAAATAGCCTATTTTACACGCTTTTTGAATAATAGAACTAATGTTCTTAGCTGGTATGGTCTCTCATTCTTTCTTTCTATTATTTCTTTCCTTTATGCACCCTTGTTCACTCTCATATTTCGGGTGGGTAAAATACCCACCCGGAATTTCCCGGGTGGGTACTGCTACCCACCATACCCACATTATCCGCCGGCCCTGATAGCGAACACGGATTTTCCACTATAATAAATAGGAATTATGGATTTTGAGTCTAGAATCAGTAGAAACCACGGATTTTCAGCATAGAAGCAACAGTAATCATCGATTTTGTGTAGAAACAATAGGAGTCGCCGATATTTTATCTATAATCAACAGCGATCGTGAATTTAGTGTTTAAAATCAATAAAATTCACGGATTTTTTCGTGGAGATAGCGACACTTAAAATCTTAATATATGTCATTTCTCAATGGTCGAAAAAAAAATAGGGAAGAAGTAGAATTAATCCTTTGGTGCATCCGCTGACCGCTTATAAAAAGAAAAACGAAAATAAAGAAAAAGAATTTGGATTGTAGTACTTTGGACACGTTTAGCAGAATCACGTGACGTAATTAACATAATTTGGGAACACCTTGTATCCATATTTTCAGTGCAATGATTGCAAAACTATCCAGCAGTCCTTGATTTCCATGGTCACCACGTTAATGAGGTCCGAGTAAATTGGTTTAAAAACTAACCTCGAACTTTTATTTTATCCTAGTGTCGGAGTAGAGAAAATCGATCTTACAGCTTTAATCGATATCGGTATTGTTATCAGATGTTTCTATACTGAAACGAGCCGAGTGGGAACGAGGTAACGGTTGAACCCCGTCATCTGGGGGAACGTGGGTTTGAATCCACAACCACAATGCAGGTTTCAGTTTTCCGTGGATTCGCGAAACAACACCAGGCGAATGCCGGGATAGTTACTTCTAAAGACCATGGTCGATTTCCTTACCACTGCTTCTCTATTAATTACATAAGGTGTTATCTTGATTGTCCAGGTTGAACCTCGTCAATATATGAAAACCTAACGTTTCGGCCATCATTTTGTGGCCTTCTTCAGATTACCCAATTACATAAGGTGTTTTTCCAGAATTATGGATCCCCCACTGTGAAGAGATCTGGTTGGAACCCCCCTATTTACGATAATGTGAAAACTTGAGGGTACCGCGCCCCCCTCCCCCCTTCTGACTGACCTCGTAATTTTTTTAGACCACTTTTTTTAGATCTGTTTAACCCCCCTCCCTTAAAGTCGGTATTGAGGTCATTATACCCTCCCTAAAGTCAGTATCGCCGTCTTTTGCAGACTTTTTTTTATGTTCAACTGTTCTTGAAGAAATTAAAATGATGGCTTGAGATTTCCGTCAGCCCCCCTCTTTGGTGAGATTTCGCCTATTCCCCCCCTTTTTGCACCACACGTAATTAATTGACGATCCCTCAATATCCTGCTCTGGCTCTAATGACCACGCCGCTGAGGAGCCGTAAAGCCGCATCGTAAAACACACCTCACGACAACGCACGCACGGCAAGCGAGCTCCACAGTACAGTGAGTTGGGCTGACAGGTGCGGGCAGCGGGGGCCGACTGACCTGTGAAGGTGTCGAATGCGGTGGGCGCGTACTCGGCGGGGAACCCCGACGTGGAGTAGCTGACGACCAGCGACGTCTTGCCGACGGCCCCGTCTCCGACCAGCACGCACTTGATGGCGTCCCTCTGGTCGGCGGGCGGCGCCCCCGCGTACTTGAGCAGCGGCGTCGAGCACCCCGACGGAGACATGGCTTCCTATCAGGCCCGCGGCGCGCGCAGTACTGCCCGGCTGGCTGCGGCGCGGCCGCTAGGTGCCCGCGGCCGCCGCACCGCGGCGCTGCCGTCACCACGGCGCCACGCTCGAAACTGATGCGGATGTTCTGCGGACGCGGAAGTGTAAACATAGATTTATACTTATTTAGATTTTAATATTTTATTAAAAATAAACTTAAAATCAAAATAAGTGTATTTTTATGCCAAATTCTACATTTTTTGCGGATGCGGATGTTCAAAGCTTAACATCTGCGTAGCGGATGTTTTGCGGAAGTGGACGCAGAAGTGTAAAAATCAGTTTATACTTATTTATATTTTCATATTTTATTAAAAATAAACTTAAAATCAAAATAAGTGTATTTTTATGCCAAATTCTACATTTTTTGCGGATGCGGATGTTCAATGCTTAACATCTGCGGATGCGGATGTTTTGCGGAAATGGACGCGGAAGTGTAAAAATCAATTGATACTTATTTATATTTTAATATTTTATCAAAAAGAAACTTAAAATCAAAATAAGTGTATTTTTATGCCAAATTCTACATTTTTTATAAGTAACGTCTGTTTCCATATAACACTGCAACATTGATTTTTTTTTCCTCATCTTTCAACAACAGAAAACGTGATATTAATTTTTTCGGTCGCCATATTAGGTGTCTCGTGGCTAATTATATAAGAAATAATTAGTCCACGATACAGCTCAAATTTTAACTGTTTTTATTTCTCGAAGACATACACACGATTTCAAAGATACTGGTCACATGTATGCACGAGCTCCAGCGATTACATTCGATGCTTCTTCCAAAGACGATACTGCCACACACTCTCACAGTACACTTAAAACTGTCCATAAACTCTCATTGTAAAACTGTCTCTGGTATTCGCTTTATATAAGTTTCATTGAAAGCTCCAGAACATTTCAAAAGGCTTCCGACAGATATTTCTCAAACTTTAACAATTAACAACATATTAAAAACAATCAAAATTAATACATAATCAATTACAGTCATTACAAAATACTCATAAATGGAAATTAAAGATATTTAAACACAAAATTATCCACATAAATCATTTTAAACTGTAGTAAATCATCCTTTAAACATCGTAGCTCACCTTAATACTTGGAATTACAAACATTTAAGGAATTCTCTTGCATAGTTCTGCCCTTAAACGTATTAAATAGTATTTACATAATTTCTTTTCATAAAACAAAGTTAATTTGGACCGATTTACAGTAAATTGCAAAACAAATATACAAAATCATATTCAATCAAACTCTAGCTTGCTACAAATGCTTCATAAAATACAATTCCATTTGAAGTATAGATTTGAGGGCTGTTACAGTGGGATGATTTCACAAGTGAATTAAATTATTTACATAACTATGCATGCGTGTAAAAAACTCATATAAACTTCACGGAGATCGCGGCTCAACTAATTCAAGCGTCCAGCACAAGGCCACGCCACCGCGCATCTCCGTGCCCGCCACCCGCCTTTCCACCGCTCAAGCGGCACATTCACAGTACAACTTGTAGGACCTACGATGATCCGTCTCTTGATGGGTCGTGAGAGGGGTGACAGGACTACATGTAGGACGTGTTGGATGTTGTAGCACTTCGAAGCAAGCAACGCGGGTCCTTGCTGAGCAACAAGCTATGGCGTTGGATCAAGCTTGCAGCAAAGACCCTACGAATGTGTTATGTGGACACAGATATAACACTGCCATATTGATTTCTTTTTTTCGTAATCTTTCAACAACAAAAATCGTGGGATGATTTCAGAAGTGAATTTTATTATTTACATAACCACGCAAGCATCTAAGAAACAATTTTCTCAATTAACTTTGCAGGATTTCGCGGCTCGACTAATTGGAGCGTCTGGTGGATCGAGTACTGATATCACCTGTTTGTCCCTTTAACATTACTGAGGCACTTTAAACTCGAATCCTTCAAATTTTGTAGAGCGAACCGTTGCTTAGCTAAGTTCGTATTTCAGCCAGACCTGTCTTCGCAGTTTTCGTTTGTGACCCCAGTAAATCATTTTTGTTGCTTAGTAGATCCTAGATCTCAAATAAAATAAAAATGTCGTATTTACCTTAGTAGTACCACTTGCTTAACCTGAAGAGTATTTATCATCTCTGCCTTCCTGTCTGTAGCAGGTTACGTTTTAAAAGAGCCATCACGGCATTCAGTGATTTCGGGACGCAGACAAAAACACAAATCTGCAAGCCCGGACGGGAATTCGAAACCACGACCCCCCGAATGTGGAGCCAGAGAGCTATGACACGCGCAACACATACTTCGTTCCTCCTCTAGTGCATATAAACTCCAGTGCGCATGAGTAACAGAGACATTAGCAAAACAAACAGAATAGGTTAAGCGTAAAAACAACGAAAGATTACGATTCCAAATAGTAGCCAGAGGAGAGGGTTCAAGCTCAGCTCCTGTAAATGTAAATTCTAACATTAAATCGTAAGGAGGAGGTACAGTGTATAGCGACAATGAGCGACATTTGTTATCATATATAAAATTAAAAAGTTTTCAACGGCAGCTGTAACTGTTATAATTGTAAGCAAGACCAAATGTAATATTATACAATTAATTAGACAATAGGTCAAAGTCTAATGGAATTACATGCCAATATCCTTGCATGAAAATGTTTCTTGCAAATTTCCCAACAGTACGTAATCAACAATTTAAAAATTAATATGTTGGGCCTAATTTAGTCACTAAGATATTAGGCTGTATAAATGAAAGGTAAATAAAAATAGGTCTTACGTCGACTCTCCACCCTACACCACTGTAATACCAGTTTCTGATCGTGTTCTGCGATAATTTTCCTTAACAAATTTACCCGCCCTCCTTTCATCCCAACATGGGTCCCATATTTCACGCGCATACTCCAGCAGTGTCCTGTCCAAAGCTTTTTATAGGGGCCTCCATTAATTACGTGAGGTCAAATAGGGGATGGGGGGGGGGAGTCTGGCGAAATCTCACCAAATCTCAGCAAGGGGGAGGGGGTTGACGGAAATCTCACGTGAGGTTTTAAAATTCTTGAAGGACAGTATTTTGCTGTCATCAGTCTTTCGACTGGTTTGATGAAATGCTCCATCCTTTTCCTATCTTGTGCTAACCTCTTCATCTCTGCATACCCCTTACAACCCACGTCCTCAATTATCTGCTTCATATATTCTAATCTCTGTCTTCCTCTACAGTTCTTACCTTCGACTGTTCCCTCCACCAGGAAATTAACCAATCCAGCATGTCTCAAAATATGACCTACCAGCCTGTCTCTTCTTTCCGTAAGCTTCTTTCACAAACTTCTTTCCTCACCCACCATTTCCAAAACTCGTTCATTTCCTACTTTGTCTGACCACTTAATTTCAGCATTCTTCTTTAGCACCACATTTTAAATGCTTCAATTTTCCTTGTTTCCTGCATTCCTAAAGTCCATGTTTCGCTACCATAAAGTGCTGTATTCCACACATAGAGTTTTAAAAAATTCTTTCTAATTCCTAGATCAATATTTGAAACTAAAAGGTTTCTCTTTTTCATGAAGGCTCTTTTTACTAGACTTATTCTGCTTTTAACATCATTCCTGCTTCGGCCATCGGTTGTAATTTTGCTTCCCAAGTAACAGAACTCACTCACTTCTCCTATTGCATCCATCCTATTTTTTTATATTTAATCAACTAGTATTGGTATCATTTCTACTACATTTCATCACTTTTGTCTTACTTTGATTTATATTCAGTCCAAAATCTTCCTTCAGTATTTTGTTCATGCCATTAAGTAACTCAATATCCTCAGCCCTTTCTGCTTACAAGACAATGTCAGCAGCAAATCGCAGCACACTGATTTTTTCTCCGTGAAAACTTATGCCACATGGATTTTTTTTAATTTCTTTATTGCTTCTTCTACATACAAGTTGAATATTAACGGGGATAGACTACAGCCTTGTCTCACACCCTTTTTAACTGATGCTCGTCTCTCATGATTCTCTACTTTTATTACAGCCACTTGATTCTTATATAGTTTATAAAGTATTCTTCTATCTCGATACTTGAGACCTGACTTCTTTAAAATTTTGAACATCTTGTCCCAGCTAACATTATCAAAGTTTTTTCTAAATTAACAAATGCCATAAAAGTATCTTTGTTTTTCTTGATCCGCCCTTCAAGTATTAATCTTAAAGACCGATTTGCTTCCCTTTTACCGTGATTTTTTCTAAACCCAAACTGATCTTCACCTAATATCTCTTTTACTACCCTTGATCTTACGGAGGGAGTCCTACTAGATCTCACCAAATCTCACTAGAAGGGAGAGGGGGGGGGGGGTTCCCGAATTCTGGATAAACACCTCACGTAATTAATGTACACCCCTAACGCGATCCCCTTCCTTCCCCGCGCCGTGTCCGCGTGCTGTGTGCGCTACGCTGCCGTCTTGTGTTATCGTGGACTGCGACAGGTGTCTTGTTGCCAGCTGATTGCGCTGACGTGCCGTTTCCTGTTCTCTACTCTGTCTCCTACAGCACGGGGGACACTTCCAGTAGGGATGTAATGGAACTCCGCATCCGCAAGTGCGGAACTTTCACGTGAAATCATACACCCGCTTTCGCATCCGCAATATTTATTGTGGATGTATTGCGGATGCCTTGACTTCATTGGAATATACACTGAAGAGCCAAAGAAACTAGTACATCTGCCTAATATCGTGTAGGGCCCCCACGAGCACGCAGAAGTGCCGCAACACGACGTGGCATGGACTCGACTAATGTCGGAAGTAGTGCTGCAGGGAATTGACACCATGCATCCTGCAAGGCTATCCCTAAACTCGTAAGAGTACGACGGGGTGGAGATCTCTTCTGAACGGCACGTTGCAAGGCATCCCAGATATGTTCAATAATGTTCATGTCTCGGGAGTTTGGTGGCCAGCGGAGGTGTTTAAACTCAGAAGAGTGTTCTGTCTAGCAATTCTGGACGTGTGGGGTGTCGCATTGTCCTGCTGAAATTGCCCAAGTCCGTCGGAATGCACAATGGACATGAATGGATGCAGGTGATCAGCCAGGATGCGTACGTACGTGTCACCTGTGTGGTGGGTGCCTTGGTGGGCAAACCACGTTACAATTATATTTCATACCTTTATGATTAATAATTGTGGATTTTTAATTTTTATGAAGGAGTGAAAATTATTAATTTTGCAAGAATCTCGACGTTGGTTGGAATTTAGGAAAATTGTCACAATATGACAATTTATTTTCTTATCACTGGCGATTACAAGTCTGAGCGAACTTACCGTTAACATTAACACAAATTGGCAAAATCATAAAAGCAACGCTCAGAGTTACAATTAGCCGTCATGAGCAAGCAAACAACTGTATATTTACTTTTAAATATATCTCAGAATCAAAATGCAAGAAATAATGACAATTGGAAACAATAAAAATGCAAGTTATGACGACCTCAGACAAAGGTATCATAATACTGTGACTTTACAGTTACAAAAAGGAAAATCATGGGCGCCAGAATGAACAATATATCATTCGAAAATAACTAGTTCTGGCAAATTATGCCTCTAGCTCAGGGGTTTTTTACAATTACAAAGTGAGAACATGGACCTATCCTCTCAAAGTCGCTTACGGGTTCTGTTTCACGGAATGCACAATCAGATGTCTTGGTCGTAATAAATTACCATTGTAGTCCTGCGTCTGATGTCTGCGGTGACTGTAGCGGACCCACGGTATGTGAGATTATCTCACAAGTCGGCTATAGGCATCTCTGGTCTGACAATGCGCATCATCGCATTACCGGCTGTGTTGCTGCGATAAGCTTGCTCCAGCAAGGCAAGCTGCCAGCCAGAAATCGTACAGCGGCAGCTGGCGAGAGAAGCCAACTTTCCAAGTCCACCTCAGACTAGACTCGCATAGCTTGGACTCGAAGATCGAAGTCAGAATGTCCAGCTCCTCGCTCTTCGGTCCACGAGGAAACTTCTCGCTCCGCCCATTTGTAGTCTCGAAGCTCACATACAACAAAAATTCCCAGGATTTTGAGTTATACGCTCATTTTGATTGGATCTTCAGGTCGGCACCTAATGTCACGTGATATCCCAGATATGTGATTTGGCTAGAGTATCTAACAGAGGTCGGACATATTCGGCTAAGTTCGCCGAAGCGAGGGAACATTCGGGTTTCGGACGGCAGGCTTTTCCCGCCAGGTGAGTGACGTCGTTGACCGCCCATCCCTAGGGAGCAGAGTGTGTGGTCTGGCAAATCCCAAATCCGCGACTTCTTGTCGCCAAGGTACGGGAACACCAGATTAGCTTCAAGCCTACATAGCTCAATAATTCTTGAATATTCGCTTTACCAAGATACACTGTATGTTCATCATTTCATTACAGTCCTCACTTGGAATCTTGCGTACTTTATAAAATTACAACAAAGATCTATTTAGGTGGTCGCCCAAGATTTATGTAAATTACTCTTATACAGGGCGTTCGCCGGAAAACGCAACCCTCCCAGTCTGTTGCCGTCGGCAACTTGCTCGGACAGCGGTGCCAGCAGTTTCCGCCAAACGGCACCGTGAATCACCGCACTGTTTAACACCTCCGCTGCCCCAACAGTGCAGTGCAGTGACCCTTACATTGTTAAGAACGGTTTCTTTGCATTGTAGCTAGTTTGTGACTTCAGTCTCGTATTAATCAGTGTTGTGAATAAACGTTTCTTTGCGGTTGGGGCTTCATACTCTTACTAATCTGTACCGTGTTTGAGTGTGATTAAAATTATGGTACGTTACAGTTTGCAACAAAGAATATTTCTCTACGATACATATGTGAAGAAGAAGTCGTTAAAAACTGTCGCAGTAAATTTCGTCGCGAATATCCTGGCGCTTTGCTGCCAGCTAAATCAACAATTCTGCGTCTGGTTAAAAAAGTAAGAGAAACGGGTTCATTTTTTAACAAAAAGAGGCTGTCGGTCAACCGTATTCTCACAGAGGAGAAAATTGACGATATCGCTTTTCGACTAGAACAGTCACCCAAAAAATCATTAAGTCAGTTAGGGCAGCGTGTGTCTCGAAATATGTTCAGAAGATGTGAAATGTGCATTACACAAGAGTGTCAACACTTCCAGCATCTTTTACAAGGTAAGCTAATGAATTACGTCACATTTAAATGCTTAGCACATACAAGTTTATGAAATAGTCCGCGGCCGACGGTCGAACAATGCCGGAAACTGAGCGCTCGCTGGCCGCGAGCAGTTTCTTCCTTGTAGCGCTAACAATGGGTTGCGTTTCCCGGCGAACGCCCTGTATTATTACATATATAATAAAAATGCACCTTGTAACGTGGCGACAGCGCGGCTCGTTACACCTCTCAGAGTCGTATCTAGACGTATCAGGTGTTCCATGTTACTCCAACTGCACACGCCCCACACCATTACAGAGCCTCCACCAGTTTGAACAGTCCCCTGATGACATGCAGGGTCCATGAATTCATGAGGTTGTCTCCATACCCGTACACGTCCATCAGCTCGATACAATTGGAAACGAGACTCGTCAGACCAGGCAACATGTTTCCAATCATCAACAGTCCAATGTCGGTGTTGACGGGCTCAGGCGAGGCGTATAGCTTTGTGTCGTGCACTCAGCAGGGGTACAGGAAGGCAAACCGTGGACCTCTCAATCTCCAGTCAGAAGCCTTATCCTCTGAGTTACCTGACCGCTCGAATCGTACATGAAAGCGAAAACGTGACCATGACCGCAAATTTCAAGCATAAGAAATGGGGGAACTTTTCTTTTGTAGGTAAGGGTGTAAGGGATTGGGCTACGTTAACAAGGGAGTTGCTAAATAGTTTAACTGAAACGTTGAAAAAATTTAAAATTGACATTCGCATATGCCAAAAGTAGTTGTTATGCGAAATTTCCCATAAAGAATAAATATATTTTGGAATGGGAAAGTATGTGTGCAGGGAAATTTGCACCGATGTTATGCTCCATCAAAATTCTATTAAACTACTAGATCCAAGTTTAGATTGTAATATCTTACTTTAAAATATAACTTAAATGATTTTCGTGCTGTATTACCAACTGTGTAGTATTCTTTACTTACAGATTTCGCGCTAGGCTGATGAAACAACTGCACTGCGGAATGACGCGTGTTCTTCCGAGTTATCTGGATCGGCAATTATCCTACAGAGTAAATTCTGCGAAGGAGGTGACGGCATCTCTGAGAAAGTTACTGCGAACAAGCACGCCGAGATCTGGAAGAACATGGCACTACCGTACTGGTCGACGTCCATTGCTCTCTCCATGTCGTCAGCAACGAAATCCAAATCCACGCTGGATCCTGGCTCGTCAGACGCCGCGTGAGTCGTGCGAGCAGTACCGCGCTTTGGTTTCTGGTTCGAATCCAGGCGTTATCAGTTTCATTCTCTTTGGAATTTTGTAGTATACGCATTGGTTCCAAATTTTTGTAACAATGGTTGTACGTTGCGTCCATATATGATGATTAATAAACTCGATAAGTTTCAAGATTTTTCAAATTCGCAGCCTCGTATGTTACTTAGTTTTGTACACGTCACAACAATGATCTTGCGATATTTTAACGCTCTGAACTTTGTCAGGAGCCGATAGTGTGCAAATTTATCTCGAAAATAAAAAAAATAAAAAATAGTTTGAAGAAAGGAATAATTTTCTTGACAATTACCCATTTTAATAAAATCCATTGTTTCTGCCGCTATCTCTAATTATCCGTCAGTTGACGGGATGAACATTCACTGTCTCAATATTAACCCAGTGCCACTTGTGTGTAAGTTTTCTTAAAGTCTTCGTCGACGTCAGGGTCGTTAGAGGTGGGAATGGACTGGGGGCAAGGAAAACCCAAATCTGGATGGCCTGAGGTGTAATTCCTCTTGTTATGAATTAAAT
The DNA here is from genome assembly GCA_031002005.1 of Vandiemenella viatica. Taxonomy (NCBI): domain Eukaryota; kingdom Metazoa; phylum Arthropoda; class Insecta; order Orthoptera; family Morabidae; genus Vandiemenella; species Vandiemenella viatica. Next base: position 183,531,602 of record CM061914.1, on the reverse strand, counting down.
TAATTTTTGTTCTCATAAATTATCAATAAAAATATTATTAATGACTCAAATTGATGATACGAGGAATCCGGATGTTGTTTTGCACACCAACAACAATGTTGTACCTACGTTTGACATTAGTATACGTTTACTACAAAATTATTCTTCATCAAATTTTATGAAACAATTCAACAGACATCTTGAAATCCGACAATGGGTTCAGTTTAGATCTGTTATCAGTGTTTTCTATATGTCCATTGATTAAGATCAGCGGGGAAATGATATTTTCTCCAGGGCGACACTGGGTTGATCGATACGGTAATGTTTTGCAGTGATCATCATGTCGGCGGGGTTACAATTTACCAGGAGGCGTCTAGTCTGAAACCCGCAGTCGTCAGACGCGATGATTACATTTTCTGCAGATTTAACGATGACTGAGGATTATTTTCAAAAGTATTTCAATTAGACATTAATCGACACAAGCATGCTTCTGCTGCATTGTCGAGATTAAAAGGCACGCGGAACATTAACATTTAGAGCAGGGGTGACCAACCCAAATGATCTTGCGGGCAACTTTGGAAATGCATCATAACTCCGCGGGCCGCATATAAAATTATTTATCCGCACATTAGATTTAGACCCACTGTAGAAATTTTTTTGGAGTGAAAAATAGAAACACAATCAGTTATTATTATTGTGTTTACTGTTATTCTTACATGTAAACATAGATAATATAATAATAATGATGTTGATTCTTGGCTGTGTGGGTGGCGCCGCGTCATGTTTCTTGAAACCGACGTTTCGACCCGCATTCTGGGGTCTTCTTCCAGGGCAGAACTGACACCCGGACAGCTAAGAATCAACTGACTGGCCGCGGAAGCCTACGATTACAATAATGATGATATTAAACATACATTATAAAGAAATATATAACACTAAGAATGAAATATGAAAAATATTTTGTAAAAGTATAATGAATCTCTCGGGGCACAAAATATATTCAAGGCGGGCTGCATATGGCCCGTGGGCAGTCGGTTGGCCACCCCTAGTTTAGACAGTGTCAATAACTTTAATTCTTGACTTGTGAATTCTGAACAATTCAGTGATAATCAGTTTTGTTTTTTCCTCTAATATGTAATAGGGGTACAGTTCTGCGAATAATTATCTTAATTTCTTCTCATCTATATCTAGTGAATTCCCGGTACTATTAACAAATTTCCATGTTTTACCAGATTTTTCCTCAAAATATGACCATAAATACTATGTTAATATGAGCAAGACTAGGAAAATGGCCTGAATATGCATTTAAATGCAATCATAAAAGTTGTATTAGTGTTTAACTCAGCATTACAGCTCCAAAAGAAGGCAGGAAAAAAATATGTTATGTCGTAAAGATCCAAAGTCTAGTGATGACCATCACATGGCGGTCTGGAACAATACTTTCTACTCTTTTACAGATCTGTACTTCAACGTCACAGTCGAATATTGCAGTTCAGCATTTTATTTTTTTAAAAATCCTGAAAACACGTATTTTTGTCGTTGAAGAATTATTTTTCTGTCAGTTTTAGACCCTGTACAATAGATTATTGAGTGAATCGTCGTAGAGAGTGTTGAAACTCATTATGCGAGTTGATAGTACTTAAACTAAACCAGTCTTGTCATCTAAACAGTCGCCGAATCGCGCTGTTCGAATATTTCGCGTAAACCATATAATAATGTACAAATCTCGTTTTAAACTCACGCTTTCTTCATTCGAACTGCTCATTAAAGAAATCACCACTTGACCACCGATCGAATGTTAATCTGTCCTCTTGCAGAATGCAAGTAGCATTTAAATACAACAGGGATGGCTCAAACAAATTCCTCGAAGCCTTGAGTCGATTTCTAGTCGCTATTGGGATTAATTTCCAATATTACAAATCTTACGCACGTTATTGAGAATCCAAAGCCGAAACACAGGGTGTTTCATAAATGACCGGTATATTTGAAAAATAAAAAAAAAACTAAACGGGCAGCGATAGAAATACACCGTTTGTTGCAATATGCTTGGGACAACAGTAAATTTTCAGGCAGACAAACTTTAGAAATTAGTTACAATTTTCAACAGCAGATGGCGCTGCAGTCTGGAAAAATCTAAAGTACGATTATTCTAAGGAATAAACCATTTTTTCACAGCAAACTTGCAATCTGTGAACAGCACACGCTTACAGCAGAAAGACGACTTACAGAATGGCGAACTCACAGACTGCGTTTACTTCTATATCTTTCAAATCACCTGCAGCGCCATCTGTTGTTGAAAATTGTAACCAATTTCGAAAGTTTGTCTGCCTGAAAATTTACTGTTGTCCCAAGCATATTGCAACAAACAGTGTATTTCTATCGCTGCCCGTTTAGTTTTTATTGATTTTTCAAATACACTGGTCATTTTTTAAACACCCGGTATTTTGTCATTTTTAGGTCATATTTACCCATATTTGACTGCATATTTCTCTAATTTTTTCGGTCATTAAGATCGGAACCCTCGTCATCACTTACACACCCCCACCCGTCTGTAAACTGTTCCAGAGCAGTGTGAAATCGAATTGAAGAAACGCAATTCTTGTTATGAGGTATGTTTGCATTGGTCGCGGTGGAACGATTTCCTAAGAGGGGGAGAGAGAGCTATTGAGTGAGGTGTGTTAGGAGATCTGGCTTGTGTACGGAGCCCCACTCAATCGAATCTGCAGTGAGGTAGCCACGTCACCAAGGCCGTCAGAGCGGCGCCACGGCTCTTTAGATAACGCCTCCCCCCCCCTCTATCGGCGGCCTTTCATGTCGCCGCAATCTTCGATATTACTCTGCGACAACGCGAGTGCGCAATTAGGCTTCCAGAAAACAACAGAACCACTGCACGGCGAGCTCCGCCTACGGGAAACCTCTCTTAAGGTGGATCTGGTTTCCCGCCGTGCGATCACATGATCGCGTGATCTCTTTGTACCTTCAACAACAGAGCTTCGTTGTAAATTGAATCGAGTCGACACCCATAACGCCGAAACCATTAGTCAGTAGCTGGTATACATTAATAAGAATACAAATACGATACAAATTTCCCTGTCTGCCATTTCAGTTGCTGTGTAGAGGTTTTGTGTTATCGTAAGCTTTTTGCGAGGCTGCTACAATCTGTAAGCCACAACCGGTACACAGTTCAGTAATGATGTCTCCTTATGTACCAGCTGTACATAATAGTCTCTCTCTTTTTTTTTTGCCTTCATCAGTCTTTCGACTGGTTTGATGCAATCCTCCATCCCTTCCTATCTTGTGCTAACCTGTACATACCCTTTACAACCCACGTCCTCAGTTATCTGCTTCATATATTCTAATCTCTGTCTTCTTCTGCAGTTCTTACTTTGGGACCGTCCACAAACTACGTGGCTCTGTCCAGTGGGGGGGGGGGGGGGGGTTGGCTGGAAGGCTACGCTTGGCTACGTGGGGGGAGGGAGGGGGGTTCCGAGCCAGGCCACGTAGCTTTCCTTTCATGACATTTTTCACAGTTAAAATGAGGAACAGAACTCACAACAGCATGTGAATATTTATTTCCCTCAGTTAATTATCTCCGTTTGTAATTTACGATAGTCTGATGAGAGAAAACAATACAAAATGTCTTCTGGAATCGAAAGGAAAAAAAGCTACGTGCTACGTGGGGGGGGGGGGGGGGGGGGGTAGAGGCAAAAGCCACGAAGGGCTACATGGGGGGGGGGGGGTTCACAGGATGCCAAAATGGAACTACGTGGTTTATGCACGATCCCTTTCGACTGTTCCATCCACTAACAAGTTAACCAATCCAGCATGTCTCAAAATAGGACCTACCAGCCTGTCTCTTCTTTCTGTAAGACTCTTCCATAAACTTCTTTTCTCACCCATCATTTCCACTTTTCGTCATCATTTCGTACTTTGTCTCTCCTCTTAATTTTCAGCATTCTTCTGTAACACAATATTTAAAATTCTTCAATTTTCTTTCTTTCTGCAAAAAAAGTTCATTCAATGTTAATTGCTCGCCGCACACTTACGCCTGTGACTTATGCAACTAGGCGTACAGTTCTGTAATGCTATGAACATAAAGCATGTGGCGCAGCGGTCATAATATCGTCTACAAATGTATGCAAACCATGCGAATTATTGGCAGTATCCTCAAGCCTGTAGCATATTCAGCCAGTTGAACTGCACTATTCTTTAATGCCCCCTGAATTCGAACAAGGTGCAGCTGTTCATAATATCGTCCTCTAATATAACCAAACGACGTAACTGTTAGCTGCAGAATTACGCCTGTAACATATTGTAACAGCCCTCATACCTGAACTTTAAGTAGAATTGTATTTAGTAAAGTATTTGTAGTGAGCTAAAGTTTGCTTGAATATGATCTGGTATGTTTGTTTTGCAATTTCTTGTAAATCAGTGTATATAGACTTTGTTTTTTGAAAGGAAATTATTAAAAGGCCATTTAATATGTTTAAGAACAGAATTGTGCAAGAGAATTGCTTGAATGTGTGTAATTCCAAGTATTAATGTAAGTCTACAGGACAATTTTCTACAGTTTAAAATGATTTCTGTAAATAATTTAGTATTTAAGTATATTTAATTTTTATTTCTGACCATTTTGTAATGATGTTAAGTGATTATGTATTATTTCTGATTGTTTTTAATATGTTTAATTCTTTGTGTAATTCTTAATGTTCGAGAAATAGCGGGCGGACGCTTTTGAAGTTTTCCATAAATTTCGATAGAGCCTATATAAAGAAATGGGCAGAAGGACAGAGTTAGTTTTTTAGTTAGTTTACAGAAGTTTTAGACAGATTCTCTTTGCAACAGCCAAGAACTGCGCCAGTAGTATCTCTGGAGTGTATCTTTGCATGTGAATAATATCGTTGACGTTGTTCTGAAAAAAAATAACAAACAAAATCTTAAACTGAGTCTTATGGTGGACTATTTATTTTATTACTATGTTAATTAAAACCATCGAAGACCCTAACAATATGCAGTCGATTGCAGTGTTCTCTTTATTTCTGTACACCCACCAGGCGCTGCTGTTATGCTATTGTCTGCGAATATATCGATACGATGTGAGTTGGTCACAGCACGCTTACTCCTGCAACATATGCATCTGAATTGTTCGCCTGCGACGTATGCATTTCTTTGCACAGTTTTCTAAAGTTTTCTGCATATGTATCAGGCACAGCTGTTTCACTGCCATCTGAAAATGTGTCCAAACAATGTGAATTACTCGCTACTCGTGGTTATTGGTGGTTGACTTTCAATTCTTAATGGAATCAAAGTTTTGTTTTCATATGCCGGGCTAATTACTTATGTTGAACAGTGGTTAAATTTTGCCTTTTTTTATATGTGTCTTCAGTGAAATGTGTCCGCAGGGAACTATGGTTCCTTTTTGATGACATCGTAATGAATAATATAAAACAAAACGTATTAACTCTATAATCAAACTGATATACATTACTTCACATCATAGCACTGTGTCGCATAATATTTTGATAGTCATTTTACATAACAAATATAAATTAGTTACCTGTTAGCAGTGTATTATTATTATTATAAAGCAACATTCACCACGTCGCGCCGAAACTTGACAGTCTTGCCACTAACCACTCCACTTACTGAATTGAACTTAACTACACAGGACTACTTGCTATACAGTTACGCCTGTGTCGTATGCAACCAATGGACAGTTGTGTAATTATTTCTGCATATGTATCAGCTGTTTCAGTGCCGCCTGCAAATGAATCCCAACTACGTGAATTGTTCGCCTGCGACGTATGCATCCATTTGCATAGTACAGTACTTCTACTGCTTATGCGGCAGTGGCAGTGGTTTACAATATCGCTGGCAAGTGTATCAAGACGTTAGGGAGCGTGCACAAACCACGTGGGTCGGTCCAGGGGGGGGGGGTGTTAGCAGGAAGGCTACGCTGGGCTACGTGGGGGGAGGGGGGTTCCGAGCCAGACCACGTAGCTTTCCTTTCATAACATTTTTCACAGTTAAAATGAGGAACAGAACTCACAATGGCATGTAAATATTTATTTCCCTCAGTTAATTACCTCCGTATGTTATTTACAATCGTCTGATAAGAGAAAACAGTACAAAATGTCTTCTGGAATCAAAAGGGAAAAAAGCTACGTCCTACGAGGGGGAGGGTGGGAGGTAGAGGCAAAAGCCACGTAGGGCTACGTGGGGGGGGGGGGGAGGGGGAGGGGAGTGGCGTTAACAGGAGGCCAAAATGGAGCTACGTGGTTTATGCATGGTCCCTTATTTGTGGTTCGCCGAACACTCACGCCTGTGGCATATGCAACCGACAGCATGCCCTCTATACCCAGTACGTGGCTTTGTCAAAAGACTAACTGATATTATCACTTCTCCGAGTAACTAAAGCGTGGAGTCTTTTATCTTCCTTCACGTATAATCCAGAATACTTTCGTACTTCAGACTCGATACAAACAACTTCATTACTTCTGTTTATTAAACATAAGAATCGCTTTTCATTAACGGTACAGCAACTAACTTCTTTTATTTGACATTTTTATCGGCTCATAGATGTGGAGGTTTCAAATACCGGGAGGATGGATGTATGGAAGTTCGAACCAGCGGCCTCCCGTAATGTTACGACACCGGAGAGTGGCAGGAGAAAAGGTCGGGAACGAACCCATGAACCTAAACAGTGGCTGAGGGGCGGCCAATCAGCAGTTTATTTGCTTTTAGTGCCCAAAGATCACATGCCACGCACGCACCACTCATACGCATGTAAAGGATAGTTTACGAAAACTTACATCAACATCTGGAGCCTCAGCGTCACGTCTGTGTCGACATTGAAGTCTAGGATGTTGATGTATGATGAGAGATAAGGAACTTTAGTCTAAACGCAACCGCACGAGCGAAAGGCGCCCGGGCTGTGACCTTTGACCCCCAAATATAAACAAAAGTCTTACTGTTCACTCCTCAGGCACTGGCGTCTATGTTGCTGACAGTTTCTTAGGCTTGGGCAAAATATATCGATGTATCGAAATATCAATGTATCGAAATATCAATGTATCGAAATACCGATTTATCGAAATATCGATACTTTTTCATAAAATAATCGATATTTTTACTTTCGATATATCAAAATTCGATATTTTATCATCAATTATAAGTATCAATTCGATATTTTGTTTTGTAGGAACGAAATTCAGTATCCAATGTAATACGTTACATACATATTGCGTAAATATACGTACACATCCGAACTGCTGAAACCGTCTTAAAAAAGAAGTGAATTCGTCGAAATTTAACAGCTTTTCATCACTAGTTAAGAGGTTAAATAAAGCTGTTAAATTCTAACAGGTTTATATTAAAGTCATTTTTTTGTTATCATATCTGAATGTTAACGATTACGTTTTTCACTAAGCAACGTTGACCGTTGACGTAAGTTAAAGCTACTGTTTTCAATTTTTTTTTATTTTTTTTTAAAGATCTTGGCGAGACCGGACAAAAGGAGTAGATTGACGGTGGAATATATGAAAGAGATAATTTTTTGAAGTCTGGTTTGATAGATTGTGAAAGTCGATAAATTAATTTTTCGAGCGTGGTGGTGTAACAGCTAGCGTTCTGACCTCGCATTCTGGAGGACGGCGGTTGGAATCCCCGTCCGGGCATCCAGATTTGGGTTTTCCATGGTTTCCCAAATCACTCCAGGCAAATGCCGGGATATTTCCTTCAAAAGTCCATGGCCGAATTCCTTGCCCCCCATCCTTTCTTGTCTCTAAAGACTTCGCTGTTAGAGAGACGTTAAGCAAAAAAAAAAAAACCTTAATTTTTGAATGCGTCTTTAATTTTCTCAAACATTTTGATATATTTTGGGAATATTTTTAGATATTTACAGGCGTCATGCAAAAGTATGGATATATCGTCATTTCGACATTTTTCTCTTAATTTATATCGATACTGTTTGTAAACATCGATACGATAGTTATCGATATATATTATTTTATTTGCTTATCTCTACAGTTACTTGCAACGAGCGAGCCTGGTTGACGGTGGCGTCCCTTTACATATACTACTTCGTGTAAGAAATGAATGACCACATTCAAACTACGTATCTAAATTCACCTGAGAGAATGTTTCGATCGCCTGCAGTTTACACGAACTGAATATAACAAAAGCAGAGTAGCATAAAGGTCACCCGATTTGTGGACGATGCCATTTTCACTGATCTTCTTTACCATCTTTTCCCAACACTAATGGTCACCTGCCTTTGGGACACAGCCAAACATGGAATTTTAGAAATCCGGTTATAAGCCATCTTCCTCAGTTGTTGATCAATAGTTAATAAAATTTCCGTCTGAAAACAACTGTTGATTTATTTTTATTTATTTCCATACGCGTTTCGCCCTTATGGTATGGGACATCATCAGTGGAGGTATGATTATGATCTTCACATGGTGGTCTGGAACAACACTTTATGCAGCTTTACAGATCTTCTTCTGTATAAGCAACACTGTTTCAAAACTTTCACGTATTTCTGCATAAATATATGGCAGTATATACATTATAATATCAACTGTACACTGTTTTTCCTTGTTACTTCATTAGTATGTTAACTACTAACTATTTTAGTAAGCATACAAATGCAGTAATCATCGACGTCGAGGTCATTAGAGGTGGGACTGGGGACAAGGAACGGGAAGGATTTCGGCCATGGCTTTTTGAAGGAAGCATCCCGGCATTCGCCTGGAGTGATTTGGGGAAACCATGGAAAAACCAAATCTCGGACGGGTATTCGAACCCGCGTCCTCCCGAATGCGAGGCCAGAGCGTCACCGCTCACCCACGACGCTCAGTCCATTGACCGTGTTTAGTTAACACCGAGCTGTAGGGAAGAATGTTTAATAACTTCAGGACAGCAACTAGAAGTTGTTTCCGATTTTGAATAAGAGCACCAACGATGACTTTGCGATGAAAAGTTGGCAACAGTGACGAGACGACGCTTTCCGGCCGTCCATCTTGTAGCTGTGAGGTGTCTCATTGGCTTTGTACAGCACTCCACTTGTCACTTACCAATCTTTCTCTATTTTATATTTTACTCAGCAATTCCGGTATCTGAGAATATTTTTCAGCAAAAATGAAATGTTCTGAAAAAAAAAGGCAGGAGTTGAATGGAGCTCTGGTGGGATAATTTTCTTTATGAAATCTGTTGGCTACAGAAACCAAACTGTTCTTATAACTCTATCAGTATATTCACATTGTTTTAAGATTTTTTAATTTCTCTAACTGTTACCATTTTTCCTCTCGAAAATCCATTATTAACTAAACAAGATTATTTAACTAAAAAATATTAATTGAAACAGAGAAAATTATAACTTCAGAGTCAAGATATATTGTGTTCACAATGTTTTTCGCAGCAAAATATTGTTTTATGTAAATTTACTGTCTGATTGTTCGCGCAGTGCATGTCACAGCATCGCAGTCACATTACCAGCCACTGTGATCGGTCAATGAATTCAGAAGACAACGCATAATACGTCCAGGCTACATCATCCAGTGACACAAAGAGCAGACACGAGAAACTGTTTCGCTTGTCACTGAAGATTTTCAACGTTTGACTCAGAACAGTGTTGGTTGTGAAGGTATCCAAACGTTGGCAACAGTGGGGAAGCAATGCTGGCCATGCTTGTCGTTGCGGGGCGGCCATTTTGTCGTTGAGTGGCGGCCATCTTGTTCTTCACATGACAACCCCCGTGTGAGGCAACGAGTTGGCCAGCTGGGTGTACCGCACCTGCGAAACGAACGAAAACACTGATAAATATTTAAGAATTCATAACTGAGGTTAATATACGTTAGTAGTGAGCGTTAGGGGTTACGGTATTGTCGTTGAAATTGCGCGGAGAAATACCAATAATAGACAACGAAGATCATAATCTTTACCGGAATCATCCACTGAATTGTGGCGTATTCCTTTAAAAGGCATTTAAGGGAGATTTTCACCTTTTTTTATGGTAAGCGTTACAAACAGTACGCTCACTGAGTTGTTAAAACTTCGTAAGTTAAAACAGTTACGGCTTTTTGAAACTATCTTTTATGTGCAGCCTGGAATTTTAAATCTAACGAAGTGAATAATTTTGTATATTTTATGTAACTAAAGTACACCGCGTCAGGTGCTTTACTTGATTCGTATCGGTATCGGGATGTAAGCAGCCCCTTTGAGCATGAAGGACGGTGACAGGTGTTCGATAAGAGTTTACAAAGTTCAAGACAAAGTGAATATCACTTTTTTTACGCTGAGTGGTGTAAAGATTTTTTATTATTATTATTTTAAAGGGCATGTCTTCTCAGTTGTAATGACACCAACTGTAAGTCACTCGTGTGACCCATGTTCTGTATTATCATTACTAAGAAAAGGCAACTTTGGTCATCGTGCATTCCTGTTCGTATCGCTGACGTCACGCATCAGCCTTCATTGCCAGACTAACAACGGGCAGAGATGTTACTACGAAACCGAGCTCTGTAGTCAGTGATATCCAATAGCAAATCTATTTAGCTAAGCAGCTGCGAAGAAATTAATTGCGAGAACAGTGAAACAAAAGTGTGAGCGTGGTGGGTGGACGGTAACGCTCTGCCCTCGCATTCGGGAGGACCCGGGTTCGAATCCCCGTCCAGGATTCCAGATTTTGGTTCACCATGGTATTCCCAAATCACTCTAGGCCAATGCCAGGATGCTTCTTTCCCCTTCGTTGCCCTCGGCTCTAATGACACAGATGTGGACGAGGTGTAGAGCCGTAGACAAAAAAACAACAACAATTGGCAGTCATTGGGGATTGCACACAGAAGTGAAAACTTAAAAATATGAATATCATACTCGCAACACGTCATATTTATAGCTACAGATATCCCGAATAATGATAGTTCCGTGTGGTCGTAATGACCTGGTGACAGGGTTTCTATTGGCTGCGAATTCCGTTCCTATCTTAGTCGCCCTAACTTAATCCGGTAGTGCTACCAGGTACAGGGGACCTACAGTTTAACGTGGAATCCGAACCACGGAAGCGTTCTGGTGTACTACACATTACACAGCGAGCTGTGCCAGAGGTGAAGGTCGGGTTAATGGTCTACGAAAATCCCCGCCGAGACAGGGATTCGAACCAGGAACCTTTGGTTCGGCAGTCAGGCCTTAACCAGTTAGTCACCAGACCACAACAGATATATTGTTAACACAGCGGTGATGAGAACTCAAAAGATTTTACCAATTCAAAAATCGACCAACCGGGTTGAGGACAAAGTTAGAGTATTAGATTTTAGAGTGAAAACTTCTGTAGGTGCGTTTCCGAGGGAGAAGCACCAAACTGCTATGTGAGAGGCAGGAAGGCCGATTCGTTTCCTCAGGGACCTAAACTTTAATGTAGAATCAGAATCACAGAACGTCCCGGCGTAGCTCACGTAATCAAAAGCAACTCATAAAAATTCCTGCTAACCGCTGGATTTGAAACCGCGACCGGAGAGAGAAACTTTCGAAAGTAATCGCCTTAACCATTGAGCTACCAGACCGCCTGCTTTAGGTGTACACCTGTGCTAAGTACTACCAAAATCGGATAAAAATATGGGTTCGTATGAACAACGTTGACAGAAATTAAGGCGAGGGGGGAATGGAGGAGAGTGCTGTATTTTTCCATTGGTTTTAAACTATGCGTATGCAAATGTCTCAAAATCTGACAAAAACTGTTTGTTTCTATGAGGAATATTCCCAAAAAAACAAAAACAACATTCATTTTTATATATTAGATACAAGTATAATCTATACCAGCGGTGGCCCACCCAAATGATCTCGCGGGCCACTTTGGAAGTGTATCATAACTCCACGGGCCGGATATGAAATTACATATCCCCACTAGAGACATTTTTCTTGGAGTGAAACATTGAAACATGAGTTGTTATTGTGTTTACTATTATACTTACATGTAAACATAGATAATATAGTAATAATGATACTAAACACACATTGTACAGATATATTTAACACTAAACATGAAATATGAAAAATATTTTGTTAAAGCGTGATGAATCTCGCGGGCCAGAAAAATGTTCAAAATCCAAGAAGCGTCCAACGCGCAACACGTGATAGGATGTCGGTGACGGGAACTCGCGAACTCATAGATTTACCGCCGTCCAAAACATCGGCTCACGCGCCTATAGAAGCTTCCACTCCATAAAGATCTTCTAGTTCCGGGTTTCTGAATCTTTCAGCTGCACGCACACCTATAACATATCACTGGCAATGCCGAACCCCCTTCAAAAACTGTTTTATTTATTATTTTTTTAAAAGAAATAATCCTTTTTTATTTTACAAAAGTAATACAGTCACAATACATATATTATTACAATGTAGTCCTCTCAGGTGTCCAGCCAGATAGTGTTGTATAAACATGACGTTTCGGTAGTTGTCTCTGCTATCTTCATCAGGTGTCAGGTCTCTTCAATCTATCGCAAGCTTTTTTAATATATATATAAATATGTGTGTGCACGCAAAACCCGCTCCTGCAAGCATGGCGGCCTTCCTGTTATCTACTGCTCCCCTCTGCACATGCATTAAGTTAGTAATTCTATACGTGATCACAGGAACGGGATTTTGATGTATTCCATGCGTCCGCCCGTTTACGTGGGTCCATCGGATAAGATAGACAGAAACTTTTGAAAGAAGAGACAGAGCAAGATTGACATCTCCTAGACTGGCTTAGCCTCCTATCAACCTTCCTTTACACACTTAGGAATGGCGCACATAATCTTGGGCTGACTACGACGCCCGCTGCCCGGCCGCATGGATATGCTGGCGGTCCGCGATGCTGATGATGACAGCACAGCTAGCTGTCGAAACGTCGTGTTTATTCAACACCATCCGGCTGGACACCCGAGAAGATTTTATTGCATCACTATGCCGGGAAAGTCTACACTCACAGACAATACGTTATTAATTAATGTTATTCATGGGCTTGTTTATTGCTGCTGGTTGAGTCGATTTTAAGATATGAATATACCTTATTACATCTATGTAAGCAAGAGGTATTGCTCGATAATTCAAAACTGATATGTAAACATTATACATCTTTATGCTTCCTATATAAAAGAAAAATTTCGTTAAATGTAAAAAATAAAAAAAATAAAAAATAAATAAAAAAAACATTATTATAAAATATCACAAATTACAGAAACGTTGTACGCTGATGATACCTCGACGAGAGCCGAAACGCTTCCGTCGAAACAAATATTATCAAAAACAGTTGAACTGGCGTAATTATTAAAGAATAATTATTAATTTAACAAACAACTGTGGAAGAAATGTCCTACGATAATCACAGATTTTAGGATCGTTTTGCTCATGTTCACACTTGAGAAGGCTAGCCAACCGCCATAAGGTAAATCTAGTCGCGAGCCCCGTACGATCAACTCTGAGGATCCCTTGCCTGGGTGACTGTAGACGGCGTGGTGCGGGGTTTGAAGCCCGTCCCGTGGTGTCTGTACTCACGTTGACGAAGTAGACCGCCTCCGCGGCGGGCGCCGACCTCCTCTTCGTCCTGATCCTGTGCACCAGGTACGCGGCGGAGGCGACGGCGCCGAAGACGGCGGAGGCCAGCAGCAGCGCCTGCGCCGCCCCCAGCCGCCCCCGGCGGGGGCCGAGCCGCCTCCGGCCGCTCTCCGTGGCGCACAGCACGCTGACGTTGACGGCGCCCAGCGCGGCGTGGTGCATGCGCGCCGGCGACACGCAGCTGCAACACAGCGCGGCCTAGCAGTCAGGCGAGCCACGGGACACCTCCTAACAGAGTAAATACTGGCGAGAAGCTCTGGACAGCATAAGACCCAGCGGTCACGGAGCGACTGCAATGTCGCACTGGTAAGTGGGATCATACCGCCCAGTTATCTGTAAATTTGATTCGATTTTATAATACCTGAAATAACATCATATACCGTTTCACCCAGTTTATTGACGTCGTCGTTATTTTACGTGTGGGGAACATTTCTAGTGGTTTAGACTAGTGGGGAGTGAAACTCACTATGTGCCCAGAGAGATCTGCAGATCTTCAAATTTTCGAAAGTCAGTAAAAACATAACTATTCAGAGTTGTTTAACAACAAACTGTTGTACAGCAGATCTGCAGAACTCTAAATTGTAAAAAGTGCCTAACTAACAAAAAGAATCCGATTGTTCAGATATACGAAGTAAACAGTTCAGTTATTGATATGGTCGATTCTGTGAATTATTTGGGAGTAACAGTACAAAGGAACATGAAATGGGACATACACATTAATTCGTTAGTAGGTAGAGCTAATTCTAGGCTGCGATTCCTAGGTCTAATCTTGAAAAATTGTAATGAACAAACAAAGGAGATAGCATACAAATCTCTTGTGCTTCCACATTTGGACTATTTTTGTGCCATTTGGGATCCGTTTCGTAAGGGGTTGATCGAAAGTGTAGAGAAAGTACAGAGAAGAGCCGCTCGATTCGTGACCGCTTGCTACAGTCCTTATGAAAGCGTCACAGAACTGATTAGTAGACTAGGCTGGGAGTCTCTGGTAGATAGACGACGCACGTTTCGTATAAACTTATTGGTAAACATGTGTACTCCCACTTTCACTTACGAGTGTAGTGAAATACTTCGTCCACCAACCTAATTGAGCCGGAATGACAGGATAGATAAGATTAGAGAAATAAGGTGCCGCACTGATTCTTATATGAATCTTTTCTACCCTTGTACCATACGCGATTGGAATGCATATCAAAGAGATTAGCTTTGGTGCTGAGCACCCTCTGCCACCCACAATTTTGTGAATTGCAGAGTATATATGTAGATGTAGATGTGTAGATGACTAGGCAGTGCTGCCATTTCTACTGATTAATCCGTACATTTTCGGATTTTTATGAAGAGTTAGGATTTTCTTAAAGTATCTACGGATTGATGATACTTTTTATCATTTGTCGATTTTTCCTTATATTGGTGTTTTCTTAAACTTTGAGCGTATATTGTTAATGCGTTGAAGAATTGTCAATAACTGTGAATTGTTTCCTTGCAACCACTCGTGTGAACCAACGGTTAAAATGAAGCTCATATTTTGTTTGCTTACAGACTTTATAGATCTCAAGTCCGTAATACAAAACTATTACGGACTCTGTATGCACGGTGACAGGGTCGTTGGTTTAGCTTACAAAGTACTGCCTTCCGACAAGGCCTAACCAATATACGAGAGTCAAAGGGGTCGCAGTTTTTAACATTTCCTGTTACAGAAGATATGCTAAATTTAATCTCAACAAAGAAAACGTATGGTCACTAGGGAAAAATAAAAAATGTACTAGGCGCAATAGCAGCAGTGATGAAAGTGACGATGTATAAAATATGTTCAGAGATATTTCTTACTTTCAGTGTAGAGTATTATTTTTGTAATTTTAAAGACCTAGAAATAAAAAAGTATTATTAATTTTCACTCTCTCTTCAATAATTATTCTTCCTGTTAGCGAGTTTCCGGATTTTTGTACCAAATCTACGGAAATTCAAAGCCAAGTGGCTGGCAGCAGTGTGACTAGGTTTTGTTGTACCTGTATTTTCGTTCATGTGGTTTGAGTAGAATGTTAACGCGTTGTGTTGTGATGCTGGAGCGCACTACTCACGTGGGGTAGTCGGATATGGCTGCCCTCGCCTCTGGAGTCAGCCACTGGAGGGCGTGGCAGTCGCAGCGCCACGGGTTGCCCTCCAGCTCCAGCTGCTCCAGGCTGGACCACGGCAGACTGTCGACGCCCAGCCGCTCCAGGTAGCTGTTGTCCAGGCGCACCTGCAACAGCGAGGGAATACACGTCCGCCTCACCATCACTGTCGCAGAGAGCGAAATTAAATAAAGCAATGTAAAGAAAATAAGAAAGCGCTCAAGATGCTTACGGTTTTTTTTAACTGCTTAACGTCTCTTAACAGCGAGGTCTTTAGAGACGGGAAAGAGTGGGGGGCAAGGAATGAGAAGGAATTCGGCCATGGCCTTTTTGAAGGAAGCATCCGGGAATTTGTCTGGAGTGATTTGGGGAAACCACGGAAAACCCAAATCTGGATGCCCGGACGGGGATTCGAGCCGCCGTCCTCCCGAATGTGAGGCCAGAGCGCTAACCCCTCACCCACCACGCTCGGTCAAGACGCTTACGGAGAAGAAGTGAAACCCGTTCGGAAAACAAATAAACCAACAAAATTCAGTTCCTTTGGTACGATTCATTCATCAACTCAACGAACAGCCAGCTTATTAGGTACACAGATAAAAAGCTAAAGATTGATTATGATTATTAAGTGGGGAAGGAGCTACTTACCGAAGACTCGAAATGTAAATACCTCGGCATAACATTTCAGAGCAGACTTAACAGGGCAGAATACATTGGACAGACCGAGAGTGGTGGTGTAACAGCTAGCGCTCTGGCCTCGCATTCGGGAGGACGGCGGTTCGAATCCCCGTCCGGGCATCCAGATTTGGGTTTTCCATGGTTTCCCAAATCACTCCAGGCAAATGCCGGGATGCTTCCTTCAAAATGCCACGGCCGAATTCCTTCCTATTCCTTGCCACATTGGACAGGTAACAGGGAAAGGGTTCAAAAACCTTCACCTGTTGGAAACGGGATAAACTAGAGAAGTAAGGGAATTGGGATACAATACTTTGGTGGAATATGGTGGCATAGTAGGGGCTCCACACTTTTGGTATCAAAAATAGAAGTTGGAGGGGGTTTAAAGAAGGGCTGCTAGATTTGGCTCTGGAAATTACCGAAAAGTTCAACCGGTGACCAATATGATAAAGGAGTTGGATTCATTGGAGGATAGAAGGAGGATAAAGAGAGTCATGGGTGTGTACAACGCATATATTGGTGATGAAGCTTGGAAAGATATTGATGGCAAAATTAAGAGAGATGCGTGGAAAGATAAAGATAACAATGACCACAAGCTGGCACTTCATTTTAGGCATAAAGGTGTGCGAAAATTTTCTTTATTAGGAAAGGAATAAATTACCAAAAAAATGATGAATAATTTATCAGAATCACTGAAATAATTTAAAATAAAAATTAGTAGAGGACAAAAGTTGGTGGGAAAAGGTAAGGAGGTGTGTAGGGCGATTGCCACCGGAGCCTGCGATCCATTGCAATTTTATCATTTATTATTCTATGAGTCACGCGTGACACCTGGTTGTAAATAGCTGAACTAACCTTGCGTAGCCGGTCGAGCCCCCTGGTAGCGAGCGCGTGAATCTCTGCCAGCTGGTGGTTGTGCGCGCACACTAGTTCCTCGAGCGCCGCCAGAGGACTCAGCGAGCGCGGGCCGAGTCGGCGCATGCGCGGCATGGCGCTGAGGGAGAGACTGCGCATGCGCGGCCACTCCCCCAGCAGAGACTCGTCGTCCAGTTGCTCCAGCTGGTTCGCCGACAAGTTCAGCTCCTCCAGCGTGGGACCTGTCACCACGACAACGACATCATCGACTTAAAATCACTTACAAGAAAGTTCATTACATCCCAAGGGCACGAATGATATGTTCTTAACAAAAGTTATTTTTCTTTTATTTTTTTACTTATGGCTTTGCGCCTTGTCGAGGTAGAGGTCATTAGAGGTCTGATGGGTCTGGGGACAACGAACGGAAAGGAAATCGGCCATGGCCTTTTGAAGGAAGCATCCCGGCATTCGCCTGGGGCGATTTGGTG
Organism: Vandiemenella viatica; assembly: GCA_031002005.1. Classification (NCBI taxonomy): domain Eukaryota; kingdom Metazoa; phylum Arthropoda; class Insecta; order Orthoptera; family Morabidae; genus Vandiemenella; species Vandiemenella viatica. Next base: position 183,513,907 of record CM061914.1, on the reverse strand, counting down.
AAACCATTGAAAACCCAGATCTGGATGCCCCGAATTGATTTCAGACTCGTCAGTCTGCGAGCTGAGAAGAAGATGTACAGCCATGTAATACATGCGGAACTGTATAGATATTAAAAATATACACACTTTAGCAGCATCTGTTTAAGTAATAAGGGAGTGAAATCCATTTTTTTGTTGTTGAGATTTTGAGGTGGATTTTAGGTTTTGGAAAGTGTTTACATAGACTTGTGCATGAAAGGACCTCCTGCAATGAACTATGGCCCGTCTCGAAGGCATCACGTTACATCACCGAGTGCGTGAAGGGTCATATTAAACATTTTTATTTTTTTTTGGCATCGAAATACCTCCAGATGGATGCCTTGCATGAACCGACACATTAAAGAACAAAGTTTTTATCCGCGTTGAGAATTAATATACTGTTCAAAACTCGGTCGCCATCTTCTGAAGATGACCAGACGTGCCACAGGGTAGTGTATTCGGACCATTGATATTCGTTATTTTAATGAATCATTGTGTTAATGCTTTATAATCAGAAGTTATGATGTTTAAAGATGACATAATGTTGTGTAACTGGATCAAAACGGGAGAGGACTGAGAACAGCTGCAGGGTGACCTGGACAGAATATCTAGCTGTGCAGATCCACCAGAAATGAAAATAAATGCAAAGAAATACCAGTTTATTAGGTACTCAGATAATGATTATAGGGTGGGAAAGAATTGCTTGTAGAAGGCATGAAATATAAATATCTTGGCATAAGATATGGTAACAAGCTCAATGGGCAGGACACATTGGACAGGTGGTAGGAAAAGGTTTCAAAATTCTTAACTTCATGGAGAGAATGATGAGAGGATGTACCAGAGATGTAAAGCAATTGGGATACAAAACTTTGGTCAGACCGTTGCAAGAATATGGTGCAGTGTGGGACCCACATTTTGGGTATCAAATACAGGAGTTGGAGGGGGTGCAAAGAACGGCTGCTGGGTTTGTCTCTGTAAATTATCGCAGAACACAATCAGTAGCTGATATGATAAAGGAGCTGGAATGGGATTCTTTAGAAGACAGGAGGAGGATGAAGAAAGTCATGGGAGTGTACAAAGCGTGTATCGGTGATAAAAATTGGAAATATAGTGTATTTATGGAAGAATTAAAAGTAATATATGGAAAGCAAAAGATGACCATTACCATAAGCTGTCACTCGATTTCAGGCACAAGGGTGTAGGAAGATTTTGTCTCGTAGTAAGGGGTCAGGGATTGGAATAAGTTACCAAGAGAAGTGATGAATAATTTACTAAAAATGTTGAAAGAATTTAAAGTTGAAAGTTGTAGAGTGCTAAAGTGGGTGGGTACAAGAAAGAGGGAAGCTGAATGTGTAAGGAAATTGAAACCACAGGGAGCGCTCCATCGCAGTTTAATTAATTAATTAATGATGGCGGCTGAGTTTGTTCGCTGAAATATCGTGTGTAAACAGCTTGTTCACTCGCCAAGTTACCCAGGACTATTTTATTGTATTACTAGTGTAAGCCCGTGACCGTTTTTTTGTCACGAGGCCTAGAATAGTTCCAGTTTTTCGGGTCAAAGATTGCGACAGGTTGACGTGATCTGATCAACTTGACCTGCGTTTCTCCCTTGGGGTGAATAAAATCCCTTGAGTTTGAAGAACTCAGAAGTATCAACAGACGTAGGTAAACACGTACAGGGAAGATCACGCTACCGTATAATTGTTTCAAAGATCGTAGACTCGAACTTTCTAAATACAAACTTGTACCCTGAAAGTTCACTCTGCAAAATTTAAAAAATACCTGTTTTCTTTGAAAGCATCACGTTGTTTTTTATTGAGGCTGGGCGAACGTTCATTACGTAATTCTTTGGTCATAGTGTCTGTAACGGCCAGAGAACTTATTATAGATTCAATATTATTAAACAATTGAGAAACGCCAAAGAAATGAATTGCCAGAATACTTTATTCGGTAACATATTTGGTCTGATGTCCACTTTAAATAACCTAATAACTCACGTTCAGCGAACATGAACAAAGACCATTAACGAAAGTAGTCAGTAAAATATGTAAAACGCAAATAAATCGTAATGTATAAACTTTGGTCAAGCAAACACATTAGTGGAAGTTTTAATTAAATTGAAATTAGCCTAGGCCAGAATGACTATTAGCATTCGTGGTTGCAGCAGAGACCATGAGTAATTTAAAAACAATTTAAAACTTTTTATGTTGCTTTCATTAGTAACATGGTTTTTTAAATTATGGCTTTACGCCTCGTCGACGCCGAGTTTATTAGAGGCGGGATGGGACCGAGGACAAGGAACGGGAAGGAATTCGGCCATGGCCTTTTAAAGGAAACATCCCGACATTCGCCTGGAGTAATTTGAGGAAACCACAGAAAACCCAAATCTGGATGCCCTCCTGAATGCGAGGACAGAGCGCAAACCACGCTCGGTAGCAACATGTTACTGAAAAGCAGATCAACGTTTTGTCAGCTGTAATATTTATCGATTTTTTGAACTATGAAATGCTACGAAAAGCAAGCTTAATGAATGTATTATAACAATTAATTTGGTAGCATTTGCTTAGCTATTAAATTGGAGACAAAACCTCGAATTTCTTGTAATAATGTGTCTGGCCGCTGTTGATTTGCGAGTGGAGCCTTACACGTGACACCGTTTTCCAACCAACAGCTAACGAGGTGAGCGAGTGAGTGAGCTTAGTTGATATTAGAGCACTGTCTGATTTTCGCGTCACTGACCCAGCATCTCGAGGCCCTGAGGCACGGCTGTGAGGTTGTTGTCGGTGAGGTACAGAGTGCGCAGCGATCGCCTCTTAGCCAGCTGCACCAGCACGCGGTGAGGCACTGTAGACAGCTGACAGCCGGACAGACCCAGCTCCTGAAACACAAGCAGTCAAACAGTGTCATAACTTCCCACATTACAGCTCCTTGTAAACTTGAACTGACGTGTCCCTTAATTAGGTGGGGTGTTTTTCAATAAATTTGGAGCCTCCTACAGCTTGATGAGATCTGGTGGAACCTTCCTCCCACTAACATGAGATCGATGTCGTAATTTTGAAGAGTTTTGAAGTGAAAACTTCTATAGCCTTGCTCTTGAATTGAGGTAAATCTATGACTCCACGTCACCGATATGACATGCTGTGACGTGATGCGCGTATGACATGCGCATTGGGCGCTTGTTGGATGGATAAAATGTTACGAGTCCGCGTCACCAACATGCTGCAAGTATGCCGTGTTGCGCTTGGACAGCAGTCAAAGTACTTCTTCAAATGATCTTCGTACAAACCTACATTTTTTATCCGATTTTGATAGTACTTACTTCACTTATACTTCAAAACAAGGCGGTTTGGTAATTCAGCTTACTTCCGAAAGTTTCTCTTTCCGTTCGCGGGTTTAAACCCCGTGGTGAGCAGGAATTTTTATGAGTTGTATTTGATTATATGAGCTACGCCGGGACTTTCCATGGTTTTGATTCCACGTTAAACTGTAGGTCCCTGAGGAAAGGAATTGACCTTCCTGCCTCTGACGCAATAGCTTCGTACATCTCCTGCGGGAAGATCGACCAACCATCGAATTGTGGACTAGTTAAATTTTTTTAAAAGGAAAACTTCTTTCGGTGGGTTGCACGCTTTTTTGTTGGGTAAAATCTTATCAATTCGCGTCACCGACATGCTAATGTTAACAGTATATCTGTAGCTATAAGTATGACGTGTTATGCATACGATATCATCGTTTAAAGTTTTCTCTTCTGTCAGCAGCCCCCCAATGACTGCCCTCTGAAGAGGGTTTATGTTTTAGAAATGATATAAACATGTACCTCGTTTGGGTTCTTCTTTAAAATCTTACCTTGATCATTTTTATCTGTAGAAAATAAATTATAATACTTTTCCTTAAGTTTCCAGCGTCAGATTAGTTCAAATACGATATTTATTTAACCCTCTATGTCTGCCGCTGGTTTTTCTTAGATACGAGCGCTGTAAATCAAACTACTATTAAAAAATCAACTCAACTTTATTTATTATAATCTCAACATGAAACAAAAAGCCTTCCACTTATCTTATTATCCTCCATTTTCAAATGACAATTAGTTACCTAATACAACTTTCATGTTTCAATAACTTTATCATTATTCTAATCTTCTGCCCTCAGCCTAATATTTTCAATTTCAAATTCCGACAGGATTTATTACAGCTTCTCCATTGAGCTTTTTCCATCCTCACCTTCTCTCATTTCATTTTATCTTCAACTACACCTTTTTTTCTTCAACTGTTCTTTTTCACAAAGGATCTCGTATGCTTCTCTTCATATTCTGTGACCTTAGAAACTCAATGTTAGTATTTAAAATCATAACTACAAAATAAAAATAAAACAATTTTACTAATATTAAAAAAAAAATCACAAATGTTGGGGTTGTGTACCTCACAAGTGGCAATCTGAAATAAAAATTTGACGTGAAATTTGAAAATGGAAGGTGACTGGATGTTTTTTAATAATTCTGTACCAAGACTCTTCTTGTCGGAAAACAAAACAGAATGTTGGATTACTGATATCAATCCTACTAGAAAACCTCAAGGACATTCAAGTTACTTTTTTCTGATCTAATGAAAGAGTATCAAAAATTCTGTGGCTATTTATAAATGCGACCCGAAACGTACTCGACTATATTTTACAAATAATCAGAAAATTGAGAAACAGAATAATTTCCAGAAATACATTCAACCTGGATTAATCAGTAGTTTCATTCTTGTAAATCAACTAAAATTTTTAATAGTTAAATGCTTGCAGATTGTTAAAAGCTTAAAAACTAATATTTATTGAATAGATAGCTCATTCAAGAAAAAGTAATATTCTATGACACAATAAGTGATAGTTAAAGCAAAATTATTGGATTAATAGATTGTACAGTTAATTCATGTAATTTAATGTTAGCCACTTTTAGTTACTTCAACAAATAGTGAAGTACAGTACATGACAAGTTGGAAACGAGGATAATGTGTAAAAATTTACTCAAAACGTGACATCAGGGTTGTGGTACTCTTTTGAGGGCTGGTCCCAAAAAGGACCCCATTCGATAAATTCGCCACGGGCCTCAGGGGTATAGATACGCCACTGTACTGTTTCTGATATTCTCAACCGTGTATTGAGTGGCGGCAGATTAAATTTTCTTGAACCTTGTCGTTTTCAACATTTACTTCAACCCCATTATTTAAACAAGTACTTTGAAAATCTAGATCGGCATCCGTTCTTTGGTTAACAGTATTTAATAATCCAATCCACCACCACCATGTCGGGTTATTTTTTCGCGACAAATGATAGAATATACAATTTATGACAGAAATATTTTTTATTATTTTTTTTCTGTGATTAATTCTATGTGTATGTGAATAATTATATTGATGTATGTAACTTGTAGCGTTCTGGTAGCTCAGTGGCTAAGGCACGAATCCCGGCAGGCGCAGGAATTTTGAGAGTTGTGTTTAATCATATGAGCTATGCCAGGACGCGGTGACAGCCAGCAGACATCGATACCTGATGAAGACAGCCGAGCTTGCTGTCGAAACGTCGTGTTACTTTGACACCATCCGGCTGAACACGAGTGGAGATTATATTTTATAATTTGTGTTTGTAGTGTTTTCAAAAAGTGCTCATACGAATGTTTAAATGTTGATTTCAGTAACAGACTCGGCGCAAAATAAATCGATTTGCACTTTCGGAACAACAATTATCAGTTCCTTATAACAATAACTTCCATCACTTTTGGCGGATTTAAATTAACTAACAACATTCGACTTTAATAATTAAACGAGCAGCAGGTTAAATGTATTCCAGATGGAATGGGTCTTCTCGTCCATACACGCCGTATTTTTCCTGTGGAGTGGAAATGCTGCTACCCCGTCTATTTTTTCGGGTGCTGACGGGTGATTTTCGTCAGCTAATTATCCAATACAATTAAGAAAAGCTCATATCTTTGACAAACAGAGATATCATTTATAAGCTCCGATGTTCTGATGTTCTGAATGTGTGAAATAAGTAAGTGATTCGAGCACCGCGCCGTATTTACCTGGAGCGGCGGCGACCCGAGCGCCATCATGGTGTTGGTGTCGATGACCTTGAGCGGGTTGTAGTCGAGTCTGAGCACCCTGAGCTCTGGCAGGTGCTCGAAGGCGCGCGCGTCCAGAGAGTGCAACAGGTTGTACGACACGTCCAGCGACTGCAGCGCCATCGGCTCGTAGCGGACCGGGCTGTAAGCTCCGCGCAGCACCGTCGGCGAGATGTCCTCCACTACGACAAATCACGAAAGTTGCTACCAACATAACCAAATGGTAATGTTATCAAATAGGAACTGATGCGTAAATAAAACTCATGTGGTGTATATAATCTAGAGCAGTGTATTTCAACCTGTGGGTCGCCAAGTCTTGCTCGGGATATCGCCGTCGCAAGCCGGGTAAATGTAAACAGCAATAGTTATACATTGTTTTGCAAATTAATATATATAAAACTTTTTTGAAAAAATATGAAAAAAACCTGACACCGTTGTTTTTATTCTTTTTTTTTTAACAACAATACATTTAATAAATTAGACTTTTATTTACGAAAATTAACATTTTACACTTGTGTTTTAAATCTTACTGAATCATATAACGACCTACAAAATGGACTCTCTATGAGCTATAAACAGACGAAGTAAAATCTGCAGGGAATAAAAACGTCCCTTACGCCCTGGTTAGATATCTTAGCAAGAGTCAGGTGCGTAGAGAATGACTATCAGGCTTCTGTTGGAGCAGTGTAAACCAGCAAAACAGACAAGTAACTCTACACTACTATTCATTACTCTGATATATCTCGTTGGTTTTACAGTAAAAAATTAGACTGTTTGCAGAAACATAATCTACTACATGCTTTACTTGCGTGTATTAACCTATCACATACTTACAGTAGATGTAGTGGGGGGACAGCAATAGTGTTCAGTGTCGAAATGGATCTCGAAAAATGCAGGGTTTAAATCGTCCTGTCTCGGGTCGACATGTTGAGGTGCTACAATATGGCGACCATCACACGAGGATACATAATAAACTGTAAAAAGTAGTTCGCGGGAAGTTTTATTAACATTTTTCATTAAAATAATGTTTCTTTCATTAAGTTATTTATTGTAATGATGTTTCCAATTACGTTAAGATATTACGCAATTTATGTGTACAGTACGAAACTGAACTACCTATCACTAGACCATAGAACGCAGGAGGAAAAGATTGAAGCAAACATACAAACTACCGTTACTTGAAAGACATTTCAAAGAGAAAAAATATGCAATGTCCTTTTATCTGTAAAGCGCATTTTATCGTAGCGGCTGATTTGTACGCAACACGACTCAATCAGGATTCTAAGTAACATGGCCGACAAAGATTCGTCTCCTTTCCTGTGAGGTCACTGTTTTACGAACAGTGACTAATGTTGCGTTATCTATCGTGGAAAGATACGCTGACACGATAATCTTAATCCCACCTATCTCACATCCTGCTACAAGAGATCTGAGAGATCGAGAAGGTGTTATCAAGCGTAATGGGTTTCTATATACACGGCAGAAATATTCGGAATCAAGACTTTAGGGTGGTTTCATAAATTCCGAAACTTTCCATTCTTATTACAGAATTTGGGCAACGAACGGGAAGAAACTCGGGCATGGCCTTTTGAAGGAACCATCCCTGCATATATTTGTGGGCGATTTCGTGAAATCATGGAAAACCCAAATCTGGATGATCGGTCCGGATTTCCAACGCGCGTCAGTTTGAATGCCAAGCCGTAATGGTTAACCACTCAACCACCGATGGTACAAAAATTAAGATATTAGCTCTTACGGGCGGGCGTAAAATTTCAGTGTTAGATTTGGATACAGAAAGCTGTAAGCACGTAAAGGTACCTTAAAAAGCGTCGACACGGGAAAATACGACGGAGAAACCATCTTACTACCGTGGGACCTGTCTCATGAAGAGAACCAATTAGTAAAACTTATAGGTAAACACAAAATAACAGTATGGTACAGCGCAGATCCACATCTCTACAGTAAACTAACTGCGAGAGAAACAAAGCCTGAGTGACCGATACAACATCACAGAGACTCACACACGCTATCCATCTGTCTGTCACCGTTCTTTTAGTTTTCATTACAAACAGTATCCCATTTCCTTTCTAATGTCACATAGTATTTCCTTATTAAATTTCATCACGTTCGGTTTAGCCGTTTATTCGCAAAACAGACAGAGTTAGTTTCGCATTTATGGTATTAGTGCAGATGATCCTGTGAGTGTGGCCCTGCTTACCTTCGAGCCTGTTGTGGCTGAGATCTAGGTGCAGCAGAGAAGGCAGGTCTACGAAGGCTCCGTCCTGGATCTCCTGCATCTGGTTGTGCCTCAGCGACAGACTGACGACTCCAGGACGCATAGGCAGGCGATACAGCACCTGCACCACAAGGATCAGTACCGGAACCACCGCTACTGTTACACTCCTCAACGCGAGAATGCTGAACAGTCTATCAAGTCGACATGCTTACTACGTTCGCTCGCATTAATTTTTTTATTTTAAATGAAGCCTTTGATGAGAATGTGTGCAAAAGCAAGAAGACCCACATCAAAAGATAGCAAAAAATACATGAAATGTGAGGTCAGATTAGAGATGCAATATGAAATCAAAAGGCGTCCATTAAGAAATATTTTGATTAACATGCAATTACTTTCCACTTATCTACGTTTTTCCTAGGGAATAGGAAAAAAATTAGCTTTACATTATTCCTGCTTGTATAGCGATATTTTGGAAACTGTTTTCATTGCAGCATAAACGATATTATTACACAAGAATGTTGTATCAATCTTATTATCAAATACACTGCGAATTTGGATGTCCTACCTAAGACGGTTGTAGAATATTTATAAAGTGGGAAGAATGGTAAAACATTTTCTTGACCGTGAAATGCTGTGAGGTTGGCTACCATAACAACACAACATGCGGAGTGGAGTGGCCATCTTGCTACTTGTCCGAGGGTTATTTATTTAAATGAGATCAGATTGTGAATGAGAGTGAGAATAACACGCGTGATCGCAGCAGTGCGCATGCGCGTCTGCTCCCAGCATGCTTTGCGCGCGTTTATACGCCATCTGCAGCCCTACCGGTTGTCCCCCCCTGTGCTGAGCTGTGGGAATTTACAATGTCTGAGGATATTGATTTACCCGCTGACTGTGAGAATTCGATCCTCGAATGCAATAAACTTTGTATCATCGGAAATTCACAATCAGATTTGTGAAGTGTGCGGTGAGAATGCTAGGAGTGCTAGTAAAGTTCCAAAGTTGGTGAGAACGTTCTAGGACGGGCGATTTAGTGGGTATAATGCGCCATGCCCAGAGCGACTTTCTCTGATTTCGAAGATTTAGTTCGTTATGTGGACAACAAAATTCGAGAGGAATGAATATTCACGGTACCAATGTCATGAGAAGGGGTGAGGAAGAGCCAATCAAGAAATCGTGGAGGAAACAGGAAACAAAGGGACACAGAGAATAAGGTGGAAGCATCTAGTTAAAGGCGGCTACACTAGAGCCAATTTCGGTCCCAATCTGCAGGGGCAATCAGTAGGGCAATCATATGGGGCTTCCCTCCACACATCACAATTTCGCTCCCAATTTCAGTTTACATTGTGATCGCATCACTGCTAGTTGCAAGCGCTTAACAATGGCTCCTTTTATATCAAAGTAACAAAAAGTAGACATCGTTATAACAATAAACTGTACTACAGTTTGTACTTACAAGGGGAGGGCAAGACCTTGGGATTTTATTTTGGGATGAGACTTTGCGTAATAATTGTTCCCCTTTAGGATGTTTACCTCCTGCAATCGTAAGACGCAACGCTCAATAGATTCGGAGAAAACGGCCTTTAAAAATTCAAGCCCAGCTTATATACTAGTGAAATTCCGGTCAGGTTAGCAGCGGAACAGCCCAGTAAGTAACGAGCCTGCGTCATGCGTGGGCACTCTGGGTTCGAATCTCGATTTCGTCCATTTTTTTTTAATTTTTATTTTTCATTTGTTTTTATTTTTATATCAACTACCCTTTAACTTAAAATACTATAAAACTATAATAGTTACAATATTTTATTGTTTAAAATACACTGTTACGAATGGTTATAATAATAATATTTATTCATAAGTAAAAAACTTTATCGTATTTTTTTTATTATTGATTTTATTTAACATACATTTTTTATTACAAACGTGAGCTGGGATGATAATCATCATAAAAACATTTAAAACAATAATTTTTTGGCATCGAGCACAATTATTGAAAGCGGATTTTTTACAAGAACAACGGTAATATCCGAAATAAAACTTACAACATTGTTAGTAAAATAACTTAAAATTTAATTATATTTAAAGAATATTGTAACTATTATAGTTTTAAAGTATTTTAAGTAAATTATAGGGTAGTTAATATACTTATATCATGATTTAAAATTTGAAATTTAAATTAAATAATCAATAACAATGAATAAAAACTTATTTAGTTGTAAAAACAAAAAAATAAAATGAAAAAAATGAGACGAAATCGAGATTCGAACCCAGAGCGCCCAGGCATGACGCAGGCTCGTTACTGACTGGGCTGTTGCTCTGCTAGCCTGACTGGGCAATTTCACTAGTATATAAGCTGGGCTTGAATTTTTAAAGGCAGTTTTCTCCGAATCTATTGAGCGTTGCAGGAGGTAAACATCCTAAAGGGGTACAATTATTACGCAAAGTCTGATCCCAAAATAAAATCCCAAGGTCGTGCCCTCCCCTTGTTAGAGAAAAAGAGGATGCTGGTTGAAGACATGCATTTTATTAAGAAAAAAGCTATCTTAACATGAATATTTTGAGAAGCCTAAAGCCAGATTTTAGAAATTTTCCGAGAGTATGCTCGGATAGTTTTGCTGAAATACTCCGCTTAGTGACCCCTTATTTATATAAAAATACCATAATGCATGAAACTATAAGTGGCGGAGAACGATTATTCGTTACTTTGCAATTTTTTGGCAAGTAGACAAACCTATGAAGACATGAAATTTAGTTCTTCGATTTCACCACAAATGCTTTTAGACATCATAGCTGAAACATATTGGGCTCTAAGGAAGAAAAAAGACTGCAACCGTTACTTCCTGGTCCAGTTCCTTGTAAATTTCGAGCAAATCTTGAAATCCTTCTTTCGCATTTTGTGGTTTATGTAGTTTTTGTAGTATTTGTCTTTTCTTTTTCTTTACTTATGTCTTTACGCCTCGTCGACGTCGAGGTCATTAATGCGAGATGGGACTGGGGACAAGGTACGGGGAGGTATACGGCCATAGCCCTTTGGAGGAAACATTCGGGTATTTGCCTGGAGTGATTTGGGAAAACCATGGACGGGGATTCGAACCGGCGTCGTCCCGAAAGTGAGACCAGAGCGTTAACCACTCACCCACCACGCTCGGTTTATATTTGTCCCATAAGAGTATATTCTTATAAATTTGGATAATATTCGTCCTCACCTCTTTCTCTTTAGACATTTTTAACGACACACACGACTAATGGCACGAAACGCACTCGCTCCCTGCTTCAAGCCGACTCAGCCGAAATGGTCCCAATCGCTGCAATTGCGCTACGGAGGTCTCGGTTTTCTCCCTGTCTGCAGGGAAAATCTGTGAATTGTTTGTCGGGCTCTGCCAATCTCCCGATATCGGGAGCAACACACCCAATTTGCTTACTCATCCGGCAATCTGCAGGGCCCCTGCCCGATATCGGGAGCGACACACCCATTTGCCTACTCACACGGCAATCTGCAAGGCCCCTGCCTGATTAGGGCCCCTGCCTGATTGCCCCTGCAGATTGGGACAGCAATTGTGTCGCCTGTAGCCGCTTAAGGATAGCTTCCCACAGCCCGTGCATTTGCCGGTCGGGCTGGTCCCGCTACTAAGAGCGCGCCGTGGAAAGAGTCGAGCCTCTGCTGGCAGGGACTGCGCGCCTCTTTCCGTTACCCAGACGGTAAACATCGAAAGCCCGGATAGCTGAAACGACACTAGGGAGCGTGGTGAGCGCTAGCCTGTGGCGCGTGCTGCATGGCGCGGCCTACAAAACCACGGGCCGTGGGAAGCCGGCATAAGACAGACGTTGTGAACAAAGCACTGAAATAAGAGGACGCTGGCGACCGGGAAAGGTGGAGGAAACACATGAAGGCAACCGACCCCTAAAGTTGAGTAGAAGAAGACGGGGGACTACTGCACCTTGAGCCCACTGGCTCTGAAGATGGCGGTGAGGTTGGAGGCATTAGCGCAGGCGCAGTGCGGCCAGAGGCCGACAGGCGGCAGCACCTGCGCGGAGCAGTCCAGCACTCCGTCGGCACAGCTGCACGGGCCGCAGGCCGCGGCGTCGACGTCTGCATCGTCGGTGGCCCGCGTCTGCCTCACCTGGAACACACAGACTGACTCTTGCAGTACTCCACCACCACCTTGGTCCGATTCTCTCCTCTTATCTGCACACGTCCCTTACAGAACTTTTGCCAGAGCCGCTCTTTGTCATCCCTTACGAAACTACGAGGCGTAAACCATCTGCTTTTCCAAAAACGGGCGTAGAGAAAACAAAGCTACTGGTGCGCAGACAGAAACGGTGTCAATATTTTGATAATCAGCAGTCAAATACAGTCAGCCGTGCATTACAAGACGTGAGCTGGAAGTGCTAGACTCAATAGAAACTCTTCAGATTGTGTAGACCGAATGTTTAGTGTCAAACACGGATCAAGATCGTGTTTCAGCCAGATAAGGTCACGTGGTCTCGACATTTGACCCTAAAAAATCATTTTTCGTCGGGCCTCGTCGAATAGCCCACCAGTAATTGTACAGACCTCGAAATCACCGATACCCTGAACATCGCTCCTTACGTTGTTGAGTGATTTATTCACCAACAGCTCCACATGCCGGCCTCGGTAGCGTAGGGGCTAGAGCACTAGTTCCACGTGCCGAAGGTCGCCGGTTCGAATCCGCGTTGTGTGTCTGTGTGAATGTCCTGTCCGTCCTGTGGTGTCTATACATAAGAAGCATAAACGCACTGGAGAAACTAAATTCACATGAAGAGATATCATAAAACACATTGAGCTGGCTGAATAGCTTAGTCGCCGAAAGCCAAAAAAAAAAAACCGCTCTACATCTGCGTACCTGTAGGCATCTCTTATTCGGTTGCTCTTCAATGTTAGTAGTCCGGTTGCCTATCAAAATATGGCCGCAAGTATTTATAATCAAATATTAAACAAAACAAAATTTTGTTCACTTGTTTTTTTTTAAATATAATATAATTAATTTCAAAGAGAGACATGTAAATAAGTTTGGGTTGCCTGGGTAGAAGTGGTCGCAAGTAGAGATTGCCAGCTGTTAAAGATATGTAAGAGCGAGAGAGAGTTAGCGCACCACACTGTCTGACAGACAAGGGGTGATCAGATGAAAAGGTGTGAAACGACACGGTGGGTACAAATGTAGACTTTATTCAAAATATACACCATAGACCTGAGCACAACGATCCCACTGATGAACAAGCCGCAGGATTCCTTGTTCCCAGGATTCCTGTGGCCGTGACGAGACCCAGTCCCTCACAGCGTCCTCGAGTACCTCGTCCGAGTTGAAGCGCTTCCCTTTCAGGTGTTTCTTCAGTGGACCAAACACATGGAAATCGCAGGGCGACATGTCCGGACTGTAGGGCGGATGGTCCAACGTCTCCCACTTGAACTTGGCCAGTTCCGTGTGTGTGACTCTGGAGACGTGTGGACGCGCGTTATCATGGAGCAGAACCACACCCTCCAAATTCAGAGAAAGCGACGAGAGGCTCCATACCCTTGGCACCACGATGCCAAGGCACTGGCACTCCTATCGAGTACCATTAAGTATAATATATCAGCCGGAATAGCACTGATATGACTACAAGAAAACTGTAGGGGTTTTTCACATAAGGTCGTCCCAGACGACCATAGCCATGTTTTCCCTTCAAAGCGCAAATAAAAAGAGTCCCCAAAACAACCCTATCCAATACAAAGTGACACTTAGCAGCAGAGCTACCTAGGTAGCGGGACATGCACAAACACGCCGTTAAAAAAAAAAAAAAAAAAAAAAAACCCTCCGTGAGCAGACCCGGTCTTTTGTTCTTGATGGAGTTTCGTAGGCGTCGGAGTGTCTCACAGTACACATCGGAGTTAATGGTTTTTCTGTGCTCGAGGAATTCCACAAGTAGCGGACCTTGAACGTCGAAAAAGACGGTGAGCAACACCTTGCCTGCTGACGGCACGGCTTTGAACGTGCTCCGATCCCAGTCAGAGACTCCAATCGCATCCCGAGATGTCTCACTACGTTCTCCCATGGCGGAGTATGCAAATATTTAACTGTTACGTTTTTACGTCGTTTCGTACCTTTTCATTTGATCACCTCTTGTACAGATTGTGGTGCGCTAACTCTTAACAGCTGGCAATCCCTACTTGTGGTCACTTCTGCACAGGCAACCAAATTTTGTATGCGCTTTATATGTCTCTTTGATATGAATTATAATTTAAATAAAAAACAAGTGAGCGAAATTTAAAAAAAAAAAATAATAATAATTTTTAAATTTTAATTAAAAATACTTGTGTCCATATTTTGATTCTGCTACTAATAATTATTCATAAAAATTGCGTCTCAATCTCATAAACAGACTGACGTAGAAATCAATGCAGCCGCATCTTAGGCGATTATGTTGTTGGGTGATTTATTTTCCGTTTAGAGGATTGCCAACGGCTCCAGGTTTGCATTCCTTCAGGCATCTGCTAGTGGGTTGCGCTTCAATGTTAAGGTCTGTTTGAACAGACGTGAAATATAACTAATTTTAGAGACAAATTTAGGAAATTTCGTTGAAGATTTTTTTTTTCAGCAATTTAGCCACAGTCGTGGCGGTGGCGGTGGCGGTGGCCGCAAGTTACATAATCAAAAGACGTTAGAGGAAAAGATATCACTCACAAGATTGGTCATCGCAGCCATACCATACGTCACGGCTTACAAACAGATATCGAGCAGCTCGAGGTAAACCAAAATAGCGACAACCAGACTTAAAAGGGAACTCGAACTACCATCCAGCAGATAAAACGTAATGTAAGAAACGATTCCACACCCTCCGAGTCACGGAGGATGCAGAATATTTATTTTCTAAAATTAATGGAATCTCGGCAGCTAGAAATGTTTTATTGGTGACCTTCGTCATATTGTTTCTTTAAAATTTAAATTAATTTTGACTCAGTTTATCCCCCCACGCCAGTTCCACTCACATACTATCGTATTTTACGAATTTTTTATCTTAAGTTCTTTCGTTATTTTGCTACATTGTTCAATGATCTTCCCCTGAAAATTAGAACTACCACAAAGATTGGCGCATTTAAAATTCTTTTGAGAAAGCTTTACTTATTCGGCACTAGCTAAACGATCTTTTGTTTCTCTTATTTTTAGATTCGAATTATATTGATTTATACTGTGTCCAACTGTTTATTCTGCCTTCCCTATTATTAGTTTATGTCTTGTTTCTACATCCTACTAGTATTGAGTTTGTGCCGTTTACTTCTTTAACTTTCACTAGCATTAGTTTATACCATTAAATGATTGACTAGTTAAACATGAATACTATTAAGATTTTAGTTAGTATTTTACTCATAAATATTATTAAGTTTTTGGTTACTATTACTCTTGAACTTAAACTATGCCAAATGTTATATAAGTGTAGTATACTGTTAGTTTGTGTAAGGTGTATATTATTTACTATAAACACCTGGTATGATGTAAGAGAGGGCTTGACAGCCGTAATCTTGCCAGGCTAAATAAACCTTTAAATAAACAAAATAAATAATTTCTGTCGTTCATTTATTCCCGTCTTTGACCTCCAGTAGAAGAAAATTTATTTCCCTCTCTCTTACGCCGAAATCAAATGGTTATGCTAATTTCCTCCAAATTTTTTCCCTCAATATTTATCCAGGCTTCATCACCTAAACATCACAATCCCAACACTCTCTCTTCACACCTCCTGTTGTCGTCGTCTATTTCTTTTTTTTAGGCTTTACTACTCGTCAACGTCGGCGTTATTCGAGACGAAAAAGTACAGTGGGTAAGGAACAGGAAGGAATTCAGCCACTGAGTGATTTGGGGAAAACATGGAAAATCCAAATCTGGATCTGAAGCGGTGTCCAGTCGAATGCGAGGCGCCACCTGTCTTTCAACATTTACCATCTGAAGAAATTGAAATACGTAACTTCACTGCAGTCACAAACCTATCGATCTTGAGGGGAGGTTTTTGTTTGTGTCGGTGTCTGTACTTCTACCTGAGGCTCGTAACTTATCTTCTGGAAACTCCGTCAGCGGAACACTCGCAGTGTTTTAAACCAAAGACGTTAGCCGCAATCACTCCGCGAGAAAATAATTCAGCAAATGGCGTTAAAGTTCATCGCGATAGAAGACCTAGATCATTGACCTCCGGCAGGGATAGGGGACATCCATAAATTACGTGAGGTGTTTTTCTGGATTTCCCCTCCTCTGGTGAGATTTCGTGAGATCTGGCGACCCCCCCCCCCCCAACTGGTGAGATCTGGTCCGTGAGAACCGCCCGAGAACCCCCCCCCCTCCCCCTAGTAACCAGTAATCGCCCTCGAAACTTTTGGAGACCTTTTTTTTAGGTCACAACCCCACTTTTATACAAAATACCCCCTAAAATCGACTATCGCGCAATTTGTAGACTTTTTTTCGCAAAACCTCACGTGAGATTTCTGTAGACACCCTCCCCCCCCTTGGTTAGATTTGGTGAGATTTCGTCGGATCCCCCCCCCATTTCACCTCACATATTTTATGCAGGCCCGCCGCTAGCTGTTTGAGCGCCCTTGTGCAATACCGATTATGCCGCCCCCTGTCTAACTACAGCCAGCGGTGTATCTAGGAATTTTCCAAACCGGGTCAAAAAACTGAGAGTTTGCCGCCCCGTGGAACATTATTGGCCGCCCCCATTGTTGCCACCCCGAGTGTCGCCGGTCGCCTGAAATAGCAGTTGAGCTAAAAAAAAAAAAAAAACCGCCCGCTACATAATACACTAGAAATTTCCGTCGCGGTGACGATGGTGTAGCAACTATCGCGGGGCGGTGACTGTCGATCACTCGATTTGCCGCCCCGTTCGACATGCCGCCCGCGTGCGGTGCACGCCTTGCACGCCCGCTTACTGCGGGCCTGATTTTATGGATGCCCCCACAATGCTGTTATGTTCTTCCTGCGTCTTACACACATCAATAATACTGCAATGAAATTTTTCGCGCCATTCCTGACTGTATGAAGGAAGGCTGATAGGAGGCTAAGCCAGTCTAGGCCGTGACAGCTAGAAGACACCTGAAACCTGCTGAAGACGGTGGAGTTAGCAATTGAAACGTCGTGTTTACACAACACCATCCGGCTGGACACCCGAGAGGACTACATTGCATCATTACGCCAGAAAAGTCTCCACTAACACAGCAATAATACTGCTCACGATGACTAATGTTGAGATAGCGGTTGAGTGGTGTTTGGCCGGTAAGTCCAAAGACCAGTTTAAAATAATCATTGTGAAATGCGATTTACTCTCGAGCGCCCAGGATTCCATGTTATCTTATATTCACTAATACACTAATTAAAAATATTATAAAAACTTTTTAAAATAGAATTGATTATACGATTTTCGAAATTGTTTTTGGAAAGGAATATACAATAGCAATAACAAAAATTTTAAGCTGAAAAAATTAATGTTGGTGTTGAAAATGTTTTCAAATAACTATTATCTGACTAGCTGACCTACCAGGCGTTGCTCGAAGGCTGGATAAGAAAGCTCGGATGTTTCATCCCGTTTTGTAAACATTCTCCATAACATAATAAAAAGTAATCTCTCAACCGTGGTATCCTACTCAACACTTTTTCTCTTCGTTTTAAAGTATACTTCTGCAAAGCTTCATCAATATCAGATAAAAACTATGTATTTATATAAAGCACATATATATGTATATATCAATTTTTATATATATAGATAGAGTCATTAGGTTTCCCTTAAAAGATACATGTGATTTTTTGCTCACACAAAAATTAATTAAAAATCGAATATTCGAAAACAATAAGCTCCAGAGATATGGCAAAGGTTTTCCTGCAATCTCCAGGCTCACTCTAAATTTTGAAAGAATTCTGAGATAAGTAGTAAAAATCGTGAAATAAGAAGCAAAATCCGAAGTTTTTGACAGTTGATGGGTGGCTAGTTTTAATTGTATATTCATGAAGATTGTCTGAAGGAAATAATTTCCTCATTACTCGATTAAATCCCTATAAATATTTTTACTTTCCATCATTTTCCAAAATTTTATGTTATTGTCTTATTAAAGTTAGTAGGAACTAAACTAGTGTGCAACTACAAGTTTTTAATTTAAAGGGTGTATAATTTAATTCGGAAAACATGGGTAATTTCTTTATCGCCCTATGAATAGCAGATCGTAAACAAATAAGTGTGTATATGGCGACCGTGGTGCAGGACCGAGTTGCTTTTGTTACATAATGATTGCTGCGCTAGTTTCACGGTGACGTTTCTTTAATTTGTATGTTTTCACAAGGGAAAGTCAACGATATTAGACGTGATTCAAATGGAGCTCACACAAATGAAAGTTTGCAAGAGGCTATTTTAAACTGGCAATAAATTGGCATATTTTACTAGCGAGGACTGCCTTATCACTCTGTATGTGATGTGTTTGTTACCTGTGCGAGCAGCGCCAGCAGAAGCAGCAGGCACCAGCCTCCAGACGCCGCCATGACTGTTTTGAGAGTCGATAAGCTCTGTCTATCTGCAGGTGCCTGCCTATCACACACCTTATCTCGTTCACTGCTACTCTCGATTGGAAGCAATAACTACATATTAGCATTGAAACTTTTCTTTCTTAGATGCTAAATTAACAAACTGTATGAATGTCAAATTGTTTGTACCAGATGGTCAAATATTTTTTTTTAAGTTTTAATTGATTTTTTAGTAATTTTTCCTATATTCTTAACAGGGATCCGACTATGGCTACCTTTTTCTAAAAATCTGTTTTTGCAGCTTTTTATTAAAAACTGAATTGGAAAACTATGATCACTAACTTCTGGCTATTTGAAAACATACCAAAGAACGTATTACATTCAGATTGGAGCAAACTTCAATCAAAGGCAAAACAGATATGGGGATCCGAATTTGGTTTCTTTCCTCTTCAATAGAGACCACGCAAGAAGATCAAGACGCAACATAAGAAGATCAGAACACGCAAGAGGCAAGATCACAAGAGGATTAGAAGCAGTTTAGTAGAATCTAGAAATCCAGTAAACTCACGTCCCCAGTCCCTTCACATTTTTTTTTTTTTTCTGTCATCAGTCTATCGACTGGTTTGATGCAATCCTGCACCCCTTCCTATCTTGTGCTAACCTCTTCATCTCTACAGCATATCCCTTACAACCCACGTCCTCAATTATCTGCTTCATATATTCTAATCTCTGTCTTCCTCTACAGTTCTTACCATCTACTGTTCCCTCCACTAACAAATTAACCAACCCTGCATGTCTCAAAATTTTGCCTACCATCATGCGCCTTCTTTTTGTAATCTTCTTCCACAAACTTATCTCCTCGCCCATCATTTCCAAAACTCGTTCATTTCGTACTTCATCCGCCCACTTAATTTTTAGCATCTTTCTATAGCACCACATTTCAAATGCTTCAATTTTCTTTCTTTCCGGTATTCCTAAAGTCCATGCTTCGCTGCCATAAAGTGCTATGCTCCACACAAAGAATTTTAAAAAGTTCTTTCTGAGTCCTAGATCAATATTTGAAACTAAAAGATTTCTCTTTTTCATGAAGGCTCTTTTCGCTACTGCTATTCCTGCTTCGGCCATCAGTTGTAATTTTACTTCCCAAGTGCTGCCATTCCAGGTGTTTGTCAGGGCGCTAATAACCGCGATGTTGACGCGCCCTAAAGCCCGAACAACAACTTCCTGATTAGCAAAATTCACTAGCTTCTGCTATCGCATCTGACCCTATTTTTATATTTAATCTACTGTTGTTGGTATCATTTCTGCTACATTTCATCACTTTTGTCTTGCTTCGGCTTATACTTAGTCCAAAATCTTCCTTCAGTATTTTGTTCATGATATTCAATAACTTCTCAATATCCTCAGCTTGTTCTGCTAACGCCATCAGAAAGTAGGAAGCGAGGAGTGAAGAGGCCGTCAACATCGACTGCTGCGGTTGGAGTACCGTCACTCGATTAAACCCTCCCCGGATTAGAAAGGAAGATCTTCTGCCATTTCGCAGGCTGTCTTCCACTTAATTATTTATTTATTTTCTCATATACAACATAGCCCAGCACCTAGAATCTAATCTGGGTCCTTAGTCTCATTACATTACGTGCATATTTTCTTATATCTTCTTTATCTGACGTATTCACTTTGTGAACAATGAATGCAAGATAATTTGATCTATGTTCCAATGTTAGACTACTTTACTGCTTCTACTGTTATTAAACAGAGTGGGTACCACCACCACTACTACTGCTATTCCTCCTAGTATTACTACTAACATTACTATTACAACTAATATCACTGTTACTACTATTGCCACCACCGATTGTCTTAACTGCACTTCCACTAGCATTCCCTTTTTGTTGTTGTTTACTGCGCACCGAAGGTAGAGTCCCCCGGAACCGGCAGCGAAGTCAGCCGCCCAGGCCATCAAGAGTTGACCTCCTGGAATACCAAGACGGCCCCAGCTATCGCTCAGAAGATGCCTCTCTGGAGCACACTGAAGTTCCTCCGACGATTGATGTACGGTAGCTCATTGTAGTAGGATATCCTCAGACTTCCAGCTACATTATGCGTTCTACTGTTCGTTTGAAAATACAGAAGTCTTCGACTTACTAGTGCCTCAGTGGCAGTTCGACAGTTCTTCTTTATGGTGATTTTACAAGAATATGGTGCAGTCAAAGGCAACTGTGAAGAGGGTCCTGGCTAGAATCGATGAGGTTACAAAATTCTGCACTTTTTGGAGAGAGTGATGAGGGGATGTACGAGAGAAGTAAACGAGTTGGGTTACAAAACTTTGGTCAGACAATTGCTCGAATATGGTAGTGTAGTATGGGACCCACATTTTACGTATCAAATACAGGAGTTGGAAGGGGTTCAAAAAAGGGCTGCTAGATTTGTCTCTGGAAATTATCGCAGAATGCAATCAGTGACAGATATGATAAAGGAGCTGGAATGGGATTCATTGCAAGACAGGAGGAGGATGAAGAGGATCATGGGAGTGTACAAGGCGTATAATGGTGTTGAGGCATGGAAAGATAATGGTGTAGGTATGAAAAGTTGTGCATGGAAGGGAAAAGATGACCATGTGTTACCAAGGGAAATGATGAATAACTTACCGAAAATGTTGAAAGAATTTAAAGTTAAAATTTGTAGATGGCAAATGTAGGTCGGTGCAGGATAGAGGGAAGATGGGTGTGTAGGGAAATTGCCACCGGAGCGTGTGCTCCATTGCAATTAAATTAAATTAAATTAAAAGCCAATTTATTGTCTCCCTTGACGACTATTTTGGTTACAAGCTAACCTCATGTATACTCGTAAATTTGGTGTTACTGAGAAATGCGTATAGTATCTATTTATGCTGTCAAATGCGTAGGAAATTTAATATGTTTATTGTGTTAATACCGTAGTGAAATTATGAAAGTTTCAAGCAGTGCTCGAAATTGACCGGGTGGTACGCGCAAATACGCCTCAATTTTTTCATTTTACGCCTGCAATCTCCGTCAAAGGCGTAGAAAATACGCCTAAGCATTATTTTTTTAAATTACATTTGAGTAATTCGTTTTCAGTTTTGCATATTCAAGATTTAATTCTAATAATTAATTTCAATTATAATTCCTGTTGCATTGTTGATCTGTTTGAGAGTTTCAAATCGTACGTTTCTGA
>CM061914.1:183415983-183490868 GCA_031002005.1 Vandiemenella viatica | reverse complement strand
TTCTCAGGTGTTTTGTGCCGCGCTTTATTTCTTGCTGCGAAGGACGCTTCATAACAGTGTGTTTACTATTATTGTTGCTATTCATGACAGTTCGCGTAGATGATAAAAATAAATTTACATTTAGACACGCACTTGCAAGTTGGCATGGTGTAACTCCTTTACAAACTCAATGAATTTACAGCTCCGAAACAATTAAAAGTTGCAAAATCTTCCTTCACTATTTTGTTCATGCCATTCAGTAACTTCTCAATATCCTCAGCCCTCTCTGCTAGCAAGACAATGTCGTCATCAAATCGTAGCATACTGATTTTTTCTCCCTGAAAACTTATGCCACATGGAAATTTTTCTTTGAGCAATGAAGAAAGTCAAAGAAAAATTTCCATGTGGCATTAGTTTTCAGGGATAAAAAATCAGTATGCTACGTATTTCTGACGACATTGTCTTGTTAGCAGAGACGGCTGAGGATATTGAGAAGTTACTGAATGGCATGAACAAAATACTGAAGGATGATTTTGGACTGAATATAAATCAAAGCAAGACAAAAGTGATGAAATGTAGCAGAAATGATACCAATACTAGTGGATTAAATATAAATATAGGATCGGATGCAATAGGAGAAGTAAGAGAATTCTGTTACTTGGGAAGTAAAATTACAACCGATGGCCGAAGCAGGAATGATGTTAAAAGCAGAATAGAACTAGCAAAAAGAGCGTTCATGAAAAAGAGAAACCTTTTAGTTTCAAATATTGATCTAGGAATTAGAAAGAACTTTTTAAAACTCTTTGTGTGGAGCACAGCACTTTATGGTAGCGAAACATGGACTTTAGGAATACCGAAAGAAAGAAACTTGAAGCATTTGAAATGTGGTGCTACAGAAGAATGCTGAAAATTAAGTGGACAGACAAAGTAAGAAATGAACGAGTTTTAGAAATGATGGGTGAGGAAAGAAGTCTGTGGAAGAAGCTTACAGAAAGAAGAGACAGGCTGGTAGGTCATATTTTGAGACATGCTGGATTGGATAATTTGTTAATGGAGGGAACAGTCGAAGGTAAGAACTGTAGAGGAAGACAGAGATTAGAATATATGAAGCAGATAATTGAGGACGTGGGTTGTAAGGGGTATGTAGAAATGAAGAGGTTAGCACAGGATAGGAAGGGATGGTGGATTGCATCAAACCAGTCGAAAGAGTGATGACAGCAAAAAAAAAAAAAAAAAATTTTTTGTGGTGGCAGTTTTGATGTGAGCAGACTTCCGGTTTGCCGAGTGTCCGTCACAGCTGATGTGCTGGTGGTATCCTGAACCCGTTTCCCGGGTCGCTTCCCGCCGTCACCTCAAAGCGATCCGCGGCGGGAGTCGAGGTGAAAGCGGCGGCACAAAAACTCAACCCGCCCGACGAGACAAAAACTACCGCAGACACCTGCTCGGGGCTGTGGGAACCACTCAGTACACCTCCTATTCTAATCCTGAACGGCAGAGCGTGCCAAGTCGAAGGTACTTCTCCGGGACCGATTGCTGCAGTCCCTATTTAATGTTAAAGATTACTGCGAACGGGGAATCTCCACGGAACTCTGCAAAGACGAAACCAAACGTCACTTTCTTTAATGTAACTGCGATGGAACACGCGCAAATTCCCCTACACCACCATTTTCCCCTTTCAAGTACGCGCCTATTTTTGCCCTCTTGGAATTTTCATGATAAATTCCCTCAACGTTTTTGGTAAATTATTCACCATTTCTCTTGGTAACTCATTCCAATCCCTGACACCCTTACCTAAGAAAGAGAATCTCCCCACACTCTTGTGCCTGAAATCAAGTGCCAACTTGTAGTCATGGTCATCTTTTCCCTTCCATGCACTACTTTTCATACCTACGCCAATATCTTTCCATGTCTCATCACCAGTATACGCCCTGTACACTCGCATGACCCTCTTCACCTTTCTCCTGTCTTGAAATGAATCCCATTCCAGCTCTTTTATCTTTTCTTTTTTCTTATTGCTTTACGCCTCGTCGACGGCCAAGGTCATTAGAGGCGGGATGGGACTGGGGGATAAGGAACGGGAAGGAATTCGGCCATGGCCTTTTTGAAGGAAGCATCCCGGCATTCGCCTGGAGTGATTTGGGGAAAACATGGAAACCCAAATCTGGATGCCCAGACGGGGATTCGAACCCGCGTCCTCCCGAATGCGAGGGCCCTTTTATCATATCTGTTACTGATTACTAGGGTTCGGATCTTTACAATAAGTCTTTTTGTTTTGCCTTCCTTTTGAGCTGTAATGCTGGACCGAGAGTGGTGCTATAACGGTTAGCGTTCTGGCCTCGCATTCGGGAGGACGGCGGTTCGAATCCCCGTCCGGGCATCCAGATTTGGGTTTTCCATGGTTTCCCAAATAACTCCAGGCAAATGCCGTGATGCTTCCTTCAAAAGGCCATGGCCGAATTCCTTCCCATTCCTTGCTCCCCATCCTTTCCCGTCTCTAAAGACCTCGCTGTTAAGAGACGTTAAGCAGTTAAAAAAAAAATTTGTAATGCTGAGTAAAGCAATGATTGAACGTTTGTGATTGTATTTGAATGTGTTTTATATAGTATATTTCGTAAGGGAATTTGGAGAGGAGTATTTTAGTACAGATGAAAAAGTTCTTTTTAGTAAATTGTGTGAAATTAAAGTGACTTCAACAAAATGTTTTTAAAAATTAATTTCGCAAAGGTACCACTAGTACGAGGAACCAAATTATGCTCTACACATGAAAGCGACACTAACAAATAAAATAAATGATCTGTAACTGAACATGTTTTAATATAAAGTAAATTTAAATGTTTGGTCATATTTTGAAATTTTTAGGTTATATTTACCCGTTTCTAAGGTCATATTTGCCTGGATATTTCTCTATTTTTTTGGTCTTGAAGAACCGACCCCTACATTCTGCGATAATTTCCAGAAACAACTCTAGTAGCCCTTTCTTGCACCCCATCCAACTCTTGCATTAAATACAATACCCAAAATTTGGGTCCCATACTAGACCACCATATTCAGGCAATGGTCTGACCAAAGTTTTGTAACTGAATTCCCAAACTTTTGTGGTACATCCCTTTATCACTCTCTCCCACGTGTGAAGGATTTTGAAACCTTTTCCTACCACCTGTCCAATGTGTACTGCCCAGTTGAGCTTGTTATCAAACTTTATGCAAAAATATTTACATATTAAGTTTGCAGCAAGAAATTCCTTTCCCACCCTATAACCAACCTTCAGTATTTTTATCTGTGTACCTAATAAGCTTTGCGTTTATCTTCATCCCATGTTTACCAACCCACCTAGATGTCCTGTCCAGATCACCCTGCAGCTGTTTACAGTCCTCTACCGTTCTCATCCTTTTATATGGCATTATTATGTCGTCTGCAAACAATCTAATTCTGATAGTAAACCATCACCACAATCATTCATCATCAATTATTGCAGGAAGTCAAGCTGATGGACCGCTTTCAGTCGATTACACAACAGACATAGACCAGGCTGGAATCGCTTCGTGAAGAATGATGACTTACACGTTTTACGAATACGTGAAAAGGAGATTAAACTTCACTTTCGAGAGCTGCCTTTAACGAACTCTCGAACTGTTATATAATTTGTTTACATAATGATTACGAAGTCTTGTGACTGAAAACTGCGGTTACAGATAGCGATCTTGAAGAAATCAGTTTTTTCATCGCAGATATGTGCATAAACACTTAGTCTGGCATGTCTTCTAAAACTCTGCAAGTTGTTAAACAGGCTCCACTTGAAGCAGACGAGAATATTATAATAACGACACCGAACGTGGTGGGTGAGCGGTAGCGCATTCGGGAGGACGGCGGTTCGAATCCCCGTAGGGACATCCAGATTTGAATTTTCCATGGTTTTCCCCAAATCTGGCTAGCTCGTGTTACTGTCATGTCAAAGCAGACGATCATCGAAGCTGTCATCGCTGTCGGCGTAACTCACAGCTAGCCTGTCCTCATCAATTGAAACTGATTTTGCTGTTTTCACTTAGTTTCTCCGTTTCCCCACTTTTGACTATCTGCCAACCAACCCCGAACACCTTTTTATAACAAAGATAGCAGTTGTAGCAACTACCGCACTGACAATGATTGTTTTAACCATGTGAAACGTAGCTCTTACTTCAGTTCAATGATTCAAATGTAATACACAAGTTAAGCCATGCAGCCTGTGGTACAGGAAACAAATAAGATAGTTTAGAAAAAATACTTACTGAATTAAATATACGAGAATCGCCCCTTCTTCCCTCACAACCAGAGAACTCATATTTTGTTTTGTTGAGCGGCGTTCATTAATCACGTGAAGTGAAATAGGGAGGGAGGGGGGGAGGGTACGGCGAAATATCACGAAACCTTACCAGGGGGTACAAATGAAGCGAAAGTCAACTTTATGGGGGGGGCGGAGTATTTCGTCGAAATGGGGGGGTATTACCACCCTTGGAAGAAAGAGACCTAAAACAAAAGGGTCTCAATAAGTTATAAGGTCGATGAGTAGGGGAAGTCTCACCAGAGGGCGGAGGGGTCCGGAATTCCCGAAAAACACCTCACGTAATTAATGGACGGCCCCTTGGGAAGTAGTTATGGCTATGAAGGTCACGTGGTCAATAGGTGGCGCTTCCACACACACTACAGAAAAAATTAGAAGCAATTGGCCAAACTGACCTGGTCCTCCCTACAGTAATTTTTTTTTTCGTCGACGTGGAGGTCATTAGAGGAGGGATGGGACTGAGGACAAGGAACGGGAAGGAATTCGGCCATGGTCTTTTGATGAAAGCATCCCGGCATTCGCCTGGAGTGATTTGGGGAAACCTTGGTAAATCCAAATCTGGATGCCCGGACGGGGATTTGAACAGGCGACCTACCGAATGCGAGGCCAGAGCGTTAACCACTCACACACCACGCTCGGTACTACTGTAAAATCAATACTTCTCGAGATGAGGACTTCATTCGTCAATTCATTGAAATTTTTCACATAGCTAAAATTACTTCAGTGATTCCTTCATCCGCGACTCTGATTATAATGACACCACGTGCTGATAGAAGCTCAGCTCGGACTGAAGAGGTCTCAGAGAACTGGAAGGACTAGAGAACGGAAAAGTGGACGGACGGTGTGACAGTAAATCCTCTTCCGGACTGAAATAGAAGACGACCCGAAAGACAGACTGAATTCAGAACTGAGATTACTGTCAAAGACATGTGACATATGAGTCGGGCAGTTCGTATGTTGCGCGACAGTGGACGGAGCAAACATAGAGAGCAACCTTGAGTACTCTGGTGGGAAGGCGTCCGGGGACTTATATGGACTACGGCCGTGGACTGTGTAGTCTGGCCGCCATCCAGACTCAGACATGAGTCAACGTGGACTCGGGCACAGGTCAGCACACACACAAACACGGCTCCCGGGAACCAGTACTCTGTGGAACTGTCCTGGCTGGTTCTCTACGTGATGACAAGTGTTGGACACGCACTGGACCAACCAGGACAGTTTCACGGAGTGCGTGATTCCTGACGCTATAGGGCTGAGGCTTTTTTTTATTATTTTATTTTGTATGTGTCTCTGCCTCAACGACGTGTTTGTGAAAAGTCCCGCTACCATGGTAGCTCTACTTTACGTGTCACTCTGTATAGGATGGGTGTGTTTGGAGACTCTTTTTAATGCTCTTTGAGGGGAAAACATGGCTATGGTTCATCAAAGACGAACTTGTGTGAAAAACCCCTACAGTGTTCTTATATTCATATCAGTTTCATTCTGTCTGATATGTATCAGACATTTTTGTCTTATTTTCATGCATACTAATCACCTCCTAAAATATTTTACACTCTTTTAACATCCTGTATTTGACGATGGCCATGACCACAAGCTGGCACTCCATTTCAGGGAGATTTTCTTTCGTACGTAAGGGGGTGTCCATTAATTACGTGAGGTGTTTTTCCGGAACCCCACCCCCCCTCCCCCAAGATGACGTAAGATTTTTACGGGACCTCCCACTCCCTTTTGATCGACCTTTTTCCGCGTTGTTTCTGGACCTTATCCTCCCTCCCCCCCCCTCCAAAGTCTACATCCACGTCGTTTGTGGACTTTTTATTTTTTAGCTCTACTTTCCTTCAAGAATTTCAGAACCTCACGTGAGATTTCCATCGATCCTCTTCCCTTCCTCCCCTTCCCTTCTTGAAATTTCGCCAGACCTCTCGCCCCTCCCTATTTCACCTCGCTAATAACCCCGATGTTGACGCGCCCTAATGCCAGCCACCCCCTATTTCACCTCACGTAATTAATGGACGCCCCCTGAGGGGGTTGGCTATTGAAATAAATTACGAAGAGAAATAATAAATATTTTACAAAAAACGCTAAAAGAATTTTAATTTAAAATTTGTAGAGGGCATAAGTAGGCGGGTAATGGATGGGTGTGCAATTAAATTGTCACCGTAGCGTAGTCGTAGACGGGGCGAGCCTGCCGTAACAGCCTGGAGCGTGACCGGAACAAGGAAGCTGCGAATCCCACACGTCCCTGATAGACGGCTCGCGGACTTCCGGCAGATACCACGTCGCGTCGGCCGGAACAGAGCGACGGCGTAACGGCAACGTCCCTATAATGACATGGCGAGCGGCCATCCAGAGTCAGGTTTCGCCAAATTACTCCAAATGGATGCCTGGATGGGTCCTTGAAAAGGCCATGGCCGAATTCCTTCCCGTTCCCCCGTTGTTCCCGATCCTTTCCCCTCTCTAATGACCTCAAAGACGACGAGGCGTAAAACTATCAGCGAAAAAAAAAGTAAAACTAGTCTGCTGTAAGGATTTTGACAATTTTCTTGTTAACCTTATATAAAAAAACAGATGTGTGTGTGTATTTCAGTGTGCAGCCTCCACTACCTAGCGCAGAGAACAGGTGTTTGTGTGTGGTAGTAGCAGCGAGTCTCCCATCGAGCACAACGTCGGGCGAATTCCGGTACCTGCGGGGTGTGGGAGATATGGTGGTCGATCTGGAACATTTTCATATTTCGACCAGATACATGTGTGTCCCTATATATCTCTTTGCTGTCACAACTACCCAGCACGGATCACTGGTGTTTGTGTGTGGTAATAGTCTCGAGTCTCCGCCTTATTACTTGTATGTCGGTAGCTGTGGGAGTGTGGGGGAGTTGGTGCTTGAAAGTGGTCGACCGAGGGCATTTTCATATTTGGGGCAAAGACGTTTGTGTCCCTAAAATTCACCGAGCGTGGTGGTGTAACGGATAGCGTTCTGGCCTCGCATTCGGGAGGACGGTGGTTCGAATCCCCGTCCGGGCATCCAGATTTGGGTTTTCCATGGTTTCCCAAATCACTCCAGGAAAATGCCGGGATGCTTCCTTCAAAAAGGCCATGGCCGAATTCCTTCCTATTCCTTCCCCCATCCTTTCTCGTCTCTAAAGACTTTGCTGCTGAGAGACGTAAAGCGGAAAAAAAATAAAATAAAAAAAGTCCCTACAATTCAGTTTGCACCCATAATTACCCTGCGCAAATCACTTACTTGCGTTTGTGTGTGGTGTTAGCCTTGAGTCTCCCATCGTGCACCATGGTGGTTGCATGCCAGTAGCTATCAATCAAAATTCTATACAAACACGAACGAAGTCGTGGGAAGCAGCTAGCTCTTAATAATGTTTCTTTAACATTTTAATTATTTAGGCCGTTTTCCTAAGCTGCTATACTAATACTGGGTTTTCATCCGCCTATAGCAGCTACAAAATAAAATTTCGTTTTAGCGAACGCGTTTCGGGTTATTTAAATCATCATCGGTGCCAGTTTTTTGTTGTTTTTTTTTTGTATATTATATTAAAGTTGGAAATTGTCCCATATCAGTCTTGTTTTTCCTGTTTCTTGAGTTTCACAACACTCATTGTACAGTTTTGGTATACAAAACATGTTTATACGTACGCAATACTATTTCCCATCTTGTAACTTCGAGAAGCGGGAAAAACAAGTGTGATATGAAATAGTTCCCGGCTATAATGTAATACACAAAAACCAACACCGATGATGATTTTAAATCGAAAAGCGTACGCTAAATTGAAAGTTTATTTCGTAGCTGCAATAGACGGATGAAAACCCATCTATTAATGTTCCTTTATTTAATTTTATAATATTGTTCTTTTCTTTTGCCTCCCGTTCCGTTGCTTCTTCGGTCTTCTACTTCATCTACGATTACTTTCAGTCGTTTCGGCTCTGCGAGTAAAATACCCGTCACTGTATTCTACTTCTTCTTTGAGTGCTGCTCCCCTGTCTGAGTGTAGGCGGTTACTATAGGGGGTGTTTACCCCTCCACGGGGGCGTCCCGGGGAGATGAAACTAGGGTGGTGCGTCGCTGCCTTCCCCAGTGTAACAGAGTGCTGAAGTGTTGTTACAAATGGGGATGACTATCATAGGGTGTCTGTAGTGGAGAGTGTTCTTTGTGTTGTGGATGAGAGACGAAAGAAGCGAGAGGGTGAAACTAGGTGCCGCCCGATTGAGGCCTACTCTTCCGAAAGATACCAGGGACCGCCAGGATTAGCGTCCCCATCAGATGGCTGAATCACCGTCAGCAGTGTGGTACGAGGTGTGTACAAAAAGAAACCGAACTGATTAAATAGCGCGCCAACGGCTGCAGATAAAATTCTCTGACTTCCGTGCAGACTAGTGACATCTCTCGGCAAGAGATTTCCTCTTGTCGCACTACGGTCGCTGCAATAGTTTACGAGTGACAGCCGGTTGAGTGAGGTCGTGCGCAGAGTGCTCGTCGGATTTGTGAGAAAGCGAGAATGAAGGAATTTGAGGAGCAACGCGTCTGTGTGAAATTTTGTGTTAAACTTGGGAAAATTTTACCGAGACACTTAAAATGCTTAAATGAGATTACGGGAATGACTGCATGAGGCGAACACAGTGATATGAATGGTTTAAGCGCTTTAAGGAGGGCAGGAGTTCGGTTACCGACGATCCAAAATCTGGTCGACCCTCCACATCAACAGACGACCACCATGTTGATAGGGTTCGCACTGTGATTCGTGAAAATCGCCGTTTAACTCTTCGTGAGGTTGTTGAAGAAGTTGACATAAGTGTAGGCTCTTGCAATCACATCCTGAGAGAAAAACTTGGAATGCATCGTGTCAGTGCAAAACTGGAGCCGCGCTTGTTGACGGACGAGCAGAAGGAGAATCGAGCTAGGATCTCTAAGGAGTTGCTTGAAAAAACAAATGAGGACGAAAACTACTTCAATAGCATCATTACAGGCGATGAAACATGGGTTTATGGGTACGATGTGGAAACGAAGAGGCAGTCTTCAGAATGGGTGGGGAAAGGATCTCCTCGACCAAAGAAAGCGCGGATGAGTCGGTCGAACATCAAGGTGATGATGGTCGTGTTTTTTGATTGCAAAGGAGTTGTGCACCTTGAATTTGTACCACGTGGTCAAGCGGTAAACAAGGAGGTCTACCAGAAAATTCTGACACGATTGAGAGATGCTGTGCTTAGGAAAAGGCCTGAACTGTGGGAGAATCAGTGGTGGATGTTGCACCATGACAACGCACCCGCTCACGCATCGTTGTTTGTCACGAATTATCTGGCAAAACATCGCGCTCCCGTTGTGCCTCAGTCACCCTATCCTCCAGACTTGGCTCCGGCAGACTTTTTTCTCTTCCCAAAACTGAAAAACACTTTGAAAGGACGTCGTTTCCAGACCATAGAAGAAATTCAAGACAATGCGACGAGAGAACTGCGCGCCATCGGAGAAATTGCATTCCAGGAGGCGTTAAAAAACTTGAAAAAATGATGGCAACGGTGTATTGATAGTGAAGAACAGTACTTTGAAGGGGACAGTGTGTAAAAATTAGTATGATGAGCAATAAAGCAATTACAGCAGAAGTTCGGTTTCTTTTTGTACACACCTCGTATGCCGTCACTCCATACGCACTGTGGAGAGGTTTAACCCAGGACTCTGGCGCACAATCTGGTGATTGGGAATCGTGCACCACCACCTCTGCTACCCTGCCGGCCAAGTCCACCACCAGGACTGGAACCAGCTAACCCCGTGTCAGCGCCGGACACCATCACGGCGCCGCAACCAACTGAGACAATGGGGCATTGGTGATTAGGAATCGTGCACCACCACCTCTGCTACCCTGCCGGCCAAGTCCACCAACAGGACTGGAACCAGCTAACCCCGTGTCAGCGCCAGACACCATCACGGCGCTGCAACCAACTCAGTCAACTATTCCTTTTTTCCTCGGATTCCTCAACTGTTTGGCCTGAAGTATTCAGTGCATTCCTTGATAATTCATTCAGATCCGCGGCTTCCTTTCCTACAAAAATTAAACTTCCCAACACCTTTACGTCTGAGATTAGTGCCACCTTGTGGTCATGGTCTTCTCTCCCCTTCCTCTAATTCTCCTACCGTTACCTACCCAAGCCCTGCAGGCAACATAGGGCTTGTACACTCTCTTCAGTCTCCTTGTATCATCCAGTGACTCCCAACCCATCATCTACTTCCGACCTAATAATGATAGTCAGCTGATAACGAGGTGGTTCGGCTTTATCTGAAAACATGTGTCCATACTTTCCTAACTAGCTGCGCGGGAAAGTTAATGTGAAAGCAGAAAGCTTTCGCCTCGCACGAAACTATCTTCACCTATCGCCAGAGGCTACCTAGAGAAAGACATGTGTGGAAACACTTTAAACTGGTAAAAGTTTTTTTATTCCGTCACTGAAAAATTCTTCCGACTTTTCGCGAATCCAGGATTTGACAGCTGCCTTCACCTCATAGTCCGAGGTGTAATGATTACCCTTGAGGTCTCTCTTGAGAAGAGAAAAAATTAAAAATCTCAAGGCGCAAGATCGGGGGAGTAAGGGGGCGTCCATAAATTACGTGAGGTGAAATAAGGGTGGGTACGGCGAAATCTCACCAAATCTCACAAAAGGGAGGCGGGGGAGGGGGGGGAGGTCTACGGAAATCTCACCTGTGGTTTTTGAAAAAATGTCGGACTGTAAAGCTAAAAAAAAAGGGTTCTAAAAAGGTGGGTCTCACGGGCCAGATCTCACCAGAGGGGGGGGGGAGGGGGTCTCACGAAGTCTCACCAGAGGGGGGAGGGGGGTCCCGAAATCAGGAAAAAAAACCTCACGTAATTTATGGATGCCCCCTAAGGAGGGTGTTGAATCGGTTCAAACTTCAGTCTTCGCTGAGCTCTTACAGAAGAAAATTATCAAAAAACATATATTGTCGTCCAATCTTTTATGAAAATCATTCTAATATAACCATTTACATAATAAATATGCCCTTTAGAATCATAGCTGGCCACAGTTAATCGATAAGTTAACTTCGTTAATCGTTAATTCGCTACCTAAAAAATTAACTTCGATAGTGGTTAAAGCGTTACATTTTTGCAAATTTAACGCAAGTTAAAGTTAACCGTTAAAAATTAACTATCCAAAAGCGGCACTGATGTTTATGTATTGCAATATGTATTACTGCAACAAATGCTATGTATCGTGGTGTGGAATCAATAATACAGCTACCCAATGTCTTTATGTAAATTGAGTTTTTACCGGGGTTCAACGTTTTAATCAGCTCCTCGAACGTATCGGATTCTTCAACATGTAGTGGAATCATGTTGGCAACGAAAAAGTTTGCAATACATCGGTCCACACCAGCTTGGAATACGGCGGTTCCGGTAGCTATGATGCCAAATGTTTTATTGACGTTAACTTTTATTAACAGATGGAGATGAAAACAAATCAGTTCTGCTGCTATCTACATCCGAAGAAGTCACAGCACTTGAAGAAGGCTTTGAACTATTTTTCTTTTTTCCCCACGAGTTGGGCCTGCTTTTACTTTTTCTTAAAACTGTTCATGTTTGGATATATGCATCCTCTTCATATGTTCTTTGAGATTATTAAGGCTAGACACGTGAGCCTTGACTGTAGAAAGTTTAGGCGAACACAGTTTGCATTCACAAATCTACTGTTCTTCCAGTCTTGAATTAAATGCAACAATCATAAATGTGGCCAAGGATTTTAAAATTCTCATTGTTATTGCTAGAATTGCTACTTTCGCTAATGGATTCAAGATCTGCAGTTTCCATGACGTAATCACGTAGAATGTCAGTTTAATTTATTTCACTAACGAACACCAGACCAATACCAACTAAAAAGTAACTTTTTCCTGGCAGTAAAAAAAAAAAAAAAAAAAATATGTTATAAAAATATAAAAATCAATCACCGATCGAGTTAGAAACGAGTAGTGGGCGCTTATTTGCAAAGGTAAAATAGCAACGCTGCAGAAGTCTGGCTTTGCTGCTCACACCCACGCTATGCCTGGCATAACAGTTGCACATGCATCTCACTCGCACTTTGTATTACCTGATTCGTTCACTATCCGACTCGCCGAACGATCGAGCATAGCGTGGCGGGCCTTTCAAACGAACCAATGTAACGGACAAAAGTTAACGGTAGTTCAATTTAACGGAAGCCAAGAAGACCGTTAACAATTTTTTAGGTTAACTTAAAAGTTAAATTTTTGCAATTTTGTTAACTTCTTAAGTAACGATTAACGGGTTAAAGGTTTCTGCCTAGCTGTGCTTAGAATGTGGCATCAAGCGTCACATTATAAACTGTGGCATGGTACCCATCATGCACAGATTTTACGGTATGCCAATTTTGTTCAGTGAAACCGACGCGTTACTTGGATATTCCAGTATGGTTTGCTATAGGCTTCTGAGTGATTCGACGGTCATTTTCAATCAAATCGTAGACTAGTCTGAGATGTTTATCGTCTGTGGTAGTGACAGGACGACCGCCGCGTTTTTCATGAACACTTTTTGGCTTTTTCAGGCTCGCAGTCACGAATTTTAACTGCTAATCGATTTACAATAGACCTGTCAACAGTATCGTCAGCATAAACAGCCTTTGAACGACAATGACTCTCAGTAGGAGTCACATTTTCAGCAGTTAAAATTTCGGTAACAGCGCACTGCTTAGCTCGCACTGACGTAGCACTAGACCACGTCTCCATACTTCTGCTTTTCTAAATACACTGGGCGAATTCAACAACTTCAAAATAACGCCCAGAACCTCAGTTTAATACACGGGGTGATCAAATGAAAAGGTACGAAACGACGTAAAAACGTAACAGTTAAATATTTGCATATTCCGCCATGGTAGAACGTAGCGAGACATCTCGGGATGCGATTGGAGTCTCTGACTGGGATCGGAGCATGCGCGGGCGCCCGCATGCGCAGTAGAGAGCAGAGGCTCTTATCAAAAGCGGCGTCCAAATGATGCGGCAGTCCGTATGAGGACAGGATGGCGTACAGGTGGGGGATGTGTACTGTGAGACACTACGACGCCTACGCAGGTCCATCAAGAACAAAAGACCGGGGCTGCTCACGGAGGGTGTGGTTCTGCTCCATGATAACGCGCGTCCACACGTCTCCAGAGTCACACACATGGAACTGGCCAAGTTCAAGTGGGAGACGTTGGACCATCCACCCTACAGTCCGGACATGTCGCCCTGCGATTTTCATGTGTTTGGTCCACTGAAGAAACACCTGAAAGGGAAGCGCTTCAACTCGGACGACGTACTCAAGGACGCTGTGAAGGACTGGGTCTCGTCACGGCCACAGGAATTCTGGGAACAAGGAATCCTGCGGCTTGTTCATCAGTGGGATTGTTGTGCTCAGGCCTATGGTGTATATTTTGAATAAAGTCTACATTTGTACCCACCGTGTCGTTTCGTACCTTTTAATTTGATCACCCCTTGTAGTGACATCTCTGGCCACAATTAGTATCGTAACGAAGGTCGGGCGAACACAGTGACCAAAGAAGCCTTTTATTCTGAGAATTCAATCAATGATGAATTATCCCTTTGAAGCAAATCCCTGACCAGGGTTCCTTTGTACGCTCATCTCAAACAGTTTTGGTGACGGTGCGCGCACGTTTTGTAGCAGATTTCTTCTATTACGTCTGACTGTTGAGCCCTCCTCAGTTCTTAAGGCGGGAAAGGCTGCCCGCTGAACAATGGACGGAGAGCCGGCAGCAAAAAACGGGATTCGAGTAGCGCCATCATCGCTGACCTGTA
Source organism: Vandiemenella viatica (assembly GCA_031002005.1). Lineage (NCBI taxonomy): Eukaryota > Metazoa > Arthropoda > Insecta > Orthoptera > Morabidae > Vandiemenella > Vandiemenella viatica. The sequence continues at coordinate 183,476,760 of CM061914.1, read as the reverse complement.
TCAGACAGCGGACAAAGGAAACGGCGGCACATATTCACGCTACAACCTCCCTCCACTTCAAGTTATAATATCACTTATTACACTGTAAAAGATTTTTGCCCAACATCTTTTATAAAACATTTTATCATATTTATTTTATCAAAGATATTTTATAATATTTTTTCAGTCCCATTACATAACGTAAAATTTTTCGTCATAGTTCTCTGTAATGAATGGAGTTAACTTGTAAGTTTTTGCAGACCCAGTTAGTGCAACTGTCACAATATGCATTTTATTGAAGATAAAGAAGAGAAGTAAACATATTTAGGTTAGACCGTGGATTACGAGACTTGGTATGATAGGAGTTCATCACAGTTTAGGGAAAGAGCTGCAATGTGAGGACATGCCAAATTATAAAAATTATGGTTGATGCCGAAGTATACATCCAATAAATTCTTACCACAATATTTTCATAAATTTCTACATCAGAATTATTTCCCCATATATACTATTGGGTGTCAAATATTAGTTTCTTAACACATTAATTTTCTCTTTTTACTTCTTCTACGGTACTGCCTTCTATCATAGAACTAATTAACTTTTCGTAAGTGTTCACCTTTTTTATTCCTAATCTTAAAGTCTATATGTTTCTGAGTTTACTACATTTCCTTCTGTTCGTACTCAGAAATAAAAGATTTTCGTGGATTCGACAGTCATAACCAACTTTGGTAACGTCCCTTACGCCATTTTCTTTGTTTACGTTTGCAGGGTGGTGAAATTTTTAATAAAATGTAATGCCAACGTATTACATTTTATGAAAGAAATTTTATAAAAGAAATCTTTTATAAAATATGACCTCATTACACTGTAAAATGTTTTATAAAATATCTTTTATCAAAGATCTTTGAGAAAGATATTTTACAGTGTAATGCCGGCCTTATCTTATTTTTATTTCACGCCAACAATATTCACTTTCTCTCCTTGGTCGTTTAGCAATAATTATAATTAATTTTACAATACTACTCTTTACCTGGTCGTATTTCTTGTTACTTTCCGTTAGAAAGGAATCACGATCTTTGCCATCTCCTTCTTCTGAGACGGATTATAACGTTCGCTATTCCAATAATTATCCACCTTTACACCATGGAATAAGCTTTCATATTGTAGCTGAGATTCTGTTGCAATTCCAAAAATCGGCAGAAACAAGGTAACAAAGTATTGCAACACAGAGAGTTAACGACGAAGGTTCAATAACAGTGTCCGAAACGAAATTTATGTTGCTCTAAAAGGAGAGAGAAAACAAAAAATGGAGGAAGATAAACGACGGCGAATATCCTGGGAAAAGGGAGCAGAATTCCGCATACGCAACAGGAGGTCTGGAATACGGTGACTGTGAAAGCAGAAAAACGCGGAGAGTGGAATGTGGGAACCGGCAAACCCCGCAGGCGACCCGTTAAAAATAATAACGCCAAGAGAAACACGCTTCCCTACTCACCGCACACATCCCGATATCTGCAAACGCGAGATGAGATATTTATTCATGTTTCTGTCTGTGGCCTCTCTCCATGTTTGAAAGCCGAGATAAAAAATTTTTTAACCGTCAGTGCAGCCAAAAATCATAGCGCCAGCTTTTATTATTTTTAGTAGTATTGTAAATGCGAAAGTAACTTTGTCTTTCTGTCTGTTACGTTTCTACGACTAAACAGTTAAACGTATTATGATGAAATTTGACAAAGATGTACTATGTACCATTTGGAAGGACACAAGATCCTTTTTAGTGTTAAATAACATACCTTACAGTGAAATTCACAAAACCAACTGAATGGTGACAGAGAGACGGATAGCGTGTGTTATGTTATATCGGTCACTCAGGCTTCGTTTCTCTCGCAGTCAGTTTGAGTATGATCTGCTCATAAATTTCATGTGTAGACACAACTTGTAGTATAGATGTGTATTTGCCCTGCATGCGTTGACAACCAATACAGGCAAAGGACAGATACTGAAAGTAGCAGGGGTTCACTTTGACAAGCCGTGTTTTTCCCATTGGCAGTTATATGTAGGGGGTGTCGATTAATTACGTGAGGTGAAATAGGGAGCGGGGGGGGGGGGTTTACGGAAGTCTCACGGAAGTCTCTTGAAGAACAGTAGAGCTAAGAAAGAAAGGGTCTACTAACGATCCCGATACTGACTTTAGGGGGAGGGAACTATAACCGCTCTAGGAAGCAGGAGTGCTAAAAAAAAGTCTAAAAAAAGAGGTCGGTCGGTAGGGGGTCCCTTCAAGATCTCACGTCATCATAGGGGAGGGGGGGAGGTCCGACCATATCTCATCACAGGGGGGGGGGGGGGGGAAGGGAGGAGTCCAGAATTGCGGAAAACACCTCACGTAATGGACGCCTCCTTACGGGTATCAAAACCCCAACCGCCACATATGTTAGCAAAGAACAAGATCAAAAACGCTGTGTACAAAACGGTATGTCCCCAGCAAATGCATTAACTTTCAACAAGAAAAAAAATAAATCAGCCAGAAGAACTGTGGCAGGGAGTCTGCCACATTTAACCTCCCCTCCCCCCTGCCCTTACTTTGTTGTTATTTTTAAACATGTTACAAATTGATTCTCTTTATGAGACAATTGTATGGTGATGACTTCCCCGTGTAACAGCCCTCAAACCTAAAATTAAATGGAATTGTATTTTATAAAGTATTGGTAGTAAGCTAGAGTTTGGTTGAATATGATCTGGTAGGTTTGTTTTTCAATTAACTGTAAATCAGTGTATATAGACTGTATTTTATGAAAAGACATTATTTAACGGCCATTTAATATGTTTAAGAACAGAATTGTGCAACATAATTCCTTAAATGTTGGTAATTCCAAATATTAATGTAAGTTACGATGTCTAAAGGACAATTTGCTACAGTTTAAAATGAATTCTGTGAATAATTTTGTATTTAAGCAACTTTAATTTCGATTTCTGACCATTTTGTATTGATTGTAAATGATTATGTATTAATTCCGATTGTTTATAATAGGTTTCAATTGTTTAAGTATTGTTAATGTTTGAGAAATATCTGTCGGAATCTTTTGAAGTGTTCTATAAATTTCGGTGGAGTTTATATAAAGCGATTATCCAAGACGGAGTAGTTAGTTTGTTAGTTTTTTTCGGCAGAGGTTTTCACCGACTCAGATCACGACAGCCAAGCACTGTATTGTCTTTGAAAAAACTGTTGTATGCAATCTCTGGATTGTATCTATGCTTGTAAACAGTATAGTTGCGTCGTGTTTAAGAAAATAAACGAGTTTAAATTAATACGTATCGTGGACTACTTAATCATCGTATTAATTAAACCACGAACAATCTTATACCCGTAATAATATATCGCGGGGCACCTTTCACGTTACTTTCAGCTTTCTGTATCCAGTTCTCGCAATGAAATTTTAAGTCCTCGCGTACGAAGTGGAGATCTTAATCTTTAAAATGATACTTCATTTACCGATTTTAGTTAGGTATCCAGGGAGATAAATGGCTCGTGACACAAAAAAACTGCATTTTAGAATTAATAACATTTTTGCCCTTTAAGGGTCGACTTTGAAAAAATTACTTTCCTAAAATATGATATGATCGAAGCAGCTACCTTTGGTTAGGTATGAAGGAAAATAATTGCTTGTAGCAAAAAAAAAAAAAAAAAAAAAAAAAAAAAAAAAAAAAAAAAAAAAAAAAATCTAATAGAAATAATATATATGATAACTGTTATGCACCTACCTACATTTGGAACGTCCTTATTTATATTCTATGCCTGTTATGATTCGGATGAATTTTTTTATCTTAATAAAAAATAGGTTCGAATGATTGTGTGTACCAAGTTTCATTCCGAAGAAACTATTCTTCCTAGGGACATGGAGGTGGTTTAGGTGGCAGAATATCTACCTAGCTGATGCCTTCCCGCTGTCTGATAATCCTTCGTCGGCCGTGATGACGTAAAAACCCTCAAATAAAAAGAAGCCGACTCTCTGAGAGATGCTTTCTGTGGGTGCAGTGCTCGGGAACACGGGAACAGGTGTATACTTACCTAACCGCAATGTTCCAGGAAGAGCCGCAAGGGCGTGCACCTTACGAAAGCGCTTTCTTTGCGCGGACATTTCGGGAAACTCTAGTTACATAGAATAACTCTGGCGACGTATGTGGTGAGTGTACCATTGTCATCTGAGATAACAATCACCGGATATCACATTACTGACGTTCAAATCTCCACACGCGCCGTCTGCAGAACGATTCAGCGTGGCAGCGCTATCAATACTAATAAGAGGCGGAACTAACAACGACCAGGGATGTTACCACTGAATCAAGGTTATGCACGTTACTTTGATAAGCAACAGCGAGGAAATTATTGCCAGAACACGAAAGAAAAGCAGGCACTTGTTTTTAATCTACATATTAATCATTAGATACTTTTCTTTATTTATATTCGTTTCCATGTAGATGTTTTCGTCGTATTCTCTAATCGCTGTTGTAGTGAGCTAAGAAATATCGAATCTCGTTTATATCGCTATGCAGTGCGTGTATTAATGCGCGCAATATGGAAGCTTTCAGTATAGAGCAGAAATATTTGTATTCGTAGTTACAGGAGGAGGGAAGGAGTTATTAATATTATTATAGGGGGTACATTAATTACGTGTGGTGAAATTGGAGGGTGGGGGGGGGGGGTCCGGCGAAGTCTCACGAAACCTCACCTAGGGGGACGGGGGGAGGGGGGGAGAGGGGGAAGGGGGGGAGACAACGAAATCTCACGTGAGCTTTTGAAATTCTTGAAGGATAGTAGAGCTAAAATAAAAAAAAAAGGTCTACAATGACGTTAATGTCGACTTTAGGGGAGGGGGTGGTATTTAGTCCTTAAACGACTCGGAAACCGACCTTTAGGGGGGGGTTACAACGCCCTTCGAAGAATAAGAGCTAAAAACAGGTATCAAAAAACAACGAGGTCGATTGGCAGGGGGTGTCTTCACGTCATTTTAGGGGGGGGGGATCCGACAAATTCTCATCAGAGGGGAGTGGGTCCGAAATTCCGAAAAAAAACCTCACGTAATTAATGGACGTCCTTTAATCAATGTTGGGCGCCATGTTATTGAAGTCATTACCGCGTCTGAATGAAAGTATTCCCGTATTGTTCGCGATCTATACGGCCTATACCACGATGAAAACTAATATCACGCGGCGAAAGCTAAGTCGTTAAGATTTATTTTTAATTTCCTTTGCTTCCACTGACGTCATATTACTACGTCATTATTTCAGTCGAGTGTAACTGTGTCAGCCGTACAAACGTTGTAACTTCGATCTCAATCACGAAAGAGAAAAATGTAGGAACTTGTGAAAATTTAGGGTCAAGCACATATCGCGGTTGGTGACACCACTAATATGCGATAGAGTGAATGTATTAATTCGCACGTGATTGAAGCTTTGATTTACTAGTGGCAATTTTAGCGGATTTTGTGGTTATATTTAAATGCAACCTGGACCGGGATGAGAACTGAAACTTTCTGTTAAAGCATAATGCACTAGGAACTGTATTTACAGTTATTTTATGACAATTTTATTTAGTGAAGCAACTGTTACGAAATGACTTGCAAGAACATTCCGTTAAATCCGTCATTTTTGACGGTTGAGTCTAGTTTAACATGTTGAGGGGAAATTTGTTGCGTGAACTCTGTGACGCAAAGGACTTGCCTCCGCTTGGAATATGTTACCGCAATTTTTAATATTGCTTGTTATTAAGTGTTAGGTTGGCAAGACACATGACATACGAAGTAGAGTAGAATCTTTGGCTGAGCGACAAAGGAAGGTGATTCGCATTGAACTGCAGTGATAATAGCGATAACAAGACGAGTCAGGCAAACGATGGATTATTAGATTATTATTTAAAGAAAGAATAGTGTTTATCAGATTGCTTGTTGATCCGGCAAAATTAATTGTATTGTCTGAATGTGAGTCGTTGAATAGAAAGATACAGATAATAAAACAAGTCGTTTATTTTCAATACAAGTTGTAGTTTCTTACCTTAACGTACGTAAAAGTAAACTTAGAACTCACAAAACGTAAACATCTTGGGACATAAATCTATACCACTATAAACCTTTAGAATGCCGTGTCTTTGTGTTTCGCAGCAGATTTCCATGAGTTTTCCACAGTATCTACGCTCAAGTTCGGATTTTCAAAGGTCCTTCACCTCTGGTACAGCTTGCTGTGTAATGTGCAGTACGCCAGAACGCTTCGTTAAACTGCAAGTCTCACACATCCTTCAGGATGAACGGGTTAGGTTAAGGCAGCAACTAAGCGGATTGCGCAGCCGCTAAAAACTAGTCACCACGTAATAAATACCAGACGACGTTAGATCAAAGACCTATGTCGACGTCACGGTCATAGACGTCACACAGACAATAGTACAATTCTGTAATCCCTAGCTGCTTGGACACATTGTGTGATAAGATGTGACAACTATTGGTCAGTGTGTGTGACGCATGTTGGTCCCATGACGCACAGAACAGCGTGTGGAACCGGGGCTGATACGTGAGTCCTGGAATTGCGTATTGTAGACAGGAACACGCGTCAGGAACACGCTATTCTTCTGTTTGGGAGATAAGGGGCCATCCATAAATTACGTCACACATTGAGGGGGGGAGGGTGTCAACAAAGTGTGTCATGGTCAGACAAGGGGGGGGGGTCGTGTCATAAACTTTGTGATTTTTTCATTTCTTGACGTTGTAATAATACCTCTCAATTTGTTTGGCGGTCATATCGTGATTGAAACTATCGGAGCTAACGGCTTGCATGTGTTGAAAGAATAGAATTGGGCCATTCTCATCTAAATAACACGCCGTCATCCACTAACGGACTGGTCAGCCAATTGCGTGCTGACCAGTTCTAGGATAATTGTTAGCTGACATTTGGCGACCAATTCTAGGATAATTGATAGCTTACATTTGGTGACCAATTGTAGGACAGCTCACACGTTCCAAAGGGAATTAGAGCGTACAGCAATGAATAAGATACCGGAAGCGATATTTATTGACTTCTGACTTGGTATACTTACTTTATATTAAAACACATTGTATGTTCGAATTTTAAGTTCGAAGTTGGTCCACGAGTGGCAGAGACACAGTTTCCTTCAACGCAGCGTCTGCGTGTGCGAGATGCAACCCACCACGCACAACAGCCGCTTTGGTAGCGACAGTATCACGGGATAGCTGCAGCCGAGATTGTTTAATTCCTAGATAAACGATATCTTGGTATCAACAACGCAAAATGACAAACTAAAAATCGAAGATGAATGCATTGTGACATTAATTATAGGGTACAAAGAAATATCGTAAATACGTCTGATTGATTAACTATCGTTGCTGTTTTGTGTATACATTACTGTGGAAGAGAGAATTTGGAGAATTTCGACATCCAATGGTGAATGTCAAGATTCGCACAGTCGTCCGAAATAGTGCCCCAATTTTTGACTTACAGTGGAAAATGTCGACATTCACCATATTTTTTATAAACACTTCTCGGGCTTTCAGCCGCGTATAAATGTCACAATGAGGGCAGAGATAGACGCTTCGAAACGTCCCACTGAGCGTGGTGCGTGAGCGGTTAACGCTCTGGCCTCGCATTCTGGAGGACGCGGGTTCGAATCCCCGTCCGGACATCCAGATTTGGATTTTCCATGGTTTCCCCAGATCACTCCAGGCGAATGCCGGGATGCTTCCTTTAAAAGGCCATGGACGAATTCCTTCCCGTTCCTTGTCCCCAGTCCCATCCCGCCTCTAATGACCTCGACGTCGACGAGGCGTAAAGCAATAAGTAAAATAATCAATAAAAAAATCGAAGCGTCCCGAGAATTTATTAATTTACAACGCCGTGAAAAGCTACGTTCAAACAAAATATTTTTGTTTCGTTTTCAAATCTCATAAGTTATCGGCTCAGGGATCATATCAACCGAAACAGTTTTGTCGTAGGGGTTGTGTTTAGGGTGAAATGCGACCTGGACCATGAGAAATTTTTTCTCCTGAAAGTTTCGTTCTCAGTATAAATTCGGGTATCGGATAAAAAAAAAATAAGATTTAATAGAACGTTGCCCGCACCAGCAAACCTTGCATAAGAGTGACAAGCAACTGTGTTGCAGAGTGTAACAAATGGATGCCACGTGACCTCAATCGCGGCAGAACAAAGGATTTCGATCTCCACCGAAGCGTATCTGTGCTTGTCGCTATGCACCGGTGACGGTACTAATGCATAAGCACACACAAATATTTCGGACATACACGAAGCGACTGGGTGAATCGATTCCGGTCTTTCACAGTAACAAATACACTTCGCTGGGCATCTGATTTCACCAACACAACAAACACTGAATGTTTCTCCCTTTCTGTGTATGACTTTGCGCCTTTGTCGACGTCGGGGTCATTAGAGGCGAGAAAGGATCGGAGGCTACAAAAGAGAAGGAATTCGGCTGTGAGCATTTAAAGGAAATATCCCGACATTCGCCTTGAGTGATTCCGGGAAAACAAGGAAACAAAAATCTGGATAGCTGGGCGGGAGTGGAACTTGCGTCCTCCTGAATGCGAGGCCTTGTTGCTATACCATAAACGTACTTTTTCTTCTAAACAGCTAGTTTTCTCGTTTCACCAGTCTTTCGACTGGTTTGATGCAATCCTCCATCCCTTCCTATCTTGTGCTAGCCTCTTCATCTCAACATACCCATTACAACCCACGTCTTCAATTATCTGTTTCACATATTCTAATTTCTGTCTTCTTCTGTAGTTCTTCCCTTCGACTGTTCCCTTCGTCAGAAAATTAACAGGTCCAGCATGTCTCAAAATATGACCTACCAGCCTGTCTCTTCTTCCTGTAAGCTTCTTCCACAAACTTCTTTTCCCAACCATCATTTCCAAGAAACTTTCATTTCTTACTTTATCTTTCCAATTAATGTTCAGCATCCTTCTATAGCGCCACATTTCAAATGCTTCAATTTTTCCTGGTATTCGTAAAGTCCATGCTTCGGAACCATAAGTGCTGTGCTCAACACATACAGTTTTAAAAAGTTCTTTCTTTATTTTTGAGTCTTACACCAACATTTGAAACTAAAAGATTTGTCTTATTTTCAGAAGGCTCTTTTTGCTAGTGCTATTTTGCTTTTAACTTCATTCCTGCTTCGGCCATCGGTTGTAATTTTGCTTCCCAAGAAGCAGAATTCACTAAGTTCTTCTATCCCATCCGACCCTATTTTTATATTTAATCTACTATTATTGCTATCATTTCTGTTACAATTCATCAGTTTTATGTTGCTTTGGTTTATAATTAGCTACCTTCCTTCAGTATTTTGTTCATGATATTCAGTGACGTCTCAATATCCTCAACCTGTTCTGTAAACAGGACAATGTCATCAGCAAATCGTAACATACTGATTTTTTCTCCTTGAACACTTATGCCACTAATCAGCTTAGGCTTAATATGTGAAGCATCCTCACATTACGTTGCCACTGTTTTTTCTCTGATCGATCTAGAGTTTCTGCCGCGACTCATTGCAGTGTGCGTCGTTTTTCTGCTAATCTCATAGCTGTCCGTTATCTGCCTCGCGATCCCAAGGTCTCCTCACCGTCCATTCCTTTCCAGAGATAACAAATTCCGCGAGACGTCACCGCAGATAACAAAACTGATCGGCTGAGTTCTTTGGATTCACAGATCTTACACGCTGAGGTTACTGGCATCGTGTCTATACCGGGCCCCTCCTATCGCATGTGAAAGGCGACCAGAATTCTTAGCAAATTAAAACCGGCTTCCGCCGCCAATTTAGGGGCAAGAGATTGCGTGAACTTTCAAACCCCCGTACAGTCATATAACAAACCACTGTAGAATGGAAAATTTTGTACTGTTAAGGGTCTTCACTTGCTCAAAGAAGATGGAATGACGTTAATTATAGAATTTCCGCTGATTATAATTAACTTTCGAACTTATTTTCTTCACTCTGAGCAATGTTAAATTTTTTCTCCCTCTTCTAGTACGCTAATTTAACTGATCCGGAAAAATGTTAACATTTCAATGATAGTGACGTATTTATAAATGTAATGAAGGAAAACTGATGAAATACCGGTTCACAATTTTAAGAAGTTAGAGCTCAAACTAAGTTTTATTCTTAAGTTGAGCAATCATTTTCTGATCAGTTCAAAGACATAATCTGGCATTCATCATATTGAAATGAAGAATATGACCGAGAAGTTCTTTCAGTATGAAGGCAACCGAAGAAGGAAAGGTTTAGCTTTTCTATTGTGACTATTTTTATCTTTTTTGTTCATTGTTATACCAAAATCCTTCACTTCTAAAGACTTAGCAACTCAGCACACGAGTCCAGGAAATCTAAGCACGATACTCGTTGCTAATCAAATTTTGTAAAGGCCAACAAAATATATTAAAGTGCATTTTTTCATATTACATACTACTTGAATTCAAGTGCACCCGCGGGTTTTAAATTATAACCTTGTATATCAAAGTCACTTTCCATTCCATTTTTTCCCCTATTTTTGTATACTCCAGAGACTACCTAAAGTTTAGCTGGCAAGGTGCCAATGTCTACATTAATTTTATACCACCTTAATGCAATATCTTGAGAATAAAATTACGAAATTACTAACAATCATATCATTCATATGAGAATATTAGGGCAGTAAATTAACTTGTCTACTTCTTTTATTCATTATAAAACAACACAGTTTTGTATAATTTCTGTCTGATTAACACTTTCTGCTTTTTATTGTGCATTTTTGCAGCATGATAAATCTCAGCCTGACAAACATATCAATCATGTTCTTGGAAAGTAGGATAACATATTTTTCAGGATCCGGCGTGTGTTAGCTAACCTCTCCCTCAATTTATTCAAATATCGGAGCGGAAATCTGTATCGAAAGAAAGTTTTAAACATGTGATCAGCAGGTTAGATCACATCCAGGCGTTAAGATAGTATTCTGAACTTATTTAAATGCTTAATTACTTGTGAAACGACAAATTTGTGCCTCTTGTAGCACAGTTGGTGTAGTTATATGCAGCGCAACACTAAACCATTGTAGAAAACAAATGTAAACCAAAAATATACGAGAACGCGATCATGTCAATACGTCTCAACTGTACAAAAGTAAACACTGAAAGCTACCGGTTGCCCACAATATGGCGGCGAGCGTATCGTTCAATTTGTATAATATTCAAACTTCTTTGTTCTATACGACCAAAATTTACGACAAAGAACTCTCCTCTCATCTGTGACCAATATCGACCCATACACTCGATTCTGTGCTTGGGTACTGTTTTTGCGAGCATTCAGGAATAAATGCGAGAAAAAAAAAACTCAACTCCCCCTACAACTTCTTTCGCGTTCGGTCGTGAAATGGCACCACGGAACATGTAATAAGCAACACTATGGGAGCGTTCATAAACTACGTAGCCCCATTTTGGCCCCCTCTGAACCCCCCTCCCCCCCTTCCCACGTAACCTCTACCTCCCCCAATCTCCCCTCCCCCCTCGCGAGCACGTAGCTTTTTTCCCTATTGTACTGTTTTTTCTTGCTTACTATGGTCAATTACTTACGGAGATAATTAAATGACGGAAATAAATATCCACATGCTGTTGTGTGTTCTGAACATTATTTTAACTGAGACTAATAATATGAATGAAAAGCTACGTAGCCTTGCTCGGAACCCTCCCACGTAATACAACGCAGCTATCTACCCAAGGCCCCCATTCCATTTTTAGACCATGCCACGTAGTTTATGGACGCTCCCTATTTTGCGCATTACACAACATGTGCAAAAACACACGAAGAAGTGAAATAGTGACCTTCCCAAAAATGCAACGAGCTAGTTTAAACCACAGCACCAAATCTGGTTGCATAGAAAAGAAATTACCAGCATGTAACTAGTTTTCACTGACGACGCACTATTCCACAAGGGCGAAACGCGCGTGATAGTGAATAATTTAAAAAAAATAAAACAGCTGTTAAGAGACGGTGTTTTTATTTATAAACATTTAACAAGCAGCTGTGGAAGAAAGCCCAACAATCAATTTATAAGATGACTGTGTAAAAGCGTCCAGCCTACCAAAGGACAGAGAAAGCTTATTGTGACCGTACATATATTATTAATGAGAACAGAAAAGATGTAAAGAAAATTGATTAATAATTAATTATACAAAACGAATTATCCAGGTCGTCAAAGAGCTTTGAAGGCTGATGTCGCTTCATGAACAAAGAGTAAAGAGATGTAACAGAAAGATGAAACAAGAAGGTTAAATTTAATTAAGGTTAAATTTAATGACCAGCTGTTTCCGATAGTCATAAAAACGTGATATGAAAGGAGTATCGGCGTTTACAGAATTCAGTAAATGAATCAGTATTGTAAATGAAATTGTGTGACTAATGGAAAGACCTTGGCCGAATTTCTTCCCGTTCCTTGTCCCCAGTCCTTTCCCGTCTCTAATGACCTCAACGAGGCAGAAAACATGAAAGCACAGCCGTACCAATACCTCCGTCAACCACAGTGCTTTGCATTTCGTCTACGGCTGAGTGGTTAGAGCCACAAGAGAATTTCGTAAACTGAACACATTACAACTTCGGAGAGGGAGCTGTTCAAGAAGTTACGAATTTTAACATTGATGGCGTAGTAAATACACATTAAAGTCTTCTATTGTCGCAAATTGTTTGCTGATGATGCAGTTATTTATAGGGAAGTAAGGAATTTGGCCGACTGCTTAGAAATTCAGCGTGATCTGGATGTTATTTTGGCTTGGTGCGCTGAATGGAAACTTATGCTAAATTGTAAAAAGTGCAAGACAATGAGCATAACTAACAAAAAAGAATCTAATTGTTCAGAAATACGAGGTAAATCTAGAGCTAATTCTAGGCTGCGATTCCTAGGTCGAATCCTGAAAAATTGTAATGAACAAACAAAGGAGATAGCGTACAAATCTCTTGTGCGTCCACATTTGGACTACTGTTGTGTCATCTGGGATCCGTTTCGTAAGGGGTTGATCGAAAGTATAGAGAAAGTACAGAGAAGAGCCTCTCGATTCGTGACCGCTTGCTACAGTCCTTATGAAAGCGTCACAGAACTGATTAGTAGACTAGGCTGGGAGTCTCTGGTAGATAGACGACGCACGTTTCGTTTAAACTTATTGGTAAACATGCGTACTCCCACTTTCACTTACGAGTGTAGTGAAATACTTCGTCCATCAATCTATTTGAGTCGAAATGACACGAAAGATAAAATTAGAGAAATAAGGTGCCGCAATGATTCTTATATGAATTCTTTTTTCCCTCGTACCACTAGGAACTGGAATGCACAGCAAAGAGATTAGCTTTGGTGCTGAGCACCCTCTGCCACCCACAATTTTGTAAACTGCAGAGTATATATGTAGATTTAGATGTAGAAATTATACTCAGTTTAAAATAAATAGTAAAATACACAATTGTGGCAATAGAAGTTAAAATGATCTTCACAAGGGTTATAAGTCATTTTCACTTGTTTAAAAACGGATCAGATAATCAGAGACACATATATTTAACAAGATCCCCACACATCTTAAATGTCTGGCAGGGAATGGGATTAAAAACAGCAAAAAATTATATAAAAAAACCTTTTAATTCAAAACTCCTACTCCGTAAAGATCTCCTGCCACAGCTATCCAGAAAATATAAATGCAGTTGTTATAATTAACTTGCATATCATTCGGTGACGTTGCATCTTCTGGAGTATACATCTATTCTATCGCGCAATCATTTTTCTGTAGACTTCTTTCCATATCCCAAATTCCGTACTGGGATATCTGAAAAATGAATGTATTATATTGTACGCAGGAAAAAAAAATATCATCAATACTGTGGAACAATCTCTTTGTTTACTCTGCACAGTACTGAAACCTGTGCGTCTTGTGCCATGCATGGTGCACCATTCTCAACCCAGTACCACTCTGTTGCGTGTCGTATTTTGCGTCAGACGAGAGTTCGCCGTCGTTCAGACAGTGGATCGGCGACTATTGTGTCATAGTGACCCTGCGGTGCCGCCGGTCTCATATTCGATTCCGGCCAAGGTCGACTTTTCTCGGCGAGAGAGAAATAGAAGCAGAAAGATCTGTACAAGCGCGGGTTGACTCTTTCAATTCCGTCAGAAAAAGAAAGACCTGAATTATAGAGCTGCAAAAGTAACGAGAAATTCTGTACCCGTATGTACTCGTTACAAAACCAATCAGTACTCGTTACTATCATATCGTTACTTTTGACACAAGCATCGCATCGAGTAGCGTTGTTCGGGTTACGTTGTTCATTTACTAAAGAAAGTTTAGGTGAAATCTGCACTGTAAAATAAAATAGAAGTTAGAATATCGCATTTTAGGATAAATTCATTTCATGAATGTTTGAAATCAATCAAATCTAACTAAAGTATTATCTTCTTCAATCTATATCTATAAAACGAAAACTGGACATATTGGTCGTATAAAAACTCGGAAACTACGGGGCGGATTTCGATGGAGTTTTCACCGTTTTAAAGCTTAGAATCTTAATTCACTTGTCTGGCTTGTCTTATGTTTCAACGTTAAATAATGCAGGAGCATTAAATGAAATTCTGAACGTATCGTCAGAAATTCCGCAGGAGGAACCACTAGATGCCGCATATTCCGCACTAAACCACAACACAATATCTCTGACCATAGCCTTTAATTAAAGCAATAAGCTATAGTAATAACTATTTTGCACAAAACTTTTAGTATTCTTTATTTTAATTCGATATATTCAATTTTTAAAACCCATAGCTTGAAGTATTCTTTCCTTTAATTCGGGATATCAATTTTTAAACGACATAGCCGTAAAAACAACAGAGATTTTCTTTAAGCACGATCTCTGGACAATATCTCTGGCCTTCAGCATTAGTCTTCTGTTTACGATAATATTATTCCGGATTCACTTTTGATAATTTATCTGCAGAGTTAAGCATCTGGCGTTTCGAGCCGTAAATATATCCATTCACTTCGCAATTGAATCAAATGTGAGTTTTTAACATAATCTAGGGTTGTTCAGTAACGTAGTAATGAAATTTCTTAACCAAATTATTGAAGCTTGATATACATGAATCTTTTCGAACGAATGAAAATAGTATACGTGCAAATAAACTTCAGCCGACCAGTTTCTTGGTAGGGGGCGGGTGAATGTAAGTTTGCTTTAATTCCGAAAAAGTTGGCGCGTATTTTATGAAGCTTTGAACAAATGTTTTGCGGGAATAAAAATAGGGTACGGTTAAATCTACGCTAACTATACCAGGCAACGCCGGGAACTCCGCTAGTAAAAAAAATAAAATAAAATAACGATCTCAAATTATCTACCCAAATTTTCTATTTACAAATTATGCACTGTGAATTTTAATGTTAAACAAAGACAAAACTACAAAATAACTCCATATGTTGTCAAAACTATTTACTTCGTTAAAAATATCAACACTTAAAATTAAATAACATTAATTATATTAAAATAATGTACGCGTAGCATGTTTGTACTTACACATTGTCCTATGTAACGAAACGAATTCAAATCAAAATTCCCAAAAAACGCAACGCACGAAGTTCAAACGTTCATTCTGTCATTCTGATTCATTTAGTCGCTGGGCTAACCCTTCCAGTTCCCGCACCATGCGTTGTATTTCTTCGTTTATCTAATCAAAGATATATATACGACAAATGCGAGTAACGAAACGAATTTTTTAGTAACGTTTCGATTCAGACGATGTACTCGTTACTGAGTAACGAATACATACGGTTTGCTACCGCTCTGCTGAATTATTACTGTGAAAATCCAAACTGACGACTTAAATCGTAGCTACTTTTTCATTCTCACGAATGACCAACTTCACTGGGGCACAGTTTAGTCCTCTTGCTACAGTTTTACTGATGCCTTTCCAGAATTTTTCCAGGCGTTACATACGGTATTTACCTACCTGACCAGGTGTACTGTATATGCTTATTTTTTACACCGATATCTGCATGGTAGAAACTTGAAACCAACAGAAAATCGTTTGTAATAAGATTTGAAAGTGGCGTAGAAATTACATTCTCATTTCCCACTAAAACGAAGTTTCTGCAATTTTAAACCTGATCACTTTCGACTCCTTGTAACCAGGATCTTACCTCTCCAGTCAATCTGCCGTCTACAATCAATAGGAATTATAGATTTTCCGTCTATTATAAATATGAATCACGTATTTTATGTCTGTAATCAACAAAATTGTTGATTTTGTGTCTAGAATTAATATGAATCACAGATTTTCGTCATAGAACCGATAGTAATCATCGATTTTGTCTATTAACAATAAGAATCACCGATTTTCCATCTAAAATTAATAGCGGACACGTATTTTTCACTATAAGAAATAGGAACCATGAATTTTGAGTTTAGAATCAATAAAAACCACGGATTTTCAGAATGGAAATAATGGTAATCATCAATTTTGTGTTCTATGTTCCATCTATAATCAATAGCGATCGTGAATTTAGTGTTTAATATCAATAAAATTAACGGATTTTTTTGTGGGGACGGCGACACGTTAAATCTTAATATATGTCATTTCTCAATGAAAAAAAAAAAAATAGCGAAGAAGTAGAATTAATCCTTTGGTGCATCCGCTTACCGCTTATAAAAAGAAAAACGAAAAGAAAGAAAAAGAATTTGGATTGTAGTACTTTGGACACGTTTAGCAGAATGACGTGACGTAATTAACATAATTTGGGAACACCTTGTATCCATATTTTCAGTGCAATGATTGCAAAACTATTCAGCAGTCCTTGGTTTCCATGGTCACCACGTTAATGAGGTCCGAGTAAATGGGTTTAAAAACTAACCTCGAGCTTTTTATTTTATCCTACAGCTTTTATCGATATCAGCACAGCTGTCAAACGTTTCTATACCGAAACGAGCCTAGTGGCAAAGAGGTAACGGTTGGACCCCGTCATAGAGGGTAACGCGGGTTCGAATCCCAACCGACAATCCAAATTTCAGTTTCACATGGTTTCACACCAGGCGAATGCCGGGATGGTTACTTCAAAAGACCGTGGCAGATTTCCTTGCCACTGCTTCTCCATTAATTACATAAGGTGTTATCTTGATTGCCCGGGTTGATCCTCGTCAATTTATGAAAACTCAACGTTTCGGCCATCATTTTGTGGCCTTCTTCAGAGGACCCAATTATATAAGGTATTTTTCCAGAATTCTGGATCCCCCACTGTGATGAGATCGGTTGGAACCACCCTAATTACGATAATATGAAATCTTGAGGGTACCGCGCCCCCCTCCCCCCTTCTGACTGACCTCGTAATTTTTTGAGACCACTTTTATTAGATCTGTTTAACCCCCCTACCTTAAAGTCGGTATTGAGGTCATTATACCCTCCCTAAAGTCAGTATCGCCGTCTTTTGCAGACTTTTTTTGTGTTCTACTGTTCTTGAAGAAATTAAAATGATGGCTTGAGATTTCCGTCAACCCCCCTCTTTGGTGAGATTTCGCCTAATACCCCCCCCCCCCCATTTTTCCACCACACGTAATTAATGTAAGCTCCCTTAATATGTTGTTCTGGCTCTAATGACCACACCGTTGAGGAGCCGTAAAGCCGCATCATAGAACACACCTCACCACATCGCACGCACGGCAAGCGAGTTGGGCTGACAGGTGCGGGGCTCCGACTGACCTGTGAAGGTGTCGAAGGCGGTGGGCGCGTACTCGGCGGGGAAGCCGGACGTGGAGTAGCTGACGACGAGCGACGTCTTGCCGACGGCCCCGTCTCCGACCAGCACGCACTTGATGGCGTCCCTCTGGTCGGCGGGCGGCGCCCCCGCGTACTTGAGCAGCGGCGTCGAGCACCCCGACGGAGACATGGCTTCCTATCAGGCCCGCGGCGCGCGCAGTACTGCCCGGCTGGCTGCGGCGCGGCCGCACGGTGCCCGCGGCCGCCGCACCGCGGCGCTGCCGTCGCCACGGCGCCACGTTCGAAACGGATGCGGATGTTTTGCGGAAACGGAAGTGTAAAAATAAATTTATACTTATTTAGATTTTAATATTTTATGAAAAATAAACTTAAAATCAAAATAAGTGTATTTTTATGCCAAATTCTACATTTTTTTTATAAGTAACGTCTGTTTCCATATAACACTGCACCATTGATTTTTTTTGCCTCATCTTTCAACAGCAAAAAAAGTGATATTAAATGTTTCGGTCGCCATATTAGGTGTCTGGTGGTTAATTATATAAGAAATAATTATTCCACGATACAGTTCAAATTTTAACTGTTTTTATTACACGACTTAAAAGATACCAGTCACATGTATACACAAGCTCCGGCGATTACATTCGATGCTTCTTCCAAAGACAATACTGCCACACACTCTCACAGTACACGTAACTCTGTTCGCTCAAAACTCTCATTGTAAAGCTGTCTCTGGCATTCGCTTTATATAAGTTTCATCGAAATTTCCAGAACATTCCAAAAGGCTTCCGACAGATATTTCCCAAACTTTAACAATTAAAAACATATTAAAAACAATCAAAATTAATACATAATCATTTATAATCATTACAAAATGCTCAGAAATGAAATTTAAAGATATTTAAACACAAAATTATTCACATAAATAATTTTAAACTGTAGTAATCGTGCTTTAAACATCGTACTTCACCTTTATACTTGGAGTTACAGACACTTAAGCAGTTCTCTAGCATAGTTCTGCCCTTAAAAATATTATATAGTATTTACATAATTTCTTTTCATAAAACAAAGTTAATTTAGACGGATTTACAGTAAATTGCAAAACAAATATACAAAATCAAATTCAATCAAACTTTAGCCTGCTACAAATTCTTCATAAAATACAATTCCATTTAAAGTACAGATTTGAGGGCTGATGCAGTGGGATGATTTCACAAGTGAATTAAATTATTTACATAACTACGCACGCGTCGAAAAAATTCATATGAACTTTGCGGAGTTCGCGGCTCGACTAATTCAAGGCCACGCCACCGCACATCTCCGTGTCCGCCACCCGCCTTTCCACCGCTCTAGCGGCACATTCGCAGTACAACTTGTAGGACCTACGACGATCCGATTTTCGTTAAACAACACTTGATGGGCCATGAAAGGGGTTACAGGACTACACGCAGAACGTGTTGGATGTTGTAGCACTCCCAAACAACCAACGCTGGTCCTTGGGGTATAACAAGCTATGGCGTTGGATCATGATTGTGGAAAAGACCCTACGCGTGTATGATAAGGACACCCATATAATACTGCCATATTGTTGTTTTTTTTTGCCTATCTGTTAACAACAGAAATCGTGGGATGATTTCATAAGTGATTTAAATTATTTACATAACTACGCAAACGTCTAGAAAACATTTTCCCGCATATGAACTTTGCGGAGTTCGTGGCTCGACTAATTGGAGCGTACTGAAATCGTGTGTCTGTCGCTTTAACATTTCTGAGGCACTTTAAACTAAAATCCTTCGTATAGCGAACCGTTGCTTAGCTAAGTTCGTATTTCAGCCAGACCTGTCTTCTCAGTTTTGATTTATGACCCCAATAAATCACTTTTGTTACTTAGGAGAAGCCTAGATCTCAAATTAGATATAAATGATGTATTTAACTTAGTCGTACCACTTCCTTAGCCCGAGAGTATTTATCATCTCTGCCTCCATATCTGTAGCAGGCTACGTTTTAAAGGAGCCATCTCGGCATTCACATGGACTGATTTCGGGACACCGTCAAAACAGAAATCTGGATGGCCGGACGGAAATTCGAAACAGCGTCCTCCCAAATGTGAGACCAGAGTATTAATCTCAAACGTCAAAACGCGAAATCTGTAGCGCTGCCCACTAATATCGACATATTGGTACCCAAAATCAGTTCAGGGCCGCATTTAAGCTTTGTGGACCACTAGGCTACGTATGTGGCCACCGAGATAGGAGGAGGGCAAACATGCCCTCCTACCCACCATTCGGGAGGACGGGGGTCAAATCCCGTCCGGCCATACTGACTGGGGTTTTCCATGGTTTTCCCCAGACACTCAAGGCGAATGCTGGGATGGTTCCCAATTGGCCACGGCCGACTTCCGTGCCCCTACCCTCCCCTACGGGCTAGTCGGCTGAAAAGGATACTCGAGACCGTTCAGCAGCCCGCCTGCCAGGCTTTACCTAGGAGGAATGAAAATAGTAAAAAATAAAAAAGACATATGTGGTGCGGGCCCCTGCTGGCAGTGGCGTAACAATTTATGGGCGATTAGCTCTGTTACTGGCCTAGGCGGGGACCTCTCTAACCGGTCATCGGGGGTCCCCTCCGGCTGTAGTGCGGACCCCCCTCTTTGTGGTACGGGCCCCATTATGCTACAGCCTAGGTAGTCTATGCTTAAATGCGGCCCTGAATCGGTATATGAAAAAAAATACAAACCTTAAACCATAATCTGCGTAGCAGTTTGGCACATGCATATGACACACACAGATGAAACGAATATCGAATGGCATGTGCACTTAAGCGTAAAAATATTGGAAATTTCGTTTTGCAGCAGTGTTACAACGGAATTATTACACCACATCATTATGTTTGGCCGATCAGATGCAAAATCCATTGATAATTTTTACATGTTATTTCATTGCTTGTAAAAAACGAAGGTTACAATGTGTTCAAATAAGGATACTGCATTAACAGCCCCTAATTGAATAAGAGCTATAAACCAATCTTTGGTGCGATGCTTTTTCCCACATCTCACGACTAAGCACAAATCTTTACCTATACACAGGTGGAGTCGTTGTTTCCACTCTTGGTAACAGCGCTGGAAGGCTTCAACTGGTAGGACTGTTAACTGGCCGGTCACAGAGTTCCAAAATGACGTCCTTTTTGGATATTTTTCAATTGCGGGAGAAGGAAAAAGTCACAAAGTCTTAAATCAGGTGAACAGGAGGGTTAAGAAACAACAGGAATGCGTTTTGAGGTCAAAAATTCACTGATGGAACAAGCAGTGTGGCACGGGGCATTGTCATGATGAAGCATCTACTTGTCTGCAGTGTCTGGTCTCACACGAATCACTCTTTCCCTGAGCCTTTCAAGGACACCTATGTAAAACACTTAGTTGACAGTTTGTTCTGGAGGAACAAATTCTTTATGCATGTTACCTCTTACTGTCAAGAAAGCAAATCAGCATTGTTTTGATCTTTGATTTGCTCATCGGTCGGGGAGATGACGGAGTGTGTCACTCTTCGCTTTGCCACTTTGTTTCAGGATCTTGTCAATCCTCTCAAGAAGATCAACGCGCACGTTGCTTCATTGTCCTTCTGTTCAGTTGAGAGGTTTTTTGGCGCAAACCTTTCGCATGTCCAAATCGTCTGTCTAAATATGATGTGCGGTGAAAGTGTTTAAATTTAACTGTTCACTCATCATCCTTATTGTTAAACGACTGTCTGATCTCACAAGAGACCTCACACGCTCAAGTTGAAGGTCTCCCTGAGCGAGTTTGATTTTCAACGTGTTCTCGGCCTTCCAAAAATGATTTGTGCCAGCAGAAAACTTGTGCTCTTGATAAGGAATATTCCCCATAGACCTGTTTCAACTCTTCAACGGTCACACTCGCTGATTCCCCAAGTTTAACATAAAACTTGACTGCACAACGTTGCTCTAAATTTCGATGCCCCATTTTCATAACACCCATCTTCACTGATGGCGCTGTCAAAAATAATGTGTTGGCTGAACGGAGTTGAAACTCGGACTGAACGTGTGGAAGGGATGACACAGACCGGTAGACACAGCGTTGTCAGATCGCCCGCAGTGTTGCTAATCTCATTACTTTCCTCACACACCTCGTAATATCAGTTACTGATTGTGCTATGCGATTATTTTGCTAAACATAGTTACCTGTCCTCCTCTCATCGCAATGTGGGTCCCGTATTACACCACCATACTCGTGCCCGAGCTCTGTAACGCGATTCCCTTCCTTCCCCGTGCCGCGCTGTGTGCGCTACGCTGCCGTCTTGTGTTATCGTGGACTGCGACAGGTGTCTCGTTGCCAGCTGATTGCGCTGACGTGCCGTTTCCTGTTCTCTGCTCTCGTCAGACAACGCTGTCTCCTACAGCACGGGGGACACTTCACGTAGGGATGTAATGGAACTCCGCATCCGCAAGTGCGGAACATTCACCTGAAATCCTACATCCTACAATATTTATTGCGGATGCTTTAGCGAATGTTTTGTTTACATTGCAATATATACTATTATTTTCTCTTTATGCGAGAATCTGCCCATCTTCGCTTAGCTGACAACAACGTGGTTGTTTTTTTCTGACGATCTTGCAATAAAAATTAACTGAACGGTTTTATTACCTAAGCGACAAATTTACCAGTTTGAACCTACATATAAAGTAACGCGGCTTATTCACGGTCCAAGTTACAGGACATCCGGGTGGAACTACTATCGCGTGACTGGTTATAATTATAAATAACTCAGTTCTTTTGCTTTCAACAGTTTTACATTTATTGTACACAACTCATATTCCTCTAGGAACTACATCGGTCTTATAGTATTCGAAGAATGCGAGGTTCTTCAGCAATGAAATCGTTTCAAAGCAACGGATCAGTCTTTTTGTCCGCTAACCTCTAGCTGTCTCTTGATTTCTGATCGCCATCGCAACTTACATTTCTTTTCTATAGGAGTAAATTTTGTTTAATCTCATGGCACAAAAATATGATTTTCTTATGAAATGTTTCTGTTCTGTCACATGCCTCCTCAAGTTCACCATGTCTTTGCTTAGAAGACATTGGTAAACTTATAAAAAATAACCTTCCATCCAGTGACACTCTTTCCTCTGTTCTTAGCAGAATTTTTTAAAAAACATTTTACAAACCATTCTCTTCTTAATACTAACAACATAATGAAATGAACTAAAAAACATGTCCGAAAATTCACACAAATGCAAGTCCTGTCACGGTCGCCATATCGCGTGACATGGTTATAATTATAAATAACTCAGTTCTTTTGATTTCAATAGATTTACATTTATTGTACACAACTCATATTCCTCTAGGAACTACATCGATCTTATAGTATTCGAAGAATGCAAGGTTCTTCAGCAATGAAATGGTTTCAAAGCAACGGATCAGTCTTTATGTCCGCTAACCTCTAGCTATCTCTTGATTTCTGATCGCCATGGCAACTTACATTTCTTTTCTATAGGAGTAAATATATCGATTTTTTGTTTAATCTCATGGCACAAAAATATGGTTTTCTTATGAAATGTTTCTGTTATGTCACACTACCTCAGGATGCGCTCACCCATACACGCTAGTAAAAGTGATCCAACATAGTGTTTCAAGCAGTCCTTTCCACTCGTACTTTCTCGCGGCACACCATGGGTCCTTATCGCACACTCACAGGATGTCTCCTCCAATCACGATCCAACGCCATAGCTTGTTTAACGGCAAAGACTCGTGTTGGTTGTCTGGGAGTCTAAGAACATTCAACATGTCCTGCGTTTAGTCCTGTAACCCCTTTCACTCCCCATCAAGAGTTCTTTATCAAAAATAGGATCATAGTAGGTCCTGCAAGTTGTACTGTGAATGTGCCGCTAGAGCGGTGGAAAGGCGGGTGGCGGGCACGGAGATGTGCGGTGGCGTGGCATTGAATTAGTCGAGCCGCGAACTCCGCAAAGTTCATATGAGTTCTTTAGACGCGTGCGTAGTTATGTAAATAATTAATTCACTTGTGAAATCATCCCACGTTTTTTTTGCTGCAAGATGAGGCAAAAAAAAAAAAAATCAATGTGGCAGTATTATATGGAAGTAGACGTTACTTATAAGATATGTAGAATTTGCAATAAAAATACATTTATTTTGATTTTAAGTTTATTTTTGATAAATTATTAAAATTTAAATAATTGCAAATTTTATTTTTCCACTTCCGCTTCCTCAAAACATCCGCATCCGTGGATGTCAAGCACTGAACATCCGCATCCCCAAAGATGTCTTCTGTTACAACCCTAACTTCAAGCCTTCAGCAAGCAGTTCTGACCCCGTCCTATAATCATTGTCAACCTTTAGTTTTTTGATTTGTGTTCCTAATAAACTGACTCTTCTTAGTATTTACTTTCATTTTATGTCTGCTTAACGTCTCTCTAACAGCGAGGTCTTTAGAGACGGGAAAGATGGGGGGCAAGGAACGGAAGGAATTCGGCCATGGCTTTTTGAAGGAAGCATCCCGGCATTCGCCTGGAGTGATTTGGGAAACCATGGAAAACCCAAATCTGGATGCCCGGACGGGGATTCGAACCGCCGTCCTCCCGAATGCGAGGCCATAACGCTAACCGTTACACCACCACGCTCGGTCCAAACAATTCGAGATCTTCTGCAGATCACCCTGCAGCTGTTTACAGTCTTCTCCTGTTTTGATCCTTTTATATAGCATTATTTTATCTGCAAACAACCTAACTTCTGACAGTGAACGACCAACAAAATCATTAATTAGAATAACCAATAGCAATGATCCCAATACACTATCCTGTGGCACATCTGGTCAAGTGACCTCAAGTCTCAAAAAAATGGCGACAGAGTTTTAGATCGCCGAAGTCGTACACCACTTAAAAATCGTTGCAAAGTCATAAAATGACAACAGGACATAAACATCATTATAAAATTCTTAACTATTGTAAGATGTAGAAGAAATTGGGTACATACATTGTCATAACTTCTGTAAATGAGTTCTGCTAGGAAGGACACATTGGACAGGTAGTAGGAAAACGTTTGAAATTCATCACTTGTTGGAGAGAGTGATGGCGGGATTTACAAGAGAAGTAAAGGAATTGTGTTTCAAAACTTTGGTCAGACCATTGCTTGAATATGGTGGTGTAGTATGGGACCCACATTTTGGGTATCAAATACAGGAGTTGGAGAAGGTGCAAAGAAGGGCTGCTAGATTCGTTTCTGTGTAATGGTCGTTTTGGGCTTTATTATTAAGTAAGAATGATTTTATAAATGTTGGAGACATTGGCGAAGCTAGAGTGAAGAGTTGCAGTCACTCAGCGCAGACGCAAGCAAAGTCGTTGCCCCGTTCAGGAATGCTGAATAGCATGTCAGCAATACCTTCTTGTGACGCAAATCAGAGCCGAAGTGGGCCCTGTACAGCCAGTAAATCATTCTATTCATTACCAGCGAGCTTAGGAGCAACATCGGGTAGCGAACCGCTAGCTTAAAGCTTAGCCGCCCTGCCTCGGACGTCGTAACGATCTTAAGTTCCATCCAGTATTAATAGACTGACTTTCACTTAATATCTTCTACGATCAGACTAGAGATCCAGTAGAATAAGTGTGGACTCTACTTCTCGGTATCATCGTCAAATGTACTATAGGCAGCTTGATTCCATTAAACCGTTTATCCACATTCCGTCTTGATTATTTGAGTATATAGTATTCCAATAGTAAAAGGGTCGTGACCTTCACGTGGTGTCAGACAATCCTGATTGAATTAATTGGTTAGCTTGCAAGAAGTCAAGATGGTATCCGGAAGAAGATAAGAAGAGGAGATAAACGCTGAGGTCAGTCACATGTAAAGCCACATTCCCAATTAATGGTCAAAACGCCCAACGCAGTCACCTAACCACAAGGCCAGCCCATTACAGTGGTTTCAGAAGTCGGGATACGATCACCGGACCCTAAGTGGGAAAACCTCGAAAATTGGTGGCTTTACGAAGTAAATGTAGACGTTACGACGCGAGAGTAGGTGCGGCTTAGCTAGCGGTAGATGCAGGGACCGGCAGAGAGCAAGACAACGGCGAAGAACCAGCAGAGGTCGTGGAACCAGGGGGTCGTCGGTTCGAGACTCCGGAGACCAGGTGCGGCAGTTGACGGGCCAGCACACGGCGACCTCGGACGAGGCAGTTCAACGCAGCCACGCAGCGGCTTTCGGCTACGGTCAGCACTTCACGACGCAGATATCAGCGCGTGCAGCCAGTCCGGCGCGGCCAGCGAAACGTCACGACACTTCTCGTCACAGCGCAACTTGTCGGCAGAAATAAAAAGGTAAGCTTGGAATCTTGTCCTGGTTTAGAATTTCGGGGGAATGTAACTAAAAAAAAAAAAAAAAAATCTAAAAATTTAACTGATATTTGAACGCGAATTTGTTGAATTGCTGTTGGAAAAATGCAGACGGAAAAAATTAACTAATAAAATGATGTGCAAATGTAAGAGTGCTGAAATGAAATAGTTCAGTTCCATGTGGAAGGAAAACTCAAGTGTAGAATACATTAAAATTTTGTATTAATTGGAAGTCGTGAGTAAAGTAATCGAACCGTTATTTCAATGCAGTTAATAAACGCGAATTCATTAATAAACGCGAATTCATTTGTAGAAGTTTGATCTGCGAAGTTGGGAATCTGCAAACTTTGGGAGAATCAAAAATAATTGTTTATAAAAATAGTGTCTTTTGTGGACTTCAAATGTGATAATTTAATGAAAGAACAAGCACAAAAAATATGAAATTTGAGGTAAGGAAAAATCTGTTCAATTGTATAAATGTATGTAAGTTTAATTAAATTAATTAGTGCAAGTTTAAATAAATATGGAGTGAATAGTAATGTTTTAAGTGAATTAATGGGAAAGATATTAATTGATAGAGAGAAATAAGTAAAGGGAATGAAACGATTTATGGAATTTGAGAGTAGTTATTGCATCAGAATAAATTGGTGGTTTGAATATGCTGATAGAGTGTTACGTTTAACTAGTGTTTTAAGTAATAGAATCATGTTAAGTATTTCAGTAGGGAAAACCTATGTGTAGCTATAAAAAGTGGATTTTAAATAAAATTTGTGCACGTAGTTGTAGAGAATATTTGGGGAGTGAATGGATCATTCTTTAGTAATTTTTAAGTAACTTGAAATATCCAGGAGCATGTTTCTTGCATGTGTGGCTTTAGCGACCACAGATCTCCGAGCTAGATTGATCGTTTTTTAATGGCCTTGCGATCAATCACTATAATCTTCGTCTATCGACTAACCTTAGTCATTTCTGTTTTTCGGGTTTTGCTAAGCTAATTTAGAATAAGTCTGAATTCCGCATATTGTCGTGTGTGATCTTTTAAATTACAGCTGTTAGTTAATTGTACATTTGTTTAAACAATGCCATTCATTCAAAATGCAGTAATAATTTCATTGAGTAATTGCTATAATTATTTTCGTCAGCTGTTCGAGGCATATCAGTGTTCGTAATTTGTTTCCTGCTATGGATATATTTGAATTGTTAAATAGGAAGTTGTACGAAGTATTATTGTCGAAGTAAAAACCGCCAACATGGGTCGTCATACGGCGAAACTTTCGGTAGAATTGTGTAGAAGAAATTTCACTAAATTGGAAACTTTTCCTTTTAGAACTTAATTGTGAACTATTAGAGTTGCAAGATCAGAATGAGTTTTAGTCGAGTTTTCATAGTCTACAAGGGGTTCAGTTCAAATTTAAATGTGAGCTATCTTTGTAACATAATTTTTTGCTTAAAATTTATGTTTTGCAGTAAGAAATTGCTATTCATTGAGCCCGGAAAACAAAGATGCATTCTTTATAAATTGCATGTCTGGTTTTGCTTTCGCGTTCGGCGGAAAATCAATGGCCGAAGATCTATTATTCAGTTGGAGTAAAATAGTTTTGCAAGATAGATAAATGATCTTGAGCTAATAACTTTGGTAAACTTAAGCAGAATTTTGTGGCAGCAGTTCTCATTTTTTTTTTGGTGTTAAATTAAAAGTACTCTTTCTATGTTCCGTTGTACTGTAATTAAAATAATAGTCTTATAACATTTTGAAATAACTTTTTATAATCATTAGCATTTTAATCTGTATGCGCGTGCGTAATTGGTAATAGGTCTAAAATATGTATGAATTATACCATAATGTTTTGTTTAGGTGTATTGAAAAGTGTTTGAGTTGAAGTTTCGCGGAAAACGCTGTACAATATCATTGGCAATGAGTAGTGTCTGATCAATTACATTAACTGACACGAGGAAGCATAAAATTTTTAAGTTTCGTATACGTAAATTAGCAACCTTGACGTGAGTCTTGAAAATTGAACGGAAGCAGTTCAAGTAAGATGTTATAAGTAATAATGTACTTTCAGATCTAATAAAGTAATGAAATTATGTAATAAGAATAATTTGCAATTAAAACCATTTAGCGTTTGAAAGAATACATAAAAGTGAGGCCAAGTTTATCTGTAAAGAATAGTGGCTATGTAAACGTGGCAGATATTTATCTAAATATGGCTTTTAAAATCTGAAGGGCAGATTGTTCGTGGAATTTCTGACGGTTTGAGCATCCATACTTGGTGTATTAACGGTTACTGAGTGACATCACGCGAGTGAATCCTTCGTGATCGTTTAAAGGGCCTCACACGGATTCATGTGATTATTTGGGAAGTGCACACCCAAAATAATTACTGCAAGACGGATCCAAACTGCCTAATAAATACACTAGTATGTGAAATAGGAGTTGTGTGTTCGGCTATACGACCCATTTAAGGTCAAGCCTAGTCACAGAGGAATAGTGTACTACGCTGTAAGAATCGGAATTTTACGTGACAGTCTAGTAGCCCAATATATTTAAAAATGATAAATACAGTAGCAACGATACAGAGGTATATACTTCATCGTTTAGGCGATGACGGTGGCGAAGAATTTTGTATCGATGAAATTAAATGTTGTTGAGTGAAGCATGCATGCATAAGGTAACTAATGATATGGTGAAGAAGGGAACTAATGAAGAATATTTGTTGTTTAATATTGTGAGTGATGGGTATACATGATATTGAACTGGTGCTAGTATCATGAAACTAAGTGAGATATGGGTCCCGTAAAGCTGCAGTAGGGGGAATAAAGTAAAATAGTGAAACAAATATTATTGACAACGTGCTATGCAATAGTGGTTGAGCGTTCAGGAACTCACTAAGCATAGTTTAGAATGGAGGCTAATAGTCACGGAAGCGTTAAAGTATGCCTAAGGCTACTAGGAAGAGAAAAAAAAAATGAGTTAGACACATAATCCTCCATGTCGAAAAACGTTGTGTAAAATGCGTAAAGGGCGGAAATCGGAGATCAGGACTAATCATCCAGATGATTTAGTACCATACGATCTAATTCCGCGAGCCAAAGCACCAGATAAGCGGTTAAACGTGAATGTGCGAGCACGCCACATAGATGAAGTAGAATGACGAGTCAGATAGTGTTAACAGAAGCAGAATGTGAGCCACGGTAACGAATACATAACTGATCAAGCACGATAGTAAAACATAAGCCACCGAGTAGTGAATTTGTAAGAACTAACGAAATGAAGTCGGAAGTAAGATTGTAACGTACAACATGCTATCAATTACACGATCTCTCGAGGATACAAGTTTCTGGCAATTCTGGAAGAAATAACTGTAAACTTTTTACATCTTTTTAGAAATGTTTAACAAATATCTTTTATACCTTTCGTATTGAACGAGTATACGCATTTCCGTCTTCACCACTACATTACTTTTAAATTGAATTTTGGCGATTAAATTCTATTGATTCTAAAGGAGTTAATATCAACCTTAGGTTTGAAAGATGAAGTGTACGATGTCATGGGAAGACAGGTTTGTCTTAGTACACTGTAGGTGAGAGGTGATGATCGGTAATAGGTCAGTCAACAATGGAAATACGGCTGTTCCTATGAAGTGACGGGTCCTATAGTAGGTTGCCCTAGGGAAAGTAAAATAAACCCGTGGATAGAATTGAGAGGTAGGACAGTGTTACAACAAACAATCTCTTTAGCTGACATAGTATCATAGCCGAAATTACTAGAAAAAGTGTAGTAAAGTCTTAAAGAATATTTTTCTTCCGGGAAAAAAAAAATCATTTACAGTTTAATTTAATTTTTCTCTTCTTGCATCAGCTATCTTAATTAATTAGGGATCGAGATATTAAAGTAAATCACCAAGACTGTAACTAAAACTGTTTTGATAATTCGTATGCATTAAACTTGTATGAGTACGGTGACCTACAAGGAAAAGTGTCAGTCAGTAAATGCGAGTGGCGGGAGAAACCGCACGTAAGCAAATAGTACTCCAGCGAGGAAAGTAAACAAGCGCGAAATGTAAAGCTCAGTACACTGTAACAGCTGATGACCGGGAGATAATAAGCCAGCGCAATAGGGAAAAAACAGAAGCTATAGGGAAGCGAAGATTTAATGTAAGGATGTAATGATAATACGGGGACGAAAGAAGACCACTATGTTGGAATGACTAGCTAGCAAGGGAACAAACAGATAAAATAACAAACAAAAAAATAGAAAACTTAGAGGAAAATACTGTTATGTTACTAGGTAGAAAACAAATCAGCTCTCATGTGTGATTTTATTTCTGTAGTTCATTTCGTTATTTTTGTAAATCTAACAATCCTTTTTACTTTAGCTATACCATTTCATTTCAGTAACTTGCCAATTGCAGAGCTAGTAATTTATGAAAACTTGGAAGTAATTTTAAAATTGAAACAAAGTATTCTTATTTAATTCAAATTAATTTCAGAGAAATGTTATTGCACTTTTTCTATCCAATGGCACTAAACTTTATTCGGTTGCAAAATAGTGGTATATCATTTCCAATTTGTGCTGATATTTATTCATATTCATTTTGTCTTGAAAGTTGTTAACAATGGACAGCATTCCATGCTTACAAGATAGTTGTCGAAAATCGTATAAAAATACAAGAACTTGTTACTGCTTCCATATTACGATTTTGCAGCTTGATAACGATCGAGCATGGTGCCGTCAGCCTCAACAGATGCCTGTGCAACCCAACACTGCATTGTCAGCAGCTGACAGCGCAACGAGTGACTGAACCTGTGCCGACTCGAACTTTTAACGAATGAGTACAATGCATTTCAATTAATCTTTTCTTTTATTATCAGAGCCTATTCATTTTCAAGGAATATTTCATTCATTTATTATCATGTTATTTTATTTTCTAATGGTGGATATATTTTAATTCAGAATTTTTCATATCTTTGGGGAATTACCCTATTATGCAACTAGAGATTTAAGTGTGTTTGTACGCATCAGTAAGACTGTGTGAGAGAGTAAATTCTTAAGAGGATTGTGAGTTGGTTAAGTGTTACAAGTACTAATTGTATTGTTAAAAGAGATTATCCAAGGGATCACACTAAAAATAACTACTTAACGACAAATTGAAGAATTGTTAAATTCATGTTTCAATCAAAGAGCTTTAACTTTAATGAGCTGATTATTCAACATTTCGTTATATTCTATTATGTTTAGTTTCATTTCCTACATAATTAAATTTGAAAAATGACTTAGTACATCATTTGTTAAAAAGTTCTTATAAGTATTGTAACTTCACTCACAGTCATATCATTCATAGATTATTTCATCAACCAGAAACGCTGTTACCTTATGTTTCATGTCATATGCAAACACAAAAATTTATCAGATATGTATTGTAAATGAACCGGTAGCAATCTCATAATGATTTTATATTTTCTTTTCTGATTTCTCATTTTGATTTAAATTGTAGTCAAAGTTCAGATACAAATCTCTAATGATTCTGTTTAACTGCAGGTTTGGAACGACCAGCACCAAGCAAGAATTTTGAATTTCATTTACAATTTAATTTTGTTGCAGAAACTTTGTAAACCGGGAAAGTGGAATCCACACTTACACTTGCTATGAGTAGTATTATTTAACAACATTATTTCAGTCTTATTTGATAATTGTGGAGATTGATATTTTTACTAGAAAGAGGGTTTAATTTATTCAGAATCATATTTAAAGTCCTGAAATTTGAAGATACGGGACGTATCTTTCCCGAAGAAGGGAGGTAATGTAATGGTCGTTTTGGGCTTTATTATTAAGTAAGAATGATTTTATAAATGTTGGAGACATTGGCGAAGCTAGAGTGAAGAGTTGCAGTCACTCAGCGCAGACGCAAGCAAAGTCGTTGCCCCGTTCAGGAATGCTGAATAGCATGTCAGCAATACCTCCCTGTGACGCAAATCAGAGCCGAAGTGGGCCCTGTACAGCCAGTAAATCATTCTATTCATTACCAGCGAGCTTAGGAGCAACATCGGGTAGCGAACCGCTAGCTTAAAGCTTAGCCGCCCTGCCTCGGACGTCGTAACGATCTTAAGTCCATCCAGTATTAATAGACTGACTTCCACTTAATATCTTCTACGATCAGACTAGAGATCCAGTAGAATAAGTGTGGACTCTACTTCTCGGTATCATCGTCAAATGTACTATAGGCAGCTTGATTCCATTAAACCGTTTATCCACATTCCGTCTTGATTATTTGAGTATATAGTATTCCAATAGTAAAAGGGTCGTGACCTTCACGTGGTGTCAGACAATCCTGATTGAATTAATTGGTTAGCTTGCAAGAAGTCAAGATGGTATCCGGAAGAAGATAAGAAGAGGAGATAAACGCTGAGGTCAGTCACATGTAAAGCCACATTCCCAATTAATGGTCAAAACGCCCAACGCAGTCACCTAACCACAAGGCCAGCCCATTACATCTGGAAATTATCGCAGAACACAATCAGTAACAGATACCATAAAGTAGCTGGAATGGGATTCATTGGAAGACAGGAGGAGGATGAGGAGGGTCATGGGAGTGTATGGTGATGAGGCGTGCTTGAAAAATTAATAATGGTGTAAATAATAGTAATAATAATTACGTGTAGTCATAACGACCTGGTGACAGGTTTTCTATTGGCTGCGCATTACATCCCTGTCTTAGCCGTCTTAACCTAAGACTTTTTTTTTATTATGGCTTTAAGCCTCGTCGACTTCGAGTGCATTAGAGGCGGGATGAGACTGGGGACAAGGAACGGGAAGGAATTCGAAAATGGGCTTTTGTAGAAAGCATCCCGGCACTCGCCTGGTGTGATTTGGGGAAACCACGAAAAACCCAAATCTGGATGCCCGGATGGTGATCCGAACCTACGTCCTCCCCAATGCGAGGTCAGAGCATTAAAACCTAACCCAGTAGTCCTACTGGGCACAGGGGTCCCGCAGTTCAAAGTGGAATCCGAACCAAGGAAGCGTTCTGGCGTACTTCACATTACACAACAAGCTATGACAGAGGTGAAGGTCGGGTTAAGGGTCTATGAAAATCGTCGCTGACACAGGGACTCGAACCGGGGACCTTTCGTTCCCCAGTCAGACGCTTTATCGACTGATCCACCAGACCACTCTAATGATACATGAAAGGGAAAAGGTGACCATGACAGCAAATTGTCACTCAATTTAGGCTTAAGGAAGGGGGAAACTTTTCTTTCGTAGGTGAGGGTGGTAAGGGATTCGACTAAGTTACCAAGAGAACTGCTAAATAGTTTAACTGAAACATTGAAAGAATTTAAAATTAACATTCGCAAATGCCGAAAGCAGTTATTAGGTGAAATTTCCCATAAAGAATAAAAATATTTTGGAATGGGAAATTTTGTGTGCAGGGAAATTCGCACCGATGCTATGCTCCATCAAAATTGAATTAAATACGCTAGATCCAAGTTTATATTGTAATATCTTACTTTAAAATATAACATAAATGACTTTCGTGCTGTGTTCTTTACATACAGATTTCGCGTTAGGGTGATGAAACAACTGCACTGCGGAATGACGCGTGTTCTTCCAAGTTATCTGGATCGGCCATTACGCGATAGAGGAAATTCTGCGAAGGAGGTGACGGGATCTCTGAGAAAGTTGCTGCGAACAAGCACGCCGAGATCTGGAAGAACATGGCATTAACGTACGGGTCAACGGCATCCATTGCTCTCTCCGTCTCGTCAGCAACAAAATCCAAATCCACGCTGGATCCTGGCTCGTCAGACGCGCGTTGGTTTCTGGTTCGAATCCAGGCGTTATCAGTTTCATTCTCTTTGAAATTTTGTAGTATACGCATTGATGCCAAATTTTCTTAATAATGGTTGTACTTTGCGTCCACATATGGAGATATTTTTAATAAAATCGGTAAAGTTTCAAGATTTTTCAAATTCGCAGCCTCGTATGTTACTGAGTTATGTACACGTCACAACAATTCTCTTGCGATGTTTTAACGCTCTGATCTTTTTCAGGAGACCATTGTGTGCAAAATTATCTGGAAAATAAAAAAACAAACAAAAAATCGTTTGAAAGGAATAATTTTCTTGACACCTACCCATTTTCCTACCCATTTTAATAAAATGCGTTGTGCCTGGAAACTGGACTCACCTCAATACATCGGCAATCTCCGGCGGGTCTCGGTGATGCCCGAAGTGCTAGTTGCACTGACTGCCACCACAGCGCTGCTTGGCCGAACGGGAAACTTCAATTTAATTACTGCATTTACTTTACTGGCGCTTATATTGTTAAAAACAAGTGTAAATTTGAAATAAATAATGTAATTTTATTTTATATGCACTTACAGTGTTAAAATAAATTGTAAATGCGACTTCAGCTGAAAATCAACTGTTTGTTGTGTAGCAGAGATAAAAATTATAATACGAAGCGGAGTTATATAAAGGTATAATGTGAAGTTCGTTTTAATTTATTTTATATATTAGTTTTTGTTTATATACTACGACTAGAGACAGAAATTCATGTAAGCAGTAGGGCATCCGACGTTTAAGCTGTATTGTCTCTGGAATAAGTGGCAACACAAAAGAAATTTTTTTCAGAAGATGGCAAACAGGAAAATTTATTAAAACTTAAGTGAAAGCTTACACGAAACATATGTAGTAAGGAAATATATCAGTCAAATAAATAATAGTTATTCGTTTTTGAAATGATGCTTAGAAACCTTTCCATAACAATAAAAATTTCCATCGTTCAGAATAAAATTGAATTATTTAAAAACCTCCAATACTTCGATAGTCAAACCAGAGAAAGTTTACTTACATCACGAAAAACATCAGTGAAAAAGACAAGAATCCAAGATCCAGCTGCCTGACTTCTACGTCTATCCGTTATTTGATTGAAATTCAATTTTTATGTACAATTATTAGTAGCAGAATACGGTCCTGCCAGATTGTATACCAAAATAATGCTGCAAGTGTTTTTAGTTAAATTTTCAAAAAAAATTGTTTAATTGTTTTTTTAAACAAATTATAATTCATTTCAAAGAGAGACATGTAAGGAACGTAAAAAGTTTTGGTTGCCGAAGTAAAAGTGGCCTCAAGTAGGGATTGCCAACTACCACCATAGGACACGTGTTGAAAATTACAACTAATTTCGAAAGTTTGTCTGCCTAAAAATCTATTGTTGTCCCAAGCATATTACAACAAACATTGTATTTCCATCGCTGCCCGTTTAGTTTTTATTGATTTATCAAGTACACCTGTAATTTTTTTAAACACCCGGTATTTTGTCATTCTTAGGTCATATTTACCCGTATTTTCCTGCAAATTTCTCTATTTTATTCGGTCATAAAGATCGGAACCCTGGTAATCACTTACCCACCCCAACCCGTCTGTAAACTGTTCCAGAGTAGTGAACAAAAGCAAAACCCGGTCTCAGGTTTGCAGTTGTGAAATCAAATTGAAGAAACGTAATTCTAGTTGTGAGGTATATTTGCATTGGTAGTGGTGGAACCATTTCGCGAGCTATTGAGGGAGGTGTGTTAGGAGATCTGGCTTGTGTACGGAGCCTCACTCAATCGAATGTGGAGTGAGGTAGCCACGTCAGCAAGGCCGTCAGCGCGGCGCCACGGCTCTTTAGATAACGCCCCCCCCCCCTCTATCGGCGGCCTTTCATGTCGCCGCAATCTTCGACATTACTCTGCGACAACGCGTGTGCGCAATTAGGCTTCCAGAAAACAACAGAACCACTCCGCCTACGGGAAACCTCTCTCAAGGTAGATCTGGTTTCCCGTCATGCAAGCACACGATTGCGTTAGCTGTTTGTACCTTCAACAACATACAGTAGCTTCATTGTAAATTCATACACTAGACCGCTCCCTCACTTACAAAAAAGCACAGCTTAAACACAAAAGACAAAGTTTCAAGCCCGCAACAATATGCAATGGGGTGCACAAGTAGACGCATGCAGAATGCTAACGGGTTGCCTCAGATACACGCCGGTTGAAAACCTGCATGGTCTGGCAGGAATCGCTCCCCCTTATATAAGGCGGAACGTAGCTGCACTGCCAGGAAGAAACAAGGCTAATCAAAACGCCGCTCATCCCTTATTCGGGCATCAACTCACCAGACAAAGGCTGAAATCTAGAAAAAGCTTCCTTAGGGCGATAGCTGCTTTAGATGTACCGCCGACAGTTGCCCGGCTCAATCTGTGGCGAGCAAGAATGACTCATGTGAATCAATGGGTACCTACTGTAGAGGCACTACCACCAGTTTGTTGTTGTTGTTGTTGTTGTTTTTGTTGTTGGAGTTTAAGGGCGCTTCGACGGCGGGGTCATTAGCGCCCACTACCACCAGGTGGCAACCTCAACTGGAAGACCTGGAGAGCGCTAAATCCGCTGAGAAGTGGAGTGGGCAGGACCAAAGATAACCTGGCAAGACGGCATTATCTTGATTGTGGGGCAGAACAGACCATTTATACAACTGCCCGCAGTGCCCACCAACCTGCTCTCTGCAAGACCAATGATAACGCCATACAAGTTGCTGACTTCTGGTCATCCATTATATTATATCTTTGGTGTTGATTGATATCATTTTATTTCTATTATTGTTATTACTTTATAAAAACTTCTCGGGTTTCAAGCCGCGTCAAAATTGAGCCGTGTGGCGACGTTTCGGAAACTGCACTGCTTCCATTGTCAAGCCCCACTGAAGCCCGCCGCACGGTAGTCTATTATATAGCGCCAGCAGCCGGGAGCGGAGGGGAAAGTTTCCGAAACGTCGCCAGAAGGCTCAATTTTGACGCGGCTTGAAACCCGACAAGTTTTTATAAAGCATTGCCGCCGCGAGAACGTACATAGTTATCATTGTTATTACTGTTTCTAACATTTTGTAAAAGCAGCGTTCTTGACACGAAATAAATAAATTGTAAATTGAATCGAGTCGACACCCATGACACCGAAAACATTAGTCAGGAACTGGTATATATTATTTAGAATACAGAATGTGAGATACAAATAACGCCAACACATTTCTCTGTCTGCCATTCCAGTAGATGTGTAGAGGTTTTGTGTTACGCAAGCTTTTTGCTACGCCCTGAAAATGTCCAAGCCACAACCGATACACAGTTCAGTAATGATGAGAGCTGTATCAAACCGTATGTATTCGTTACTGAGTAACGGGTTCGTCGCCTGACTCGAAGTACAGAATCGTT
Source organism: Vandiemenella viatica (assembly GCA_031002005.1). Lineage (NCBI taxonomy): Eukaryota > Metazoa > Arthropoda > Insecta > Orthoptera > Morabidae > Vandiemenella > Vandiemenella viatica. Next base: position 183,439,419 of record CM061914.1, on the reverse strand, counting down.
ACTCACAAATTCATTTCGTTACTCGCATTTGTCGTATAGCTGTCAGTTTGATTCGATAAACTAACGAACACGACGTATCATGCGGGAGCTGGAACGGTTCACCCCGCGATTAAATGAGCAGTTTGTTTTGAAATTAGTTGATTTAAGTGAGCTGCGATTGTGATATTAGGTATTATTTTGAAGTATGTAATATTCAGTGCAGTAAATCAAATGTACGAACAATTTATCTAAATTTACTTTACTCAGTGAACAATTTACTTCAAATTTACAAAGTACTAAAGAAGTCATTCATGCGATGCTTGACGCTAGTGCTCAATTGTATCAGAAGTAAAGTGACATATCAATCAATGAATTTTAAATACCACAGGATCCATGTGATCAATGCGGTACTGGCTTTGATGTTGAATGTTTGTTGTAACCGTGATGCAGAAACAATTATGAATCTAATCACAAAACCATGAAGAATTTACAAAAATAAATGAAAACAGTAAATGAAGACAGTGGTTAAAGACGAAATACTTTGATGAGATTATAATATTTGTTAAATATATGTCGCATTATCATATTAGGCTTGTATGCAGGGTTTTGAGTAGGGTACTTTAAAAAATAACCGCCATTAGTTATTGTCACTAGATATGTCACAGTCAGGTGAAACGTCAGGTCTTTTTCTATGCAAAGAGGTGTTTGTTTTGAAATTAGATTATTCTTTCATATATAATATTCATTACAGTAAATCAAGTATACATTCAGAGGTTTTCCGTAAGATCCATGTGCTAATTACTTTACTTAAAGTTCTGTCCAAACGAACAACTTATCTAAACTTATTTTACTAAATAAACAATTTACTTAAACTATACTAAGTACAAACGAAGTCGTCCCGTATGCGATGCATTGCTTCTTTGCAAGTGATCGATTCTATGAAAATTAACGATTCGAAAGTAACGGGTACTGATTGGTTTAGTAACGAATACATGCGCGTACAGAATTTCTGGTTACTTTTACACCTGTAGTAATGATGTCTCTTTACGTACCAACCGCGGCATGTTATACTATATTCCGCAAAAGTGTTCCTTCGATGTTAATTGCTCGCCGCACACTTACGCCTCTGATATATGCAACTACCTTTACAGTTCCGTAATGTTGTGAGCATAAGTAACAGGCGCAGTGGTTTAATATCGTCTTCAAATGTATATAAACCATGCGAATTATTGGCAGCACACTCAGGCCTGTAACATACGCAACAACTTGAATTGCACTATTCTTTAATGTTCCCTGCATTCGTACAAGGCGCAGCTGTTTACAATATCGTCCTCTAGTATAACCAAACGACGTGAATTGTTGCCTTCAGAATTACGCCTACAACATATGCAGTCTACTGCACTGCTCTCTCTTCTCCTGCATACGTACCAGGCGCTGCTGTTGTACTATTGTCTGCAAATACATCGAAACGATGTGAATTGTTCGCAACACACTTACTCCTGTGACGTATGCATCTAAATGCACAGTTTTGTAATGCTGTTGGCAAACTTACAGGCGAAGCCGTTACAGCGTGTATCCAAACGATGTCAGTTGCTCGACGTACATTCACGCCTGTGACGTATAAAACCAATGGACTTTTATATAATTATTTCTGCACACGTATCAGGCACAGCTGTTTCACTGCCGTCTGCGAATGTATCCCAACAATTTTAATTGTTCGCCGTACACATACATCTGTGACGTATGCAATCATTTGCATAGTTCAGTAGAATGTACTACTTGTGTAGCAGGGGCAGCGGTTTACAATACCGTTCGCAAGTGTATGCAGATGATGTTTGTGGTTCGCCTGACACTCACTCCTGCAGCATATGCAACCCACAGCATGCCTTCTATACCCAGTAGGTGTCATATTATCTATCACCTCTCCAACTAACTGGGTATAGAATAAATCTGAGTGTTTTTATACTTCAGACTCGATACAAACAACTTAATTGCTTCTGTTTACTAAACATAAGAATCGCTTTTCATTAACGTTCAGCAACTACACTGCTTTTATCTTTATTTGTCATTGTTTTTTCGGCTCAAAGATGTCGAGGTTTTAAATGTCGGAAGGATTCGGAACAAGCTTCGGGAAGGAATTCTGCCATGGAATTTTGAAGGATACATCTCAGCGTTTGCCTGGAGTGATCTCGGGAGAGCATCGAAAATTTAAATCTGGATGGATGTACGGACGTTCGAACCTGCGACCTCCCGTAATGTTACGACACCGCAGAGAAGCAGCAGAAAAGATTGGGAAAAAACCCATGAACTCTGTAAAGATCCTAAACACTGGCTGAGGAGCGACCAATAAGCATTTTAGCGTTCAAAGATATCACATGCCACGCACCACTCACACTTGAGGTTACGTCAAACGCATGTAAAGGACAGTTTACGAAAACTTATGTCAACATCTGGAACCTCAGCATCACGCCCGCGTCGACATTGAAGTTTAGGATGTTGACGTAAGATGAGAGACAAGGAACTTTAGTCTAAACGCAATCGCACGAGCGAGAGGCTGTGACCTTTGACCCCCAAATGTAAACAAAAGGCTTACTGTTCACTTCTCAGGCACTGCCGTCTATGTTGCTGACAGTTCCTTAGGCTTGGGAAAAATATATCGATGTATCGAAATATTAATCTATCGAAATATTGATGTATCGAAATATCGATATTTTTCATAAAATAAACGATTTTTTTATTCTAGATATATCAAAAATCGATATTTTATTTTGATTATCAATTATAAGTATCGATTCGATATTTTTTTTGTACGAACGAAATTCAGTATCCAATATAATACGTTATATATATATTTGGTAAATATACGTACACATCCGATCATCTGAAACCGTCCTAAAACACTGAAATCGTCGTAATTTAACAACTTCTCATCACTAGTTAACAGGTTAAAACAAGCTGTTAAATTTTAACAGGTATACACTAACGTCATTTTGTGTTAAGATATTTGAATTTTTTTTTAACTGCTTAACGTCTTTAGAGACGGGAAAGGATGGGGGACAAGGAATGGGAAGGAATTCGGCCATGGCCTTTTTGAAGGAAGCACCCCGGCATTCACCTGGAGTGATTTGGGGAAACCATGGAAAACCCAAATCTGGATGCCCGGACGGGGATTCGAACCGCCGTCCTCCCGAATGCGAGGCCAGAACGCTAACCGTTACACCACCATGCTCGGTATTTGAATGTTAACGGTGAAGTTATTCATTAAGCATCTGTGTTGCAACGTTGAGGGTTGACGAACGTTAACAGCTACTGTTTTTTTTTTTATGGGCTTGGCGAGACCGGCAAAAGGAGTAGATTGACGGGGGAACATATGGGAGTTTTTTTTTTTATCCATATCACACGTATACTGGTTTGATAGATTGTGAAAATAGATAAATTAATTAAAATTTCGTAATTTCTGAATGCGCCTTTAATTTTCCCAAATATTTTGATGTATTTTGGGAATATTTACTGGCATTATGCAAAAATATCGATATATAGTCATATCGATATTTTTCTGTTGATTTATATCGATACCGTTTGTAAACATCGAAACGATAATTATTGATATATTTCATTTTACTGTATTTGCCCATCTCTACAGTTACTTGCAACGAGCGAGCCTGGTTCACGGTGGCGTCACTTTGCATACTACTGTTCTTCGTGTAAGAAATGACCACATTCAAACTATCTAAATTCGCCTGTTTTTCATTTTCACCCGAGAGAATGTTTCGATCGCCTGCAGTTTACACGAACTGAATAAAACAAAAGCAGAGTAGCATAAAGGTCGCCCGATTTGTAGACGATGCCATTTTCACTGATCTTCTTCACCATATTTTCCCAACGCTAGTGGTCGCCTTCCTTTGGGACACAGTCGAACATGGAGTTTTATAAAACTGGTTATAAGCCATCTTCCTTAGTTGTTGATCAATAGTTAATAAAATTTGCGTCTAAAAACAGCTGTTGATTTATTTTTATTTATTTCCATACGCGTTTCGCCCTTATGGTGTCGGGCGTCATCAGTGGAGGTATGGTTATGATCTTCACATGGCGGTCTGCAACAGCACTTTATGCAGCTTTACAGATCTTCTTCTGTATAAGTAACACTGTTTCAAAACTTTCACGAATTTCTGCATAACTATTTGGCAGTGTATACATTATAATATCAACTGTTTTTCCTTGTTACTGTATTCGTCTACTGTTATCTGGTGTTTTTTTTTTTTTTTTACTTATGGCGTCGAGGTCATTAGAGGCGTGATGGGACTCCGGAAAGGAACGGGAAGGAATTCTACCATGGCCTTTTGAAGGAAGGATCCCGGCATTCACCTGGAGTGATATGGGGAAACCATGGAAAACCCATATTTGGATGCCCAGACGGGGATTCGAACCCGCGTCCTCCCGAATGCGAGGCCAGAGCATTACCGCTCACCCACCACGCTCCGTCCATTGATCGTCTTTAATTAACACCAAGCTATAGGAAATTACTTAGAGGACAGCAACTAGAAATTGTTTCCGATTTCGACGAGAACCTAAGACCAGCAACGGTGACTTTGCAGTGAAATGTTGGCAACAGTGATGACGCTTTCTTGAGGTGCATCTTGTAGCTGTGAGGTGGTCTCATTGGCTTTTTACAGCACTCCACTTGTAACTTACCACTCTTTCTCTATTTTTTTTCCCCTGAGAAATTCTGTCATCTGAGAATATTTCTCAGTAAAACTGAAATAATCTTAAAAAAAAAAAAAAAAGCGGAGTTGAAAGGATCTCTGGTCACCTGTTGGCTACAGCAACCAAATTGTTTTTATAACTCTTTTTTAACAGTATATATACATCTCTTTTAAGATTTTTAATTTCTCTAACTCTTACCATTTTTTCGAAAATCCATTATTAACTAAACAAGATTATTTATCTAAAAAATATTGTTTGAAACAGAGAAAATTACGACTTCAGAGTCTAGATATATTGTGTTTACAGTGTTTTTCGTAGCAAAATATTGTTTTATGTACTGTCTGATTGTTCGCGCAGTGCATATTGTTCATGTCACAGCATCGCAGTCACATTACCAGCCACAGCCTTAACGGTCAACGAATTCAGAAGACAACGCATAATACGTCCAGGCTACATCATCCAGTGACACAAAGAGCAGAAAACAAAAACTGTTTTGCCTGTCACTGAAGACTTTCAACGTTTGACTCAGAACATTGTTGATTGTGAAGGTATCCAAATGTTGGCAACAGTGGGGAAGCAGTGCTGGCCGTGATTGTCGTTGCGGGGCGGCCATCTTGTGGTTGACTGGCGGCCATCTTGTCCTTCACATGACCACGCCCGTGTGAGGCAACGAGTTGGCCAACTGGGAGTACCGCACCTGCGAAACCAAAGAGCAGACTGACAAATATTTAAGAATCTGTAGTTGAGGTTAATATACGTTAATAGTGAGAGTCAGGGGTTACGGTATTGTCTTTGAAATCGCGCGTAGAAACACCAATAATAACCAACAAACTTCATAATACTTACCGCAATCATCCACTGTATTGTGGCGTATACATTTAAAAGACATTGCGGGGGATTCTCATATTTTTCTTATAGTAAGCGTTACAAACAGTACGCTGACTGAGTTGTTAAAACTTCGTAAGATAAAACAATTTAAGGCTTTTTGAAACTATCAATTATGTGCAGCCTGAATTGTGATTCTGACAAAGTGAATAATTACGTGTAATTTATATAAGTCAAGTGCACTGTGCAGGTTGCTTTACTTGATTCGTATCGGTATAGAGATGTAAACAGCTTCTTCGAGCATGGAGGACAAGTGGTCGAAAAGAGTTTTCAAAATTTAAGACAAAGTGAATATCACTTTTAAAAGAAAATGGTAGTCATTGGGGATTTCTACAGAAGTGAAAATTTAAAACTATGAATATCGTACTCGCAACACGTCATACAGAATATATATACTGAATAATAATAATTCCGTGTGGTCGTCGTGACAGGGTTTCTATTGTCTGCGCTTTCCGCCCCTAACTTGGCCGCCTTAACCCAACCCGGTAGTGCTACCAGGTACAGGGGACCTACAGTTTAACGTGGAATCCGAACCACAGAGGTTCTGAAATACTTTACACAAAAAGCTGTGCCAGAGGTAAATATCGGGTTAAGGGTCTATGAAAATTTAATTTAATTGCAATGGAGCACACGCTCCGGTGGCAATTTCCATACACACCCATCCTATCCCTATTCTGCACCCACCTACATTTGCCCTCTACAAATTTTAATTTTAAAGACTTTTAACGTTCTCGGTAAATTATTCATCATTTCTCTTGGTAACTTATTCCAATCCCTGACACCGTTACCTAAAAAGAAAATCTTCCCACACCCTTGTGCCTGAAGTCGAGTGCCAGCTTGTGGTCATGGTCATCTTTTCCCTTCCATGAACTACTTTTCATACCTACTGCAATATCTTTCCATGCCTCATCGCCAGTATACACCCTGTACACTCCCATGACCCTCCTCATCCTCCTCCTGTCTTCCAATGAATCCCATTCCAGCTCCTTTATCATATCCGTCACTGATTGCATTCTGTGATAATTTCCAGAAACAAATCTAGCAGCCCTTCTTTGCACCTTCTCCAATTCCTGTATCTGTTACTCAAAATGTGGGTCCCATACTACACTACCATATTCGAGCAGTGGTCTGACCAAAGTTTTGTAACCCAATTCCTTGACTTCTCTCGTGCATCCCCTCATCACTCTCGCCGAGACAGGGATTCGAAACGGAGACACCTTAACCACTGAGCGACCAGACCGCTACAGATATACTGTTAACATTAACATATCAGTAATGTGAACTCGTAATGTTTCACTCATCCAAAAATCGCTGAACAGACCTAAAGGAGTTCTCACTTCAAAGCTAAAAATCTAACTTAGTTCACAACCCGACAACTCATCGAATCTTCTGAAGGGGATGTATCAAGGTATTGTGCCGGAGACAGGAAGGTCAATTACTTAACCCAGGGACCTACAGTTTAACGTGGAATCAGAACAACGGAACGTCCCGGCGTAGCTCATATAATCAAATACAACTCCTGAAAATCCCTGCTCATCACGGGATTTGAACCCACGACCAGAGAAAGAAGCTAGCGGAAGTAAGCGCCTTAACCGCTGAACTACCAGACCACCCAGTTTTCAAGTATACGTGTGCTAAGTACTACCAAAATCGGATACAACTTTTGGTTTGTATGAACAACGTTGACAGAAATTAAGGCGAGGGGGGAATTGGAGGAGAGGGCTGTATTTTTCCATTGGTTTTAAACCATGCGTATGCAAATTTCTTTCAAAATCGGACAGAAACTGTATGTTTCTATGAGGAATATTCCCAAAAAACAAAAAAAACATTGATTTTTATGTATTAGATACAAGTATAAACTATACATTCACTGCTGTCCAAGCGCAACACATCATACCTACAGATACAGCATGTTGGTGACGCCAATTCTTAAGATTTTACGCATCCAATAAGCATCCAACACGCAACACGTGACAGCATGACGGAGACAGGAACTCGCGAACTCATAGATTTACCACCGTCGAAACATCGGCTCACGCGCCTATAGAAGCTTCCACTCCAAAAATATCTTCTAGTTCCGGGTTTCTGAAACTTTTAGTTGCACGCACACCTATAAAATATCACAGGCAATGCCGAAACCCCTTCAAAAACTGGATTTATATTTTTTTAAAGGGGACACAGTCGCGAAGGACCTCCCATAAGAAATCAATATTAAAACAAACAAACGTCAGGTACACTTTCTGAAGAAACTAATGGAGATACAGGCCTGAAACTTTCGCAGTATAGAGATGAAACATGATCTGCAAATCACATAAAGATTTGTTAATATATTTTATATAGTTTATGAGTAATGATTTTTTGTTCTAAAAGACAATTTTTTTTTTTTTATAAATACCTTGGACCTTGTTAGTTTGTTCTTGTTGTTATGACAGGTCCCATTTTTTTATCTTATTAATCATCATTTTATTTACAAGAGATGCTGAAAGTCTGATGTCTTTATCAGTCTTAGTTTTGAGAAAAGTGTACCAAAAGATCAAAAAATGTAGTTTTGAGAAAACTGTACTAAACGTTTTACATACGAGAAACTAATGTACATTACAATACACACACACTATTACCACGCATCACGAAAAAATTAATAACTCCGAATGTAATCGTCAAATTTGCATGAAACGGCATTTTGTAGCTAAATAATTGGAGCATTGAACAAGTCTAAAAATAAAAAATCGATTTTTTTTAATCCTGTTCACGACTGTGTTCCCTGAAATAAAATTTTTTAATTTTACAAAAGTAATACAGCCACAATACATATATTATTACAATGAAATCCTCTCGGGTGTCCAGCCCGATAGTATTGTATAAACACGACGTTTCGGCATTTGTCTCTGCTGTCCTCATCAGGTGTCAGGCCTCTTCTATCTGTCGCAAGCTTTTTTTAAAAAAAAAAAAAAAAAAAATGGGGGAGCACCCAAAACCCGCTCCTGCTAGCATGGCGGCATTCCTGTTATCTACTGCTCTCCTATGCACATGCATTAAGTTAGCAATTCTATATGTGATAACAGGAACGGGATTGTGATGTATTCCAGGCGTCCGCCCGTTTACATGGGTCCATCGGATAAGATAGACAGAAACTTTTGAAAGAAGAGACAGGGCAAGATAGTCACCTCCCAGATTGGCTTAGCCTCCTATTAACCTTCCTTTACACACTTAGGAATGGCGCACATAATCTTGGGCTCACTACGACGCCCGCTGCCCGGCCGCATGGATATGCTGGCGGTCCGCGATGCTGATGATGACAGCAGAGCTAGCTGTCGAAACGTCGTGTTTATTCAACACCATCCGGCTGGACACCAGAGAGGATTATACTGCATCAGAACCGCGACGAAGTCTACATTCACACAATACGTTAATAATTAATGTGATTTTGCTCATGTTCACACTTGGGAAAGCCAGTCAAACGCAATAACTTAAATCTTTTCGTGAACCCCGTACGATGAACTGGCGAACTCCTAGGGGTTCGCGTACCCCACATTGAGGAACCCTTGCCTAGGATCTGAAGCCGGTTCCGTGGTGTGTGTACTCACGTTGACGTAGTAGACCGCCTCTGCGGCGGGCGCCGACCTCCTCTTCGTCCTGATCCTGTGCACCAGGTACGCAGCGGAGGCGATGGCGCCGAAGACGGCGGACGCCAGCAGGAGCGCCTGCGCCGCCCCCAGCCGCCCCCGGCGGGGGCCGAGCCGCCTCCGGCCGCTCTCCGTGGCGCACAGCACGCTGACGTTGACGGCGCCCAGCGCGGCGTGGTGCATGCGCGCCGGCGACACGCAGCTGCAACACAGCGCGGCCTACCAGTCAGGCGAGCCACGGGACACCTAACAGAGTAAATACTGGCGACGACGAACCATGTTAAACTACCGTGCCGTGCAGTTTTCTGTAATAATTCTTACTTACAGCGGTTCTTCTTGAGGGGTTAGAAGCATCTCAAAATAAATAAACGAAAACAATTTTTTAGAGGTAAGAAATTCCCCTTTTAATTTTAGTGATCAGTTTCTCTTTAGATTTTTTAGACTCAGAAACCGGTATGAATTTTCTAACAGAAGATTCCACACAACAGAATGAACCAGGTAACTAATTTTTCCTCTCAAAACCAAACTTCTGTGCACTCACAAATAATTTCTCAAAGCTTCTTAAATATTTCCCTAAAATTGTCTACAAATCTTTTCTCAATCACTTTCCCACCTGTTGCTTTATGCAACCGAATTAGAGATGGGTCGTTCGTGAGCGAATCAGTTCTTTTGAGCAATTCTTTTAAAAGAGCGAGTGAGCAGTCGCTCACTAAAAGTGAACGACTGTTCTTCTAGTAGTTCTTCTAGGTGAGTCGGTCATAGTCGGCTAATTCCGAAGATCAAGAAGAGCTTGATCACGTGGGTTTTGTGGACTGTAGAGTCTACTAATTGCATCAAAGTCGATTTAAAGGGGGTATTTCATCGAAAAGGTGTCAAATAAAACTGAGCTAGTGAACCGTTCAAAAGAACTAGTTCTTTTAGTGGGGTGATCAAATGAACGCCGCTCTTTTTAGTGAGTCACTTTGCCCACCCCTAAACCGAATCAGTGCATGCTTTCAGGTCAGAGGGGATGCAACGTCATACTGATAAGTGGGTTCGTAATGCCAAGTTCTTTTTTTTTTTTTTGTTTTTTTTGTTTTAACTGCTTAACGTCTCTTTAACAGCGAGGTCTTTTAGAGAAGGGAAAGGATGGGGGGCACGGAATGGGGAGGAATTCGGCCATGGCCTTTTGAAGGAAGCATCCCGGCATTTGCCTGGAGTGATTTGGGAAACCATGGAAAACGCAAATCTGGATGCCCGGACGCGGATTCGAAGCGCCGTCCTCCCGAATGCGAGGCCAGAACGCTAACCGTTACACCACCACGTTCGGTAAGTTCTTTGTAAATTTCACTCGACTTTGTAATTGTTGAAATAAGATCACATACCCTCCCAAACCCTGAAGTTTCATTTCGTTGAATTTTGATGTATGTCTTTCTAATGTGTTGCTGAAATAAAAGTCTACTTAAAAGTTTATTGACATCTTCATTATCTTAAAAGAAGTTACCTGTCTTATGTGTGGGGACGTTTCGAGTGGTCTAATCGGGAGTTAAACTCACTTGCTGACCAGAGAGATCTTCAAATGATTTAAGCCAGTAAAAATCATAACTATTCAGAGTTGTTTAACAAGCTTTCGTACAGTAGGTCCTCTATGGTGGCTACGTTCTGTTTGAAATAATTGTTGTTGGAGTACACGTCATCGTATAGTTGTTTCAGTATATTCCTGGGGTGGAGTAGTGGGAGGCTACTCACGTGGGGTAGTCGGATATGGCGGCCCTCGCCTCTGGAGTGAGCCACTGGAGGGCGTGGCAGTCGCAGCGCCACGGGTTACCCTCCAGCTCCAGCTGCTGCAGGCTGGACCACGGCAGACTGTCGACGCCCAGCCGCTCCAGGTAGCTGTTGTCCAGGCGCACCTGACACAGCCAGTGAATACATGTCAGCCTCACCATCATTGACGCAGAGAACGAAATGTAAATAAAGCAATGTCGAAGAAAATCACAAACCGCTCAAGACGCTTACGGTTTTTTTTAACTGCTTAACGTCTCTTAACAGTGAGGTCTTTAGAGACGGGAAAGTATGGGGGGCAAGGAATGGGAAGGAATTCTACCATGGCCTTTTGAAGAAAGCATCTCAGCATTCACCTGGAATGATTTGGGGAAACCATGGAAAACCCAAATCTGGATGCCCGGACGGGGGTTCGAACCGCCGTCCTCCCGAATGCGAGGCCAGAGCGCTAACCTCTCACCCACCACGGTCCGTCAAGACGCTTACCAAGAAGAAGTGAAACCCGTTCGGAAAACAAATAAACCAACAAAAATTCAATTCCTTTGGTACTATTCATTCATCAACTCAACGAACAGCCAGCTTATTAGGTACACAGATAAAAAGCTCAATGTTGATTATGATTATTAAGTGGGGAAGGAGCTACTTACTGAAGACTCGAAATATAAATACCTCGGCATAACATTTCATAGCAGACTCAACAGGGCAGCGTGGTGGTGTAACAGTTAGCGTTCTGGCCTCGCATTCGGGAGGACGGCGGTTCGAATCCCCGTCCGGGCATCCAGATTTGGGTTTTCCATGGTTCCCAAATCACTCCAGGCAAATGCCGGGATGCTTCCTTCAAAATGCCACGGCCGAATTCCTTCCTATTCCTTGCCACATTGGACAGGTAACAGGGAAAGGGTTCAAAAACCTTCACCTGTTGGAAACAGCAATGATGGGATAAACTAGAGAAGTAAGGGAATTGGGATACAATACTTTGGTGGAATATGGTGGCATAGTATGGGTCTCACATTTTTGGTATCAAAAATAGAAGTTGGAGGGGGTGCAAAGAAGGGCTGCTAGATTTGTCTGTGGAAATTACCGAAAAGATCAATCGGTAACCAATATGATAAAGGAGTTGGATTCATTGAAGGATAGAAGGAGGATGAAGAGAGTCATAGGAGTGAACAATGCATATATTGGTGATGAAGCCTGGAAAGATATTGATGGCAAAATTAAGAGAGATGCGTTGAAAGATAATGATAACCATGACCACAAGCTGGCACTTCATTTTACGCATAAGGGTGTGTGAAAATTTTCTTTCTTAGGAAAGGAATAAATTACCAAAATAAATGATGAATAATTTATCAAAATCACTGAAATAATTTAAAATAAAAATTAGTAGAGGACAAAAGTTGGTGGGAAGAGGTAAGGAGGTGTGCAGGGCGATTGCCACCGGAGCCTGCGATCCATTATAATTTTATCATTTATTATTCTACGAGTCACGCGTGACACCTGGTTGTAAATAACTGAACTAACCTTGCGTAGCCGGTCGAGCCCCCTTGTAGCTAGCGCGTGAATCTCGACCAGCTGGTGGTTGTGCGCGCACACTAGTTCCTCGAGCGCCGCCAGAGGACTCAGCGAGCGCGGGCCGAGTCGGCGCATGCGCGGCATGGCGCTGAGGGAGAGACTGCGCATGCGCGGCCACTCCCCCAGCAGAGACTCGTCGTCCAGCTGCTCCAGCTGGTTCGCGGACAAGTTCAGCTCCTCCAGCGTGGCACCTGTCACCAAGAACATTCAATACTTCCCAAGGGCATGAAGAATTATGTTCGTCACAAAAATTATTTTTCTTTTATTTTTTTACTTATGGCTTTGCGCGTTGTCGAGGTAGAGGTCATTAGAGGCGTTATGGGGCTGCAGCAGGGGTGGATCCAGGGGGGGAGGCTAGGGGGCTCAAGCCCCCCCCCCCAAAAGTACCTAGGTCCACCCCCGACATTGCAATTTTGGAGACCTTTTTTTTTTTAGCTCTACGGATTCGAGGCCCGAGGAGGCTATAAAGACTACCCCATGGCCGACTCAAGCCCCCCCCCCCCGAAAACCAAAATCCACTGAATGCAAGCCCTCTGAACCAAAATTCACTCAAGCCAAGCTCCTCCCCCAAACCAAAGTCCGCTCAAGCGCCCCCCCCCCCCCAACCAAAATACTGGATCCGCCCCTGGGCTGGGGACAAGGAACGGAGTGAGGTCCCTCTTCTTCAGACATTTAAATAATAATAGTAATAATTTTATGACATATGGAATTTATAAATGTATTTATTTTGATACAAGGCCGTACAGTACAGTAGTATGTGAAAATGGGTAAATTTAAGTTTTTATAATATGTTGAAGTTGACAGGCTGTAATTGTGTTGTTTTGTTTTAGCGAAGGAGAATCAGATTGTTATATGAGATTTATGTACGTATCAATGAGAAGTGTAATTATTTGAATTAATTAAGATGTGGTAATAAATATCAGCTGATTTTATAGAGAAGAGTATATAATTAAATTTAATCTGCGAGTTGATAGCAAAAAAAAAAAAAAAACGTGTGAGACGATATCCTGGGGCCTCGCATATCGTCAGAACGTGCTATCGATTATTGAACAGATTGCAAAAGAACCTGGAACGATAGGTAAGGCCAACCAGGATTTCTTTAATTATCGACCTACAAAGAGGATACTTCGCAACGGGAAGGAATTCTGCTATGGCCTTTTGAAGGAAGCATCGTAGCATTCACCTGGAGTGATTTGGTGAAACGATGGGAAACCCAGATCTGGATACCCCGAATTAATTTCAGACTCGTCAGTCTGCGAGCTGAAAAGAAGATGTACAGCCATGTAATACATGCGGAACTGTATAGATATTAAATATATACACAGTTTCGCAGCGTCTGTTTAAGCAATAAGGGAATTAGGTCAATTTTTTTTGGAGATTTTGAGTTAAAGGTGGATTTTAGGTTTTGGAAGGTGTTTACATAGACTTGTGCAGGAAAGGACATCCTGCAATCAACTCTGCCCCGCCCACAAGGTATCACGTTTCGTCGTAGTGTGAAAAAATGACGAGTGCATACATTTTTTTAATGCTCCCACTTGGATGCAATGCAAGAACCAATACATTTAAGAACGAAGTGTTTCTGGGCGTTGACAATCAATATACTGTACTATATGTTCTGAGTTAAAGTAGCCGAGTGGGTACTGTATTTACACACGATATTTCGGCAACCAAAACTCCGTCTCACTCTTCAAAAGATTTCAGGTCACTTGACGAGATGTGCCACAGGGTAGTGTATTGGGCCTTTGCTATTCGTTATTTTAACGAAGCATTGTGTTAATGCTTTATAGTCAGAAGTTCTGTTGTCTGCAGATGACATAATGTTGTGTAACTCGATCAAACGGGAGAGGACTGTGAACAGCTGCAGGGTGACCTGGACATGGTATCTAGCTGTGCAGATCAACAAGAAATGAAAATAAATGTAAACAAGCATCAGTTTATTAGGTACACTGATAAAAAACTAAAGGTTGACAATGATTATAGGGTGCGAAAGAATTGCTTGTTGAAGACTTGACATTACATTTGATAACAAGCTCAACTGGGCAGGACACATTGGACAGGGGGTAGGAAAAGGTTTCAAAGTTCTGCACTTGATGGAGACAATGATGGGAGAATGTACCATGGATGTAAAGGAATAGGGTTACGAAGCTTTGGTCAGACCATTGCTCGAATATGGTGGTGTAGTATGGGACCCACATTTTTGGTATCAAATACAGGAGTTGCAGGGCGTGCAAATAAGGGCTGCTGGGTTTGTCTCTGGAAATTACGGCAGAACACAATCAATAACAGATATAATAAAAGAGCTGGAATGGAATTCTTTGGAAGACAGGAGGAGGGTGAAGAGAGTCATTGGGGCGAACAAGGCGTATATTAGTGATGAGGCGTGTAAGATATTGGTGCAAGAATTAGGAGTAGAACGTACAAGGGAACAGATGACCATGAACATAAGCTGGGAGTCGATTTCAGGCAGAAGGGTAACGCGTCAGGAATTGGAATATTATCATTGCAAGTTATGAAAGATTTACTAAAAACGCTGAAAGAATTGAAATTCGTAGAGGCCAAAAGCAGACAGGCACAAGAAACGGCACGAATGGGTGTGTAGGAAAATTGCCACCGGAGCCTGCACTCCATGGCCATTATATTAAATAGTTAATGACTGTACGAAGATTTTTGTCGCCGAAATATCGTGTGCAAACTTCGTTCGCTCAGCTAGTTGTTATATCAGAGAACTGTTTGATTTCTGTTATGTACTGACCCAGCATCTCGAGTCCCTGAGGCACGGCTGTGAGGTTGTTGTCGGTGAGGTACAGAGTGCGCAGCGATCGCCTCTTAGCCAGCTGCACCAGCACGCGGTGAGGCACTGTAGACAGCTGACAGCCGGACAGACCCAGCTCCTGAAACACAGGCAGTCAGTGTTACAACTTCCCAGCACCAAACATTCGACGCGACAGCTCAAGGGAAACTTCAGCTGCAGTGGTTACCCTCACGGTCGCCACTAGGGGAGCGTTGTCGACTTATACTAGGGGTAGTTAGAAACTAAGGCTACAGGCTGTAGTTTAAGGTGTACATTTTATTTCGTGCAACCAATACAGCCAACTGATAGTACATACATTAGGTGAATTTTAGACATAACCTCAATTGTCGCTTCGTGGGATGAGTCTGATTATTCCGTCCTGGTAAAAATCCTGTCCTAGCCACGTTGTCGTGAATATTTCACCTCCTCGTCTGAACCGAATCGTCGGCCTCCTAGGTGATCCTTCAAGTGACGAAAAAGGCGAACGTCGCTTGGAGCGAGGTCCAGGTTGTAGAGAGGATGGTCGATGATCCTCGTCGGTGACGTTTTCTCTACCAGCCGCAAACTATCGACACTATTCTGCGACATGCTGACGAGATATTTCAGTCTCTCCGTAAACCTCTACCAGCTGCGGGTGAATATCCGGCCTATTACATGTTTCATCTACAGGAATCGAATAACTGGGCCGATTTCTTCACGGGATCAGTTTAGGTGGGGGGTGGCTGAAACTCTGCAGAGTTGCCAACTGCATGTCGTAAAATTAACACACACTACTAATTTCTCTATAACGAATGACACTGCAGGAACGTTAGTTTATGATCACACTTCAAACAATGCTTTACGGCTGGAGCCTGGATGTGACCTCGATACCTCGGCAACGTTCGGAGAGTCCGATGATGCCCGAAGTGGTAGTAATACGAGGGATAACTAGGAAATTTCAAATAAGTAACTGCTCTCATGTTACGTCCGCTTACATTGTTAAAATAAAGTGTAAATTTCAAATAAATCATTGAATTTGGTTTTATTTGCACTAAATGTAAATGTGTTTTGCAGAAGTAACTGCACAAAAATACGAAGGTCAGAGATAAAAAATTGTAACGCGAGGCAGAGCAAGAAAAAACTACGATGCGACGTTGGTTTAAGTTTACATGGGGCTTTTTCTTTATTTACGATGGTTAGACGAATAACTGCTGTGCGGAGAAGGACATTCGATGCTTACACTTTATTCCGTGTAAAAGTATGTTACAACTTAACCTAAGAATTGGTTTCACAGAAGATCAACAGCGACGTTTACTAAAAACTCAGAGAAACTTCACACCAAACTAAGTAATCACGAAACGTATCAATCAAATAAACAGTACCGTAGTTATACTATTTCGAAATTAAACTTTACTTAGAAACTTTTACGTAACAAAAAAAATTTCATCGTTTAAATTCAAATGCAGTTATTTAAAAACGTCAGAAATAAACACTCAAAGCATCTAATGAGAGAATGTTTGCTCACACCACGAAAAATATCGATAAAAAATAATAAAATTAATGGCTATTCGTTTTTCTTTAGATGAGGTATGAATGAAGGAGCAAACAGAAACCCTGTGCCCGCTTGTAAATTTTGTGAATCTGGCAAATCCGGTTCTACCCAGGGTGGTGGTGTAACGGTTAACTTTCTGACCTCGCATTCGGGAGGACGGCGGTTCGGATCCCCGTCCGGTCATCCAGATTTGGGTTTTCCATGGTTTCCCAAATCACTCCAGGCGAATGCCGGGATGCTTCCCTCAAAAGGCCATGGCTGAATTCTTTCCCATCCCTTGCCACCCATCCTTTCCCGTCTCTAAAGACCTCGCTGTTAAGAGACGTTAAGCAGTAAATTTAAAAAAAAATCCGGTTCTTTCACGCCTATTCTCATGATGACAAACCGAACGCCTGTACAGTGTGCACAGGTGCCGATGTCTCGGTACGAAAAATATATATATATATATACTAGCTGGTACCCACGACTTCGTTCGTGATTGTAAAGAATTCATATTGACAGCTATAGTCATCTAACCACCCTAGTGCACGATGGGAGACTCGATACTATTACCACACACAAGCAGGGCCGCCGTAAGCGGGCGTGCAAGGCGTGCACCGCACGCGGGCGGCACATCGAGTGGGGCGGCAAAATCAGCGATCGAAAGTCGCCGCCCCGCGATAGTTGCCACTCCATTGTCGCCGCGACGAAATTTGCGGCGTATTATGTAGCGGGCAAACTTTTTTTTTTTTTTTTTTATCTTAACAGCTGCTTCGGTTGGCCGGCAACACTCGGAATGGCAACAATGGGGTGGCAAATAATGTTCGAAGGGGCGGCAATCTCGCAGTTTTTTGACCCGTTTCGGAAATTTCCTAAATCCACCACTGGCTGTAGTTAGATAGGTGGCGGCATAATCGGTATTGGCACGCGGGCGTTGAAACAGCTAGCGGCGGGCCTGCACACAAGTACCAGTCTTCTGCGCTATGTAGTTCCGGCAGCAAGGTAAAATTTACGGATACACACAAGTCTTTGGATGAAACACGAAAATATTCATGATCGACCAATTTCAAACACCATATCTCACACACTCCCACAGTTACCGAATTTCGGCCAACGTTGTGATCGATGGGAGACTCTGTGTTACTACCACACACAAACGCCAGTGATCTGCGATTGATAGTTTTCACTTAAAAGTGATACACCGTGACACATGCGTCTTTGGCAGAAATATGAAATTGCCGCAGGTCGACCATTTTCATCCCCCATATCTTCCACACCCCCATAGCTACAGACATCTAACAACCATAGTGCACGACAACAGACACGATTCTACTACCACACATAAACACCAATGCTCTATGCTCTGTAGTCGTGGTAGAAAAGTGAAATCTGCGGAGACACATGCCTTTCGTCGAAATACGAAAATATCCTTGGTCGACCACTTACAACCACCATATCTACCACAGTACCACAGTTTCTGAAATTCGGCCGCTGTTGTGATCGAAAGGTGACTCTGTGCAACTACTACACACAAACGCCAGTGATCTGTGATCTGTAGTTTTCACTGAAAAGTAATACACCATGACACTTTTGTCTTTGGCAGAAGTATGAAATTGCCACAGGTCGACCACTTTCAACCCCCATTTCTCCCACACCCCCATAGCTACCGACATCTAACAACCATAGTGCACTACATGAGATACGATTCTACTACCAAACACAAACACCAATGCTCTATGCTGTGTAGTTGTGGCAGAAAAGTGACATATGCGGAGACAGTCGAAATACGAAAATATACTTGGTCGGCCACTAACAACCACCATATCTACCACAGTACCACAGTTTCTGAAATTCGGCCGCTGTTGTGATCGAAAGGTGACTCTGTGCTACTACTACACACAAACGCCAGTTATCTGTGATCTGTAATTTTCCGTGAAAAGTGATACACCATGACACTTTTGTCTTTGGCAGAAGTATGAAACTGCCACAGGTCGACCACTTTCAACCCCCATATCTCCCACATCCCCATAGCTACCGACATCTAACAACCATAGTGCACGACAGGAAAGACGATACTACTACCACACACAAACACCAAAAGTCTATGTTATGTAGTTGTGGCAGGAAAGAGAAGTATACGGAGAAACGAATTTTTGGTCGAAATATGAAAACGCCCTGCACTGACCAACTTTAATCATTATATCTCCCACATCCCCATAGCTATCGGCATTCGGCCAACGTTGTGCACGACAGGAATCTCCATGCTACTTCCACCCACAAACATCAGTGATCTGTGCAAGGTAGTGGTGGCTGAAAAGTGAAATATAGGAAAAAACACGTCTATTTATATATATATATATATATATATATATATATATATATATATATATATATATATATATATATATATATATAAGATATATATAAAACCAGGAGGACAGCGGCCGTAGCCAGTCTAGATACGACTTATTCGATCTGTTGAAACAAATGTGGCTGCGTCAGTCTGCTTTGTTTCCGGGTGGATGTTGACTAGGTGGATATACTAGTACCACGAGGCAGTGTGGTATTACTTTCGACAGTGAGGCAAGAATTAAATTTTTTTCAGTTGGTTTGAGGCATTTATGAAGTTTTACAACCTTCAGAAGTCATTGTCGATTAATGACAGGTTATGAGTTACACAGTGATCGTTTTTGCAACGCAAGTGTGCAATCCTGAAATATCGAAGTTCCGAGTAAAGATATTTTTTTATGTGTAAAGAAAGAACGACAGTAAAAAACAGTGACAATCAGTAAATAGAGCCAATGGATCTTAGCACGCCAATTGTTCATTTATTTTAAAAGTGGATTATTTACTGGTATTTTCTGAAATACTCAACCTAATACTTGTTTCTACCTAGCTGTCTACAACATTTACTTCAACCCCATTATTTAAACAAGTACTTTGCTAAACTAGACCGGCATCCAATCTTTATATATGAGTACTAGCTAGTACTTCGTTCGTGTTTGTAAATAATTTGGATTGACAGCTACTGACATCTAAAACCACCGTATAGTGCACGATGGGACACTCGATGCTATTACCACACACAAACGCCAGTCATCTGCGCTATGTAGTTCAGGCAGCAAAGTAAAATATACGGACATACATGTCTTTGGTCGAAATGTGAAAATATCCTTGATCGGCCACTTTCAAGCACCATATCACCCACACTCCCACAGCTACCGAAATTCGGCCAAAGTTGTGATCGACAGGTGACTCTGTGCTACTACCACACACAAACACCAGTGATCTGCGCTAGATAGTTTTGACTGAAAACTGATACACAATGACACATACGTTTTTGGTAGAAAAATGAAATTGCCGCAGGTGGACCACTTTCAACCACCATATCTCGCACACCTCCATAACTACCGACATCCAACCACGATAGTGCATGATAGGAGACACGATAACACTACCACACACAAACACCACTGGTCTATGCTATGTAGTTGTGGCAGCAGAGTGACATATGCTGAGACACATGTCTTTGGTCGAAATATGAAAATGCCCTGCCTAGACCACTTTTAATCATCATATATCCCACATCCAACAGCTATCGACATTCGGCCAACGTTGTCCACGACAGGAAATTCCATGCTACTTCCACACACAAAGAACAGTGATCTGTGTGCTAGGTAGTGGTGGCTAAAAAGTGAAATATAGGGAAAAACACATATAAGATTTAATATTCCATTGCATCATGACCACCACCGCGGTCTCCGGTTATTTTTTTGCGACAAACACAAGAACATACAATACGCTTTGTGACAGTATCACACCCCGCCAATCATTAATTATTTTTACTATTTTTTTCTGTGATTAATTCTATGTGTCAGTGAACAATTGTAGTGATGTATGTAAATTAATGTGTGTATCGAAGGATTTCGACAAACTGTAGTGTGTATGGTGTTTGGGGTGTAGGATAAGGTAGTATCGATATTTGGTGGTATCGACTGGAACAGCTGGGCGTAGAAGGTCGCGCGTCGATATGCATGTGTGTGACTGAGACTCAGTATTATGGATTTTTGTTAAAGTTTACGATTTGTGTTTGTAGTTATTCCAAGAAGTGTTATTTCGAATGTTCAGCTGTTGATTTCGCCAACAGATTCAGTGCAAAATAAATCGATTGGTTCTTTCGGAACAACGATTATCGTTTCGTCACCACAATAGCCTCCATCATTTTTGGCAGATTTAAAGTAACTAACAACTTCCGGCTTTAATAATTAAACGAGCAATAGTTTAAATGTGTTCCAGGGGTCGTCTCGTCCATACACAGTGTATTTTTCCTGTGGAGTGGAAATACTGTTACCCAATCTATTTTTTCGGGTGATTTTCGTCAGATAATTATCCAATACAATTAAGAAAGGCTCATATCTTTGACAAACAGAGATATCATATATAAGCTCTGATGTTCTGAATGTGTGAAATAAGGAAGTGATTCGAGCACCTGGCCGTATTTACCTGGAGCGGCGGCGACCCGAGAGCCATCATGGTGTTGGTGTCGATGACCTTGAGCGGATTGTAGTCGAGTCTGAGCACCCTGAGCTCTGGCAGGTGCTCGAAGGCGCGCGCGTCCAGAGAGTGCAACAGGTTGTACGACACGTCCAGCGACTGCAGCGCCATCGGCTCGTAGCGGACCGGGCTGTAAGCTCCGCGCAGCACCGTCGGCGAGATGTCCTCCACTACGACAAATCACCAACACAAGAGTTGCTGCCAACATAACCAAATGGTAATGTTATCAACTAGGATCCATGCTATTCCGATGCGTAAATAAAACTCATGTGGTATATATACTCTAGAGCAATCATTTTGATACAACACTTCCCATTAATTCAGCGCACTCAGATAGATATAATCTTAGTTTAATGCTATTCGCATCTGGATTTGCTAAGCAAAAATCCACGAAGTAAATGTCTCTCAGATAGCTGTAGCTTCAAACAGGCGAAGTAAAATCTGCAGGGAGTAAGAATGTTCATTATGTCCTTGTTAGACATCTTAGCAAGAGTCAGATGTATATTGTAGCGAGATGACTAGATGGGTCATCTCATACAATGTAAATTAATTATTGTTTGATTTAATAAACATAAGTAACAAATGGATATTCATTTTGAGTTGGAGACAGAAATCCGCGTCTAGCTGAGGGTTGTGTTAGCGTGAGCGACACTCTGACTTAAGCCAGAAGTGTCCGGTAGGTCGAGACAATGAGGGGATTATCTCTGACGCTGATACCGGTGAGAAAGGCTGGACGCTGAGAATTTTGCGGATGAATCCTTGAATGGGCGTTTGCTCGGTATCGTGATAAAATTTTTTCTACACATCCTCCCGAACAATCCCGACAAAACCCAAACAATCTTAGCAAATGAGAGGCCATGTATTGGCCGGCAAGAGGGGAGACTTTTGCGAAGAAAATCCGATGTGTTTATTTCTTCACGTGAATGGGAATTTACAAATTTTGTGTTTTCCATGATGCTCGCCGAGGAGGTGAGGAGAGACGAGCTCTGAGGGGCGAGAAGAGGTGACTTCGGACAGAACGATCGCCCTGGCTACTGCTTGCCAGAGCAGTATTGATGGTTCCATCCTGGAGGCTTGGGTGACTGAGTGCCAAGTCCGGTCGAGGCTGTCACTTGTGCTGTTTGACGTGACAAGTGCCTTACAATACCTGGACGGTGCGCTGTTTGAGAGACGATAGCGCTCTTGTTGCGACGCGTCGTGCAGCCAGACAGACACGGTAATTATACCTCCAGAAACAGTGTGTACTCAGACGAATCATTGAGATTGCCCTTTAACGGCCTGATGAGTGTGAGTTCCTATGCCGCCAGACATTAATTCCTTAGCTAGTTGTGTCTAAAAGCCGAGTGCTTTTTGGTTTTCGCTATCCAGTTTGAATTGAAAGACTGACGTTTGGAACCTTTCAATAACTGTTATTTGTGGGAACAAATTAGCTCCATAGCGCCCTATGTAATCCAGTTAAATCTGATGTTTTCTTGTTATCGTTGTAATACAAGAATCACTCTCATTATGCATAAGAGAGTACATGGAATTTGTAACTCTTTGTAATGTACATGTATTGCAATTTCTTAGCTTCAAATAACAATAATTGTTTGTTTGCTATTTCGCATCTGTAAGACGAGTTATTTAATTGAATTGTATTTTGCACAGACAGATGTTTAAGATTGATGATAAATATACCTCTGTCTGTAAGCATTCATGAGTACCAAATAAACCATAATTTTAGTTTTTTTTTTCCAAATACTAATAACAGAAGTAATGGTTTCACCTCTGTTTCCCGAAATTAATATAAATGTTTTGTGGAAGGTGGCGGTTTAAATTATGCAAGGTAAGCAATTAATCCCCCCACAGACAATCCGCTACAATACGGAATAAATGACAGGCTTCTGTTCAAACATTGTAAGATAGTATTACAGCCAGTAAAATCTACCCTACTATTCTTTACTCTGATATATCTCGTTGGTTTTACAGTCAGAAATTATGTTGTTTGCAAAAACATAATCTACATGATTAAACTTCTGTGCAATCCCCGATCACTAAAAGAGAGATCGTGGAGCGACAGC
>CM061914.1:183312007-183414983 GCA_031002005.1 Vandiemenella viatica | reverse complement strand
TTAATTAAAAAGCACAATCACCAACCAGAGATCACACATTCGAGAAATCGATTCGTATCCGCTGTTCTGTTTTATGAGCAAGAGAAAAGCAAAAAATAAAAAAATAACTGAATGAACAGTAAGTAGGTGTATAGAATACTGAATGAAGAAGAAGAAATCTATCTGTCTTTTAGAAACATCAAACAAGGGAAAACAAGAGTGAGGTTGGGACCTCTGTGCTACCGGGCGTCCAGCAGAGCATAGGAGGTGGCTCAGTTGGCCGACACGCGGCGCTAGTGAACAGACCGCCGTGCGCATGCGCGAAACTGCTTCTCTGTTATACCTCCTCGACTCTGCTGATCTCCCGATAGCGTAGAAGAGCGAGGTTCTGCTCCTTCGCCATCCATATCCATCACCCTCCAACCGTGATCCCGCTGGCCTGACTACGCGCTATAAATATTGTTGTTTTCTCTCAAAGCGAACCTTGCGGATTAGCAGTAACGCTCGGTCCTGGCATTCTGAAAGACATAGTTTCAACCACCCGCCGAGCCATTCAGATTTCAGTAAAAGCTACCTGAGAGCGCACCACACACGTGGTGAGTTAACTGTATGTATGTATAGCTGTGGCCAGATTAATTGGCGGGTCAGTGTGAACGCGCTGTTGCCGTACTTGGGGACAATCTCGCGATGCGTTCTCTTTCTATCACCTGAAAATTACAACGCTGTGCGGCCTGTGTTGCCTAGTCAAAGCGGCAACAGCTCGCTAACCACCCCCAAACCTTCCACCTCCCTTTCACAAAAAATGTGTGAACCTGAGAATCGGAATTAAGTGTCAGTGTGAGTGCGACCTTGCTCGAGAGAGGATATTTTGATTTTTAGCGATATACTATTTTTACGTGCGATTTAAATAATTCCTTTTGGTTATTTATTAATTATAGTAATTTAGTGTAATAATTTTACCGAACAAAAAGTGCAGTAACTTATAATTAGGGAAATTTATAACAGCTGGCAATCCCTACTTGCGGGCACTTGCTGGCAACCAAAACTTCTAATGTCCTTTAATTGCCTCTCTTTGAAATGAATTATAATTTATTTAAAATACTGGCTAACGAAATTTTTTTAAACAATTTTTCTTTAAAAATTTAGTTAAAACTATTTGCGGCCATATTTTGATAGGAAACCCGGCAGAATCGTATTTTGATACTAATAATTAATTGTACATAAAAATCGCTTTTCAACCAAATAACAGATGGAGTGGAAATCATGCAGCAGTATTTTCGACTATAAGGGAATTTTAGTTAGAAAATAACAATAAAATGCAAGGTTGAATTTCAAAATATTTGCGGGGCAGGGTGCGCATCACAAGTTCAGTCCAGGGGTCTAAACATCCTAAATACTCTGCCCTTACTCTTGTAATATTTCGCGAGGACAAGGTAGAGTCTATAGTCGCTATAGATTTTATAGAAAAACACTTTGTTCACTAAGTGTTGAAGCAACAGTGACAGATCGCAAGTATGTGTCGAACGTTATTCGGCTGCCTGCAGTGGACGAGGTTAATCGGACGAACTGGTCGACCGTCAAATGGGACGAATGCGGTTCCGACGAAATGCTCTTCCAGTAGACGACCGGCTTAAGTATTAATAGGGGAAATGAAGTGTCTGTGAAAGTGTAACTATGTTCAGCATGTGACAAGTGTCTTTTTAGTTTAAGAGGGGGAGATTGGGGATCGTTGCTGCATTTTCTTTGATGGTTGTGGAAAGCGGCGCACAGAGCACAGTGGCTCGTGTTGAGTGTACACACTACTTGCTGGTGGACAGCCTACCTTCCTGATGGTGTAGGGCAGCTCCCCCTTGATGGTCGACAGCTTCTTGTTGTGGTCCATGTGCAGCTCCAGCAGGCTGGTGAGGCTCGACATGGCCGCCGCGTCCACCATCCTCAGCTGGTCCATGTAGTTCAGGTACAGGGTGGTCAGCGAGGACAGCGACTCAGGAAACGGGCTGAGGACAAAAAGTGAGCGGGCCGAAACGTCACATCACAAACCGTGTCGACAGACAACAGTCTCTACTTTGCACTCCATACTACCGAACTCAACATAATACCACTGATGAAAGTGCCTGTTCGTCTGATGAAGAAATACTATTTAGCTACCGAAAGGTCTTGTTTTCCAAACATCATATAACTAAAAACTGGAACCGATTATGATTATGGCATGGACTGGAATGGACATAGTGGTTCTATAGAAACTTGAATTCGACGAAAACACACAAGTCTATATAACTGCCATCCTGTAAGGTTATTTATCATAACGCAGAAAGCCGAGAACTTTTCAGACTAACTGTATACTGTATACACGGATGTCAGTGCTAGAAGAGTACATTAGTATAAAGAAAACAAACAATGAAATAAATTATGGATCGCAAGAACACTGCTTGGTAAGAGTCATGTAGTACTGTGATATTCTAAAACCATGAACTTCAAAAGTCTTCTCCAAAGGACATTCTTGGGCCAATCAGCAGATTCATGTATTTCCCTATAGATAGATGCTGAAGACAAACTTGGGCATTCTGAAAGAACCTTATATTTAAAATCGGATCCTGGCAGGTTTCGTCATTTTTATGAACTATTTATATTTAAACGAATATAATTTTACAGTCATTCACGGACTGCAACATTACGAAGCTTCTGGCCCATGAATTTACTAAAAAAAAAAAGTTTTTCACCTTGATTCTTCCTTACGTGAGCATACTTGCGCCTTACTTGGAATAATGTTAAATAATTTACGAAGTATAAGGGACTTTTCCTTCAACCAGTACTCACTTCAAACCTTCCTCTGAAATTCATAAAAGATTAGAGGGAAATCTTAAAACCACCAAATGATATCACATAGTTAGAGATTAAATAATTTCCACTGAAGTTTTTAACGCATAGCTTTCTTTTAAATTTCTTAGACTCACCAACAGGTTTATTATTTAAATTACTTTCAGAAGATTCCTTACACAACAGATTTTTCACCAGGTAATTACTCCCTCTCAAAAAAAAAATCAAAAAATCACAGTTTTGGTATTACCACTAATAAATAACAGCTTAAAGCTTCTGAATAATCTTGGTAACAATTCCTAACTACTTCTTTCAATAATACAAAAATTGCTCAACATTAGAAGTTCGCTGTTTCCAATAACTAAAATTTCTATCACTTCCTATCAATTACTTGGAAACTTTTTGCACAATTATAAAATATAACACTTTGTTATAAAAATACTTCATGGCTGATTCACAACTTCTAAACTGGATCAAAATCCTTTACGAATGTAAACAGCAGCATAAACGTGGGTCGATTTTTTAACAGTTGCGTGAGTCACTGAATATCGGCTGGGAATTAATTTCGTTGTTATATAATTACTTCCCTAATCTGACGCATTTCTGATCACATACACATAAACTCAGCCCTCGGTAGTTTCGACGAAAAAGCCTAATTGGACTGATTGTACTAAAATCCTTACTTTCGATGAACAATAAGAACAAAATAAACCAACCAATCAACTTTCTCCCCTAAATGACAATAGACCAACTCAGACAGTTACCGCAGATAACAAGATGCACACGCTAACCTCAAACACAGCCACAAAATTACAACTTTGGTCTGGACCGGACGGCCTGATGATGACTGGTGATGACTGAGCCACGCTTGGTGGCTGCACTACTACTTATAGACTCTGTGGCGCAATTTCAGGACGCGCTTTCCCTCACGCCGAAGATCGTGTCGCAATTTTTTTCCTCTGCAGGTGAATCCTAATACTGCACCACGCTCGCAATTCATAAATCTTACGATAAAGTTCAGAATAATATCCCAAAATACACTCCGTAAAGCCCTAGAGTCGTCAAAACATGCAGTAATGTGGCATTCTTGACTCGTGAGCCCTGGTTAAACTTGAAAAAGTCTTCCCCACGAGAAATTTCTTACGCCATTCAACACTTCAGATTACTATTGTAACAGCCCTCAAACCTAAACTTAAATGGAATAGAGTGTTATGAAGCACTTATAGTAAGGTAGAGTTTGGTTGAATATGATCTTGTATGTTTGTTTTGGCAATTTACTGTAAATAAAGGTAAATAGACTTTGTTTTATGAAAAGAAATTATGTAGAGGCCATTTAATGTGTTTAAGGTCAGAATTGTGCAAGAGAATTGCTTAAATGTTTCCAATTCCCAGTGTTAAGGCAAGTTACGTTGTCTAAAGGACAATTTACTACAGCTTAAAATGAATTCTGTGAATATTTTGGTGTTTAAGTATCTTTAATTTTACATTTCTGACCATTTTATAATGATGGTAAATGATTACGTATTAATTCTGATTGTTTATTAATATGTTTCAATTGTTTAAGTATTGTTAATGTACGAGAAATATCTAGTTTATATAAAGCAAACATCCGAGACAGAGAAACAGTTTTTCACCAAAGTTTTCAGTGACTCAATTTACGACGGCCAAGGACTGTATTGTCTGTGGAAGGAGTAGTGTATACAATCGCTGGATTGTATGTATTCATGTAAACAGTATCGTTGACGTCGTGTTAAATTGAACTGTATGGTGGACTGGTTATTTATCAAATTAATTAAACCACGAACAATGTAATATTATGTTTCCGTATGGACAGATGGTGAAGGCTAACTTGGACTTGCAGTAATGCGGCATTCTAAAATCATAAGCCCTTACATCATATGTATCCTCCAACAAGAACTTTCTTGGGCTATCCGACACTTGATATTCCCGCTGGACACTTACTTGGACATGTTGATGTACTGGATGGGGTTTCCCCCGAGGTCGAGCAGACTGAGGTTGTGTGCGTTGGTGAGCTCTGCGGGTATCGTCTTGAGTCTGTTGCCTGTCATGCGCAGCTGCTGCAGCTCCTTGGGCGTGTGCAGGAAGGACTCCGGCAGGCGGTCGATGTCCGTGTACGACAGGTCGAGGCTCTGCACACACAAACACACACACAGTTCAGCTACGGTGACTCCAGCAGCCACAGCAGGTAGTGGAGCATGGTGGACGTAAGACACCAGAAAAGAGCTCGAATTAGCTAAGGGAGTCGAAAATCTAAATGGGGATACCTTGTAACATCACACACCACGAGTCATTTTTATATTATTCAAGTGAAACGCCTCTGGAGCAGTAGGGAGAAATTTGTTTGCGTTGCGAGTTACGCGTTACGAGTGCGTTACAGGTTACCAGTCTCGAGTTATGTGACTTACGAGTCTCACGTTACAAGTTACGAGTTTCTAGTTACGTGTTAAAGGTTATGAGTTACGTGTTAAGAGTTACGCGTTACGAGTTTCGAGTTACGCTTTACGAGTCTCGAGTTACGGATTACGAGTCTCGCGTTACAAGTTAGGAGTTTCGAGTTACGCTTTGCGCGTTACGAGTCTCGCGTTACAAGTTTCGCGTTACAAGTTACTCGTTACAAGTTACTCGTTACGAGTTACTAGTTATGAGTTACGAGTTAGGCTTTACGAATTACGAGTTAGGCGTTACAAATTACGAGTTACGCGTGAAGTACGCATGCGCCGCAACGTTTGCACATGCGCACTTAAAATTTTAAATGACTTTAACATTCACCGTAAATGACGCGATACGGTATATTTACATCTGGAGGAGTCGCCATTATTACGCACTGATACATACACCAGTATTTTTAGTTGTTTCTTTGTTAATTAGTTCGTTTCTATTAATTTATATTTGTAGGATATAGATGGTTTCATTATATTCTCAGATCGCTGTTGTTGTAAGAAAAGGAATATGGAATCAAGTTTACATCGCGATACACTGAATGTATTAACGCGCACGTGTTAAAACCTTTCATTTTGATGAAGACATTTTTGGATTCATCTTTACAACAGAGAGAATGGGTTAGTTAAGATTTTTAAAAATTATTTAAGCTATTGGTTAGAAGTCTGCGTTCAGACAGTCATTTTTGATGGAGTTAGAAGCTAATTATTAAAAAAAAAACATTTACGCATAGATACATGCACGATTATTTGTAGTTGCTTTTTTTTAAACAGAGACCATGGCTGGACGCAATACTATATATACCAGCGGGGTGTGCTTTAACTTTCTAATAACTTTCGTTTGTTTAGGAGAATAACTTGCACATCGTTCGTGTTTACTGTACAGATGCAATAAAGATATTCCAGTCGAGTGCGAAAGAAACATAAAAAAATACACAGGAAAAGTATAAACAAATATACATAGAAGTTTCACTTGCTGAGCGTGTAAACACTGATCCACGCATCAATTTTCATTGCGTTGTCTCGCAAGAGCTGAGTGCGCAGTGTGTAAGCTGGCGCCACCTTGTCGTAACGCAGGGACTCGTGTCAGAGCGCCATATTATTTATTTCATAATTAAAATTAGCCGCACTAAACCCTCACTCATTACTATATCAAACTTACTCTACCGTCGCCCAGTATGATTCTGATGGATTGACCTTGTACCTGTAATGTGAAGTCATCCCTCCCAACCTGCCGTCCCGTACGGTGGCTTCCCACGCCGTGCTGCCGAACTATACGGATCAGCACGACTCACAAGATAGTCCACGTTGCCTAGTGTTGTTTCAGCTACCCGGGCGTTTGATGTTTACCGACTGGGCGACGGATAGAGGCGCGACATCCCAGCCAGGAGGGGCGGCTCCCTTCCCACTGCACAGTGTTGATAGCTAGCCCGGCGCGACCGCCAAATGCATGGGCCGTGGGAAGGCACCATTACCCGAGCGACTGACCTTGACGCAGGGAAGTGACGTGATCCCCGGTAACCTGCCGTCCCTGACTGACTCACCTTGAGGCTGTAGAGCGAGGTGATGGCGGCCTCTGCGCTGCTGTCGATGATGGAGAAGGTGTTTCCGCTGAGGTCGAGCACCTCGATCAGCTCGACGTGCTCAAAGACGTCCTGGTCGAGGGTGTGCAGCGCATTCGAGGCCAGATTCAGGATGCGCAGGCTGCGCAGCGGCAGGTACTCGGGCATGGCGTACACGCCCTGCACAACACAGACACGTCAACAACACAAGACATTAGGGGCTTGATAACTGCCCTTCAAAAAAGAACAGTCAACTGTGTCATAATATGGCTCCACTGCTGCCATTCCTACAAATTAGAATATTACCCGAAACTTTTTGTATCTGCAAGTGAAATGAGCGCTGTTGTTGGCAAGTTTACCTTGAGATTTTTAATCTATGGGAAGATTTCTTTTTACTGCTTTACGGCTCGTCGACGGCTAAGGTCATTAGAGGCGGTATAGGACTGGGGACAAGGAACGGGAAGGAATTCGGCCATGGCATCTTTGAAGGAAGCATCCCGGCATTCGCATGGAGTGATTTGCGAAAACCCAAATCTGGATAGCCGGACGTGGATTCGAACCCTCGTCCTCCCGAATGCGAGGGCAGAATATGGGAAGAAGAAAGGAACAATTCCTTAGTGGACTTCATCTTCGCGAAGAAATTAAAAAAAAAGAATTAAATAAATTCTTAATGTCTGTGCATTTCATCCGTGACGGTCGTAAGTCCAGAAGGATGATTAGGGGAGACACTGAACAAAGAGATCAGTGAAAAAGGAAAAATTTTAAAGGACAGATATTGGTGTATACATAGGCTTCATTCGCCCTTTCGTCTAGTTATTGAAAGGACTTTAGATATATTGATAGTAAAATAATGGGCAATCATTTCGTGAATCACTGACGTTGGTACAGTCGAGCTTGTTGACGCTTTTGTATACGGCATATGTAGGCGAAATGTCCCGTAAATGGATCGATGGTGGGTTAATACAAAATTACAGTGCTGTGCTAAACTTCAGGATTAGACAGTTAAAGTAGCATTACAAATAAAATGCTCAATGGAAATAAATGAAAGTGCGAGGGGATATTACCAGGGTTCTCCCAAACATGCACATAAAGCTGGACGTCACATGGCGCGTTTGTAGCGTCAAATTGGTCTGGCCCGGCAACACGAAGAAGTTTAAGGAATAGGACAAGACACTGTGTGTCAAACAACGAGCTGTTAGGGTGCAGTGTGCTGGTGCTATTTACTATAACATGGCCCCGAGACATCGTTTGGATTACTTCACACGAAAAAGAATCACGAAGTGTTACGAGTGCAGTCCAGGGCTTGGGTATTGTTCATAGCATTGTTTCACGCGCATGGTGAGCGTTCCGAACCTCAGGCACTGCTGCCCGATGCAGAGGAGATCGTCGACCAAGGCCAACTACAGCAGCAGATGACCGCTACATTGTGCAACAGGCAAGAAGGGGCCCATGTCAAACAGCCGGTGCAATGTAACCACATTTAACATAACTACAAGTCAAGCAATCTCACGCTCTACAGTGGCACAGCGATTGCATGGGTTAGATCCCTTCACCCGAAAACAATTACGTTGTTTTCTTCTGATACCTGCACATTGGTGGCGCCGTAATCGATGGTGTCAAGAGCATCAGGATCGGTCTGAAGAGGAGTGGGGTAGTCTTCTCTACTCAGATGAGAGCAGATTCAGTCTGAGTGGTGATTCTGGACGCACCCTCAACTGGGGACAGGTGGGAACACGTAATGCACCAGGAACATTGCCGAACATGATCGTATTGGTAGTGCAAGTATTACGGTGTGGGCAGACACGATTTTGCAAGGTTGTAGCGACCTCCAGTTGTTTGAACGCGGCACACTCACTGCTTAACGTTATTGTGATACTGTACTCTTCCCCATGTGAGTCTTTTCAGGGCTTCATTATTTTTTATGGGTGACAATGCGCGACCACATCGAACAGTGCAGCTGAAGCAGCTCTTGAAAGCAGAGGATATCGGGTGAACGGACTGGCCTGCCTGTTCCCCCGACTTAAATCCCACCGATGTATTCGGGAGATGTATTGCAGCACGTCCACTTGCATCAACTACCATCCAGCAGTTGTCAACAACGCTGGTGCAGGAATGGAACGCCCCATCAGAAAAACTCTTTATCAACCTTGTGCCCAGCGTGGGAGCACGTATTAGAGCATGCATCGCTGTCTATAATGATCACACACCCTTTTAAGGACTATGTCCCTCCTTCTAGTAATGTCCAGGGGATCACCGGGTAGATGAGTGGAGCAGTCGTTTGAGGAGTCTACTACCCGAGACTAACTCCCGCCTGGCCGCACGGCGTTTGCCCGTAAAAGCTATTGGTGAGCTACTCAATCCGAAGTATTGGGCAACAGATGGCCCTCAGTATGCATTACAGGTGCGGTAGGGAGATCAAATAATTGACCTCTTCGGTGACTCTTCAAACGCCGCAAGAGAAGCGTTTCTAACAAGAGAAGAAATGTTATAACAGTTTTGCGACAATTCTTTGGGTTGCTTGAGCCCATTTGGGCCTTCCCACGGGGTAATCCTATAGAGCAATCGGGAATCCGGCCGTGCTGGGTCCCAGTGTCCTGGAAGAGGTCTCTGCAGACCGCACGGCGTACACCCTTGACGTGGATTACCCAATAGTATAATCGGGTAAGGGCGTTATCAGCAGCTTGAGATGTGCGGCAGGGGTTCGCGCAAGCGACGCCGACGGTGACTCTTCAAACGTTGCAACGAAAGCCTTGCTAATAACTGCGGTAAGGGGAGGGGCACTTGGTCGCTGTTGCCTCTAGGCCAATGGTTCCCAAATAGTTTTTCCCGAGTACCACTTCAAGAAAGAGCTGAACTTCGCGTACCCCCTTATAGCTACATTTGCCTCTGCGTTCATTCCAGTCTAGTGCCTCGCACAGCCACAGCATTACAGAAATGTAATTCACACGCATACCGTTTGACTGTCTTAAAATATATTTTGGCGGTAGTAATGTTTGCGTAATTGGTTTTTTTTCAATTGTCTTATTGAATACCTCAGTCAAGAGAGAACCTCGCGTACCCCCGGGAGCAACCTCACGTACCCCTGGAGGTACGCGTACCACTAATTGGGAACCACTGCTCTAGGCGTTGGCCTCTTAAGTGGCAGATAGTTTTGTTGGGTGGTGGAGTACTGTGGTATGACAGCGTCATCCTCCCAATGAATATTAATATATTCATAATTAATATTCAGATTAATTATATTTATTTTATTCAAATATCTAAATTGTGTAAGGCTAATCAACTCATAGGTAATTATGTATTAAGCCCGGGTGGCCGAATTTATTATTGTATAATTTTAAGTTTATTGGAAGTTTGCTGTTAGGAAAGAATTAAACTCAGTGGCAGTTTTGAACATTCAAATAGCCGGACAATGCTGGATGCTGGCGGCAGCCAGACGCCCCGGTACACCATGGAAGTGACCGGTGGAGGGCGGAGAGATACCGTTAGCTGGCAAGGGCAACGTACGATGAGGGCGCAGTCATTGAAAATGTGCGTAAAACGAACGACGAATGATAGCAACGCCGCGACACACGTGATTGTGGAGTACGCCACAGGGCCTATATTTGTTGATAAAAGGCTTCTTTTCCTTGTGCTGGGAGAGGGGAAGCCGACTTCTTCGTGGCGGCAGAAAAGGACGCCATCACTTGAGACTTGCTGTCCAGACGAGCTGGAGTACAGACGTACTGTTCGGGTGTGGTCCGACACACGCCACTAGCTGTTCGTCCATGGCGGATGAGCGGATGGGCTATCCATGGATCTGCATCTGACTGTGACACAGCGTGTCGCAATTCTTCAAGCAGTTGCAACAACGGTAATGTACCGACGCAAGGTCATTGGTTCCTTGGGTTTTTGACGAGGCTTACAGACCCGTAAGCGATCCATGTGATTAGACTCTCTGCTCTGATCATGAAAATATTGCTGAGCTAGCTAACATTCCATATTCACCACTATTGAACTTTTAAGATCTTGCTCATCATAACGTAGTTCAAATGATGTTTTCACTTTAATTGGCGCCCCTGGGAAATTTTGAAAATGTTTAACTTTAATCTGTTGGCCTGCGACGCCACATTATTTTGTGTTCACTTTGTAAATCTCTGAAATATTTAAATCTATTAATGTTTGCTATTTATCCGGCAAATTGTAAGCCCCCGGTATTGCTTGCTTGTTTTGAATATCTAGTGCTTACCGTTAAAATTAAATATACCCGGCAGTGTATAAGCCAGAAGATAAAATAAATTCAATACTTTAGTTTATCTATAATTCTTTGCAGCAATCAATATTCTGGTTCACCAAGTTAAACTGATTAACAAATTAATAGTAAACTTCTTGATAAAATTTCAACGTAATGGCTTCACCCCCCCCCCCTTTTCATATGGTGGTCCATTACAGTATCCCATAAGGATGTCAGTTTTCCTATGACGGCCATATCAGTACCGCATAACAGTGGTTTTAAGGAATTACATTTCCAGGGCATCATCATGAGTCGCAGTGACTTCAGCGCAACCTTTTGGCTCTGTATAAAAGTGTCATTTCCGTTCGTCTCATTGCGTATTTGTTTCAGTTGCCTATTGTACTGTACTGTAGCAGTTCTTTCTTTGTTTGGTTCACGTTTCGTCGAACTATGTTAGTTGGCGGTGACACAGCACGTGAACGTTACATTCGGCCTTATGTTTTGCACTGCTCTTTGGGTGAGGTACTGTGCGACTCACGTGGAAGACGTCTGGCTTGAGCGCGGCGGCGACGATCTCGTTGTGGCTGAGGTCCAGCTCTTCCAGCTGCTGGAGAGGCAGGAAGGCGGAGTCGTCCAGCTCCTGGATGCGGTTGTGGGACAGGTCCAGCTTCCTGAGGGACTTCAGCTGCGGGAACTGCCGCACGCGCACCTGCAACAACACCCGACACCTCACACCACGTCTCCAAGACACACACTAATATCTAAAACTACACAGCACCAGACTACTATTAAACGATACAAAGTTTCAATTTATTATGAATAATTGTCAAGCCAAAGCAATTTAATTTGTTTGTTTATTTTTCGAAGGCGTTTCACTTCATTCTCTGAAGCATCTTCAGCGGTTCTGTATTTTTCATTGCTCACATTTCCTTATAATTGCGCAGTATTTCAGCATCAGCTGTGTCGATGGTAGCAGTTTGCTTCACAGTTGCTTGTTGCATCTTTATGACCAATTTCATAGCACTTTCACTGCTCTATAATATACTCACTGCTACGGAGCGTGGTGGGTGAACGGTTAATGTTCTGGCCTCGCATTCGGGACGACACAGGTTCTAATCCCCGTCCGGGCATCCAGATTTGGATTTTCCATGGTTTTCCCAAATCACTCCAGGCGAATGCCGCGGTGCTTCCTTCAAAAAGGCCATGGCCGAATTCCTTCCCGTTCCTTGTCCACAGTCCCATCCCGCCTCTAATGACCTTAGTCGTCGACGAGGTGTAAAGCCGTAGTTAAAAAAAAATACTGACTTCTGATGGCTGATATTTGTTTACTGTATACAGAAACGCTGAAGATGCTTCAGAGAATGAAGTGAAACGCGTTCGGGGAATAAACAACAAATTCAATTGCAATGGCGTGACAATTATTCAAACAAAAATTAATTCTATCGCAATTGAGGAAATGGCCGACAATATCCAGAGATTAGAAAGTTTAATTTTGGAAAAGACTGCAGTGGTTTGGACATGTTATGAGGATGGAGGAGGAGAGGATGCCGAAAATAGCACTGCTGAACAGCGGGAAGCGAAGGAGACCAGTTGGAAGACCTCGGGCAAGATGGATGGACCCAGTGAAGAAAGACGCAGAGGCTAAGGGAGTCTTTTGGAGGAAAGTGATGGAGGAAAAACCTTGGAAGACCGCCAGACTTGGAAGAGGATGTGCAGGATGACCCGCAAAAGCGGAAACATCTAATGATGATGATGATGATATAATAATAATAATTTCGCGTGGTCGTAAGGACTGGTAACAGGATTTCTGTTGGCTGCGCATTCCGCCCATGTCGTAGCCACCTTTATCTAGCCCGGCAATCCTGCCGGGTATAGGGCGCCTACAGTTTAACGTGGAATCCGAACCACGTAAGCATTCTGGCGTACTTCACATTACACAACAAGCTGTGCCAGAGGTGAAGGCCGAGTTAAGGGTCTATGAAAATCCCCGCCGAGACAGGGATTCGAACCGGGGACCTTTGGATCTCCAGTCAGACCCCTTAACCACAGAGCCACCAGACCGCTCATGATGATGATGATGATGATGATGATGATGATGATGATGATGATGATGATGATGATGATGATGATGATGATGATGATGATGATGATGATGATGATGATGATGATGATGATGATGATGATGATGGTGATGATGATGATGATGATGATGATGATGATGATGATGATGATGATGAATGAAGTAAACATCTTGAATTTAAATAAAAGTTAA
Source organism: Vandiemenella viatica (assembly GCA_031002005.1). NCBI lineage: Eukaryota > Metazoa > Arthropoda > Insecta > Orthoptera > Morabidae > Vandiemenella > Vandiemenella viatica. The sequence continues at coordinate 183,401,684 of CM061914.1, read as the reverse complement.
GCAGAGACTTGAGTAGCTGTTAGGGAGCGTGTCGACTGACCAGGTCGTTGTGCGAGAAGTCGACCTCGACGACGTCGAGCATGTCTTCGTCCCAGAGCCAGCCGTCTGTCTCGCTCTCCGTGTCGTTGGCGAAGTGCCGCTGGAGACCTCTGGCGGAGCAGTTGAGAGACTGTCCAGCTCCAATGTCGGGCATGCAGTAGCACTGGGTACACATGTCGGCCGCCAGGGCGGCGCCACCGAGGAGGGCGGTCAGCAGCAACACCAGGTACCTGCACATAGAAATTATACAATACATCGATCAATATCGTATCGATACTTACAACTAGTATCGATATATATCGAGATAAAAAAAAATTCGATATGTCGATATGTCGATTATCGATATTTTTGCCTAAAGTTTGTAATTTTCTAAAAATATTCGTAAAATATTTGAGAAATTAAAGACGTCGAAATTATAGAAACTTTTGTTAATTTATCTATTTTTGTAATCAGTCGAAGCAGTATTAATCTGATGGAGACATCTGCTTTATATGTTCTCCGATCAATCTACTCATGTTGTTCGGTGCCTCCAAGTTAACTGCAGAAGCCACTCTTACGGACGACACAGAAGAGGCTTGGCATTTCAGATACTTCGTCAACACATCAACTTCCATTCATCAGGGGAGAAAAAAAACTGGAAACAGACACTGTAAATTTACGTCAACCCTCAATTTCGCAACACGAATGCTTAATCAATATTTTTCTAACCGATAACATTCAAATATGTTGACATGAAATGACATTGACGTTAAACGTAAAGCTCGTAAAATTTAAAATCTTAAGAAACTTAACCATTGATGAAAAACTGTTAAATTACGACGAATTCACTTTTTTAAGACGCGTTCAGATCAGATATGCACGAACATTTATCCAATATATATACAACACATGAAATTGGATACTGATTCGTACAAAAATATCGAATTGGTACATAAAGTTAATACTCCAAATAAAATATCGATTTTTGATGTATCCAGAATAAAAATATCGACGATAGATACCGATCATTTATCGAAAAACATCGATATATTTTGCCCAAGCCTAATTGCACAACAATGTGCCCACAATTGAAGCGCACACGTATTCATCCTGTATGCTATTGGAGTCTAGGAAATAAGTTTCCTGGAAACAACGACGACGGGGCATGCAGTGACGAAAAGTCAGTATACATCAGTGCCGCACAAACTTCCGTCTACTCACGCTAGAACTCGCTCGGTTATTCCTATAACCGGTACTCACTATCTGGGCGAGCTGTGACCGCTGGAGCTTCCTCCACGTTCGGTGGATAAACGAAGGCTCGGCGGCCAAACGAAGGCTCTGTGGTCAAACGAAGGCTTGGCGGCCAAACGAAGGCTCGGCGGCCAAACGAAGGCTCGGCGGCCAAACGAAGGCTCGGCGGCCAAACGAAGGCTCTGTGGTCAAACGAAGGCTCGGTGGAAAAACGAAGGCTCGGCGGCCAAACGAAGGCTCTGTGGTCAAACGAAGGCTCGGTGGACAAACGAAGGCTCTGTGGTCAAACGAAGGCTCTGTGGTCAAACGAAGGCTCTGTGGTCAAACGAAGGCTCGGTGGACAAACGAAGGCTCTGTGGTCAAACGAAGGCTCTGTGGTCAAACGAAGGCTCGGCGGCCAAACGAAGGCTCGGCGGCCAAACGAAGGCTCTGTGGTCAAACGAAGGCTCGGTGGTCAAACGAAGGCTCGGTGGACAAACGAAGGCTCTGTGGTCAAACGAAGGCTCTGTGGTCAAACGAAGGCTCTGTGGTCAAACGAAGGCTCGGTGGACAAACGAAGGCTCTGTGGTCAAACGAAGGCTCGGTGGACAAACGAAGGCTCTGTGGTCAAACGAAGGCTCGGTGGACAAACGAAGGCTCTGTGGTCAAACGAAGGCTCTGTGGTCAAACGAAGGCTCTGTGGTCAAACGAAGGCTCGGTGGACAAACGAAGGCTCTGTGGTCAAACGAAGGCTCTGTGGTCAAACGAAGGCTCGGCGGCCAAACGAAGGCTCGGCGGCCAAACGAAGGCTCGGCGGCCAAACGAAGGCTCTGTGGTCAAACGAAGGCTCGGTGGACAAACGAAGGCTCTGTGGTCAAACGAAGGCTCTGTGGTCAAACGAAGGCTTGGCGGCCAAACGAAGGCTCGGCGGCCAAACGAAGGCTCGGTGGCCAAACGAAGGCTCTGTGGTCAAACGAAGGCTCGGTGGACAAACGAAGGCTCTGTGGTCAAACGAAGGCTCCGTGGCCAAACGAAGGCCCTGTGGTCAAACGAAGGCTCGGCGGCCAAACGAAGGCTCTGTGGTCAAACGAAGGCTCGGTGGACAAACGAAGGCTCTGTGGTCAAACGAAGGCTCGGTGGACAAACGAAGGCTCGGCGGCCAAACGAAGGCTTGGTGGACAAACGAAGGCTCGGTGGGCAAACGAAGGATCGATGGACAAACGAAGGCTCGGTGGCCAAACGAAGGCTCGGCGGCCAAACGAAGGCTCTGTGGTCAAACGAAGGCTCGGTGGACAAACGAAGGCTCTGTGGTCAAACGAAGGCTCCGCGGTCAAACGAAGGCCCTGTGGTCAAACGAAGGCTCGGCGGCCAAACGAAGGCTCTGTGGTCAAACGAAGGCTCGGCGGCCAAACGAAGGCTCGGCGGCCAAACGAAGGCTCTGTGGTCAAACGAAGGCTCGGTGGACAAACGAAGGCTCTGTGGTCAAACGAAGGCTTGGCGGCCAAACGAAGGCTCGGCGGCCAAACGAAGGCTCGGTGGCCAAACGAAGGCTCTGTGGTCAAACGAAGGCTCGGTGGACAAACGAAGGCTCTGTGGTCAAACGAAGGCTCCGCGGCCAAACGAAGGCCCTGTGGTCAAACGAAGGCTCGGCGGCCAAACGAAGGCTCTGTGGTCAAACGAAGGCTCGGTGGACAAACGAAGGCTCTGTGGTCAAACGAAGGCTCGGTGGACAAACGAAGGCTCGGCGGCCAAACGAAGGCTTGGTGGACAAACGAAGGCTCGGTGGGCAAACGAAGGATCGATGGACAAACGAAGGCTCGGTGGCCAAACGAAGGCTCGGCGGCCAAACGAAGGCTCGGTGGCCAAACGAAGACCCGGCGGCCAAACGAAGGTTCGGTGGACAAACGGAGGTTCGGCGGACATACAAAGGCTCGGCATACCCTTATCTCTAAAATCGAGCTCCAGCTTGTGGTCATGGTCATCTTTTCCCTTCCAAGCATTACTTTTAATTCTTACACCAATATGTTTCCACGCATTTCATCAACATACGCCTTGTACACTCCCATGACCATTTACACCCTCTTCTTGCCTTGTTTTCCCATGAAACCCGTTCCAGCTCTTTTACAATATCCGTTACTGATTGTGTTCTACGGTAATTTATAGAGACAAATCTAGCAGCCCTTTTTAAGAAGAACGCCATCCAATCACTGTTTCAAAAATGGGTTACAAGTCAAAAAAGTTGGAGCTGTATTAGTTACGTTATTTATTACGAAAAGGGGAGTCGCTGTTTTTTTCCTGAAAAGGGGGTGGTGAGTAATTATTTCTGAAAAACGGGTGGAAGCCAAGAAATGGAGGGAACTTGTGTTTTAATTCATGAAAAGGACACGGACGGAGGGATACGAGAAAATAATTTCCCATTAACCATACATTAATAGAGAACAGACTGTAAACTTCTTGCGCTACAGTGTATTCGGTAGAGGGGTCGGGCAAGATGGCGTTATCTACAACTTAGTATCTGCTTTCAAAAATAAATACTGATAGCTGCTGATAACGCGAATATCTCAGTCTGTATCCTGCTATCTGCTGAACACTGGGCACTGCCGACCAAAAATATCGAAATTCCTTCACTTTTTTTTTTTTTTTTTTTTTTTTTTTTTTTGTAACTGCTTTACGTCTCTTTTTAACATCGAGGTCTTTAGAGACGGGAAAGGATGGGGGGCAAGGATGGGGGCAAGGAATGGGAAGGAATTCGGCCATGGCCTTTTGAAGGAAGCGTCCCGGCATTCGCCTGGAGTGATTTGGGGAAACCATGGAAAACCCAAATCTGGATGCCCGGACGGGGATTCGGACCTGCAGGATACCGAATGCGAGGCCAGAGCGTTCACCCCCCGCGCTTGGTGACAAGGTTTCTATTGGCTGGGCATTCCGCCGCTGTCTTAGCCACCTTAACCTAACCCGCGGTAGTGCTGCCAGCTACAGGGCACCCACAGTTTTACGTCTAATCCGAACTACGGTAGCGTTCTAGCGTATTTCACATTACACAGCAATCTGTGCCAGAGGTGAAGGTCGGGTTAAGGGTCTACGAAAATCCCTGCTCAGACAGGGATACAAACCGGGAACCTTTCGTTCCCCAAGCAGACACCTTAACCACTGAGCCACCAGACCTACAGATTTACTGTTAACATTGCAATGTCGATAAGCTCATAAGATTTTACCCACCTAAAAGTCGCCCAACGCGCCTAAAGAAGTTTTCACTTCAAAAACTAAAAATCTAACTTAGTCTACAACCCGGAGGTTGGTCGAATCTTCCAGAAGGAGATGTACCAAGCTATTGTGACAGAGGTGGGAACGCCAATTCCTTTCCTCATGAGCCTACAGTCTAACGTGGAATCGGAACCAAGGAACGTACACACGTAGCCCATATAATAAAATACAACTCCTAAAAATTTCTGCTCGCTACGGGATTTGAACCCACAAGCGGAGAGAGAAACTTTCGGAAGAAAGCGCCTTAATCGTTGAACTACCGAGCCTCTTTGTTTTGTGCTAAGTACTATCAAAATCGAATTAAAAACTGTGAGTTTATATGAACAACGTTGACAGAAATTAAGGTGATGGGAGAAATGAGAAGAGTGTTTAGATTCTTGCAAATCAAACGTACACAGTGTTTTTCTATTTGTTTTGAACTGAACGTATGCAAACTTCCAACAAAAATTGATAAAAACTGTCTGTTCCAAAAAGCGTCCAACGCATATATCATACGCGCAACACGTCCATAGCATGTCGCTGACGCCACGTCATATATTTATCCCCAGCCTACAGCCCGCCTATAGAAGTTTCCACTTCAAAAAGTTAAAGATCTTAAAGAGAGGAGGAAACTAAATGAAACTTTACAAGTTGAGAGGTATGTGATGTTGTTTCACTGATTACAAAATCAAGTCAAATTTGCAAAGAACTTGGTAGTATGAGCCCCCTTAGCAGTATAACGTTGCACCCCCTCTGTCCTGGATGCATGCACTGATTCTGTTGTGAAGGCTGTCATAAAGCCGTTGTATCCTCTCCCGAGGCAAGCTGGCCACAACTGTTGTAACTGGTCCTTGATATCCTGGATACTGGCACTGGGACGGAGTTGACGTCAGAGCTGGTCCCACACATGTTCAATCGGGACAGATCTGGGGATCTTGCTGGCCACGGGAGTACGTCAACATCACGCAGACAGCACGTAGAGTTTCATGCCGTTTGTGGACGAGCAAAGTCCTGTTGAAATATGGCACCACGATACTGTCGCGTGAGAGGTAACACATGAGGACGCAGGATGTCGGTGACGTACCGTTGTGCCGTCAGAGTTCCCTCAATCACTAACAGCCGTGACCTGAAGTCATACCCGATGGCTCCCCACACCATGACGCCATGAGTAACACCACCACCATACTAGCCTACGATGGTCATCCGAGGTAGTGCAGAACCGCGATTCATCGCTGAACACAATGCGACGCCATTCATCGGCAGTCCAGTGAATCGCGGACGGAGCTTCGTAACAACGCAGTGTTTTGTTATACGCCAAAAATTCTCTCTTGAGCAGCGATCGAACAGAAGAAAATCGCAGGACGCAGCTAACAACAAAAAGAGAAAAATAAAATAAAATGCGCTGTCGGCAACCTTGACGCTAGGAGGCAGTGCAAGTTGCGTTGCCGGTTCTGCGATATGATTCATTTGTCGAATGTGGACGGTGTATTATTTCGAAATTTCGTATCTGCCGGTTATCGGATCCGAATGCCTTCCGCGTGACAACATCTTGTCATGAGTACCTGCATTGTCAGCTGCCAGTACTTAGCTAATCACTTCCTAGAACCTGTATCGACTAATAACGAAATCTGAGAATTACATTATGCAAGTGATTGAAATAAACTGTGCTACACACGTCAGTAATTAACCTACTCCTTGTATCGCAATAATAAACCTTTCACCCTCCTTAAACTATCCTATTAATTTAATGTATGTACAGTGTAATTTTTTTTGTATTTGATCGAATATACAAGAAATAACTAAATCAGAAATTTGTTTATTTTATTATTATTAATTAACTGGGATGGAGTGCATGCCCCTGCTACAAAATTACCGCGCAAGAATTTTGTCACGAATTTTTGTTTTAAATTCGATGTAACTTGACAATTCATTTCCTCCCTTACTTACAAATGAAAACATTGACTCCCTTAAATATAAAATCAATTGCAGTTTTAGCGTCATCGTCATCTTTTATCTTCTACTTACTCTTCCTAATTTTTCTCCAAATTCCCAGCCCATGTTTCATCCCCGAAGTTTGCCTTACGAACACCCGGTACTCTCTTCACCCTCTCCTGTCTTCCAGTCGCTCCTAATCGAGCTTCCCTATCGTAGCCTGTGATCCACAGTAGTTCCACAGACAAATCTAGCAGCCCTCCTTTGAAACTCCACCCCCCCTTTCCATCTCCTTTATTTGATTACCAAGATAAGAGTCATTTTGTAAATAACTCCGTCTATAAACAACTGTTTTGGTGAATTTTATTTTATTTTATTCCCAGACGCGTTTCGGCCTTGTGGTGCAGGACATCATCAGTGGCTGTAAATGTGTTTATTACATGTGTGTTATTACAATTACTATCTACAGTACAAATGTTTATATACATACAGGCACACACTGTACTCACAGATTTAGTTGTAATCCTCACACGCCGGGCTGGAACAGCACCTCATACACATTTCCAGCACTGTTCACTGAAGTTCCAGTTGAACATTATTTCACTACTTGTTTGCATGCCGCACTTGTTGCCATAGTAAACATTTTTCTGCTGATTTACACATTATGTGTTACACACAGCTTGTTTGGTTTACCTAGATGTTGTGTGTGTACTTACAGCAGTGTCCAAACTAGTTTTTGGTGTTATACGTTCTATTAAATTATCTCCCTGTTTGTGTGTTTGACTTACTGTTTGTGATTATTAAGTGTGTGACTGTATTACTTTTCAGTGTTTTAAGTTTTTTTGTGTTTTTAGTGCTTTTACCGTAAAAGTGTGTTTTATTTGTTAAATTCGTTAATTCATGTATTACTGTTTTTTCCATTGCTATCAATTTATGTATATGATAGCTTTCCTGAATTGTTAACAGATGATTTTTTCGGTTGTTAATGTTTAATATTTTCATGTCTATGTTTATAATGATAGGGGGAGGGTGGTTATGGTATAATAAATGTTCAGCAAATGTGGAATGATTTGTGCATGCAATAGCTCCGATATGTTCCTTGTATCTTATATTTCTGGATGTCTATCCTATGTAGATTAGTAATTGTAGTAACACACATGTAAAAAAAAAAATATTTACTTCCACTGATGATGCCCTACACCACAACACCGAAACGCGTCTGGGGAATAAAATAAAATAAAAACAAAATATGAGTGTCCAACTACACAATCATATTCCAGTAATGGTCTAACGAAGGTTTCGTATCCCATTTCCTTTAGCTCTTATCTCTCCAATAGAAGCAAACCATAAGCTTCGATTTCTAGGTTGTAATTTAAAACAGTGTACACCGGAAGTTAAATTGATTGTATGCAAAGCACTGGAGTGACCTTACTTAGAATATTGTTGTTCTGTATGGGGGCCACCATCAAAAGGAGTTAATGGAGAACATTAGAGAAGGTACATAGAAGAGCCAACTGATTTGTGACAGGTATACATAGCTGGAGGGAAAGCGTTAGGTTCGGAATTAGGTTGGGAAGATCTTGGACAGCGTTTCTCTCAGCAGAAGCCAATTGACCTGTTTCAAGATGATAGCCAACACATATTACTAACAGCAACATTCATATCTATAAATGACAGAGAAAATAAGATAAGAGAAATCAGAGTCAGAACCAATTCCTTCTATACTCATTTTTTCCACGAGCGATTAGGGGATTTAATAAGGATTTATCGAGGCAAGAAAACTTAGAATGCCGACAGCAAGTAAGGTCTCGATACACCGCTCCGGCTCATCCTGATCTGTGGTTTTCCATAGGTTTTCCTCAATCTCTAGAGATGGCTCTTCAAAATAGCCCATGAGGCGCCTCCTGCCATATCCCGTATAGCCCTTCCAGTGCACAAAACGGTTACACATTACGACAAATGCGAAGTACCCTCCGCCATCCCACTTTTAGTGAATCGCGGAGTAATAGTATCAGTAGATGCAAGTCATTGGGAACTCTTCCTACCACATGCCGAATCTAAGATTGTTGTAGGGTGGGGTCAGAATTGCTTGTCGAAAGCTTGAAGTATAAATATCTTGGTGTAACGTTTGACAATAAACTCAACTGGACAGAACACCTAAGGCAGGTGATAGGAAATGGTTTCATAATAGTTCATATACTGGGGAGAGTGATGAGATAATGTACCAGAGTAGTTAAGGAACTGGGTTACAAAACTTTGGTCAGATCCTCACTTGAATATAGTGATGTAGTACGGGACCCACATTTCGATTATCAAATACAGGAGTTGCAGGGTGTGCAAAGGAAAGCAGCTAGATTTGTTTATTCATATATCGCAGGACCCAGTCAGTAACTGATATGTTAAAGGAGCTGTATTGGGAGTCTCTGGAAGACAATAGGGGGATGAAGAGAGTCATGGGAGAGTACAAGGTGTATGTTGGTGATGGGGCTTTGGAAGGATATTGGTCAAAGGATTAGGAATAGTGTATGGATGGGAAAAGATGACCATGGGCACAAGCTGGCACTCGATTTCATGCCTAAGGGAGTGGGAAAATTTTCTGTTGTTGGTAAGGGTGTCAGGGATTGGAATAAGTTACCAAGAGAAGTGATGAATAATTTAGCAAAAACGCTGAAGGAATTTAAAATTAAAATTCATAAATCGCAAAAGTATATAAGGGAGGAATTTAACACTGAAAGTATACAAGATGATAATAATAAAATACTAAGACACGTGTAATTAGATGATTAGAGAAATTACCGCCGAATCGTGCGCTCGATCGGAATTCAATTGAATTCAATCTATCCTACGTATCAGGCTTTACTGGCAAATGATAGGGCAAGATGGATTTTTTTTTTTTTGCCCTCAACAAAAAAATTATCCTCCACTTTTAAACACACAACATAATATATTTTTTTTCTGTGTACCCAATAAACTGACTTTAGGCTTTTATCTTCATTTCATATTGACCTAGACAACTCGATTGTATCGTAAAATGGTTGTCTGTGAGTATGTGAGAAATTTTAATAATTACTAATAACATTATATGATTTTTTAATATTTCTTTCCTTCCTTCATTTCCATTTTTCTCTGGGATGATTTTTTTTTTTTTTTAACTGTAGCAACTATTTTAGATAGTTAAAATTCCATTCATTTACCATCGTGTTACAACCGAGGTAGTGAATAATTGCATCGGAGACTCTGGAACGGAACAAACGAGGACGTCAAGGGTCCATTAAGAGGACTGATTACAAACAATCAGATTACACTCAAAAACAACACCATCTGTTTGTTGTCCGTGCCGTTTATTACAACTTAAACAACTGCTTCATGTCCCCCATGAAAGCCCATTCAATAATTCATATCCTAGACACCTTGAGCTTAGATAATATCGTACCTCTTCCTAAATGATAACGTCGTCACGCTTTGCTTTCTTTTAAACATTAGTTTCCCCCTTTATTTACGTTTTTATTAATATTTTTACTAAATATTATTTTTTCTTATTTTGAGACTTGTTTTCTTCTAGCCAGCTCAACCATATTCCTTTATTTTGTCACAGCTATTCAACCACCCGGATTCTCTCTTGATAGATAGATTTTCGCGCACCAATAAGCAATATTACAAAATACCAGAGACAATTCTGCGTGTTTGAGTTCGTCTTGAGTTCTACGCCGTCACACTCTTCTGCCACGAACAATTGAAAGTTGTGAGTTTAGTTTCGGTAAGTTGTGAGTTTAGCTTCGGTAAGTTGCGGTAAGTTGTGAGTTTAGCTTCGGTAACCTCAATTGGAATCAAGTTGGTTACATAGCTGGGCAATGTTTTCTCGTAAAGATCCCAACACGGCCCTTACAGTAACTGCTTAACAAAACGGAAATTCCTACATCACACATCTGATCAGATATTAACAACGGCCATTCCACTTCCAAAAAATAAAATAAGCATGTAGTTAAAACTGCTTACGACCGGTAAATCCAGTTGGATGTACCAGAATACTTTTATGAAGTAACTTAGGAAAGCAACTTCTTCAAACCACGACTTACGTATCCCAGTCACATGGAAAAGAAATCCAGTGCTTGTGTTGATTAACATGTCTGCTATCGTTCCTAGATGAAGCAACAGGTCAAGTCACCTCTTCCCCCTCTCTATCCCCCCCCCCTTGCCTTTATAAGGACTCCATGAGGACTACTGTTCCCTGGGCAGGTGTAACCTCGCAAACATAAAACATCAAAATCTAAGTAAACTGAAAATTAAGGAAAAGCCTGCTACACATGGAAGTCCAAGATAATTTGATGATAGCAATTAAAAATAAGGACGTTTAAGAAATTGCTATTAAGCGCGACACGAAGAATTAATGCCCCTAGTAACGCTTTGAGTGGGAGAGATGACCATGGCCACAAGCTGGCACTTCATTTCAGGCACAAGGGTGTGGGAATATTTTCTTTCGTAGGTAAGGGGGTCAGGGATTGGAATAAATTACCAAGAAAAATGGTGAATAATTTATCAAAAACGTTGAAAGAATTTAAAGATGAAATTTGTAGAGGTCAAAAGTGGCGGGTACAGGAAAGGAGGAAATGGGTGTACAGGGATACTGCGCTCCATCGCAATTTAAAAAAAATTGATCAAAAGTTAAATACAGATTTTAACTAAAATATTCAAAATTCTATTCACAAAACCGAAATTTTAACTGAGTTCAAACCTTTCTGAAAAAGTGACAAACTTGTTCATCCCCCCTTCACCCCCCCCCCTCCCACCTTCCAGCTTGACGCCTTAGGGACTTCTATTCCTAGACGCATAATCCAAGTGCAAATTACAAATATGTTTGTAAAATACGGGGAATTTAATCAATTATAAAGATAATTAGCAGTACAGTTTAAAGCTAATGTATTTTCATGGATATTTACAGGATCAAAAGTTAATTTAATTTTCTTTCTACGCCGTATCCCATCACAATCGCTTCATCAAAACCGACTTGTCCAATGAGCAAACTGAACAACAATCCGTTCAATTTCAGTTCGCGATACAAAACGGACTAGTTAAATACGGCTGACTAATTAGTTCACATTATAACGCTCACGAGAGCAATGATTGTTAAAATTAACTTCTGAGACCCTGGAACTTCATGCTGTAATGCAATTATAATGCTGGCCCAGGCAACGCAAACAAGTATAAAGTTAGCAATATGGGGAGTAGTTTACGTCGCGATACATGACGCCACAACGTGGCATAGTGCTTATGAAAGTTGCTTAAATAACTGATAATAACTGCCTTTTGCTGTGACAAGAAGGTTCAATTTTCTTTCTGGTCCAGGTTGAATTTCAACCAACCACAATCTCCGGTAATATTGACGGTACAAATTCAAAGCCTCAATCACACGCGCATTGATACAATCATTTTATCTTAACTTAGCAACGTCGTGTATCACGACGTAAACTTGAACCGCAATATGGTGCTCATGAAAGCTACATAATCTAAAATCTCCTCGTGCCTTACGCTGTGACATTGCGTTAGTTCTTATTCTACATCACATCCTAACGACAGCTACCACTCACATTGCAGCAGGAATATCCATATAAAACGTATCACAAACTGAAATCTATTCCATGAACTCAAACATTTATCTAATAGTACTGCAGATATGCGCATTCTTGATGTTGGCCCGGTATCTACTGAACACTAACCCATCTTTTAAAATAGTTCCTTCAAAACAAATATTTATTTCCAAATATTTAATGGATAATTATTACAGAAACTTCTACGAACTTTTACAACACGCCATGCTAAAATTCGACATAAGATGTTATTAACAAATAATTTTATTTTGATGCCGGAATGCTTTACTTTAATAAGATCTGTGGTTCTTGAAGCCAGAGATCTTCTACAGAAAATAATCCAAGATTTGTTGTTTGCCTTATTCAGCTAATACAGCAAATAAAATTAACGCGTAGAAACTATTTTGTATGCATTCCAGCTGGCAGGATTTGTCTACTCTAAAGAACGAGTATAAAGATTTGTAGCTTACTCACCTCATCCTCGCTTCATACTGCCAGATGTTCACAAGCACCTTTATCTCTTCCCTCTTATCTCTTAGATAAATGATAAAACAATCACACTGCGGAGAAGGTAAAGAGGTCTAAAAAGGATTTCTGGGATCTCGCAGTGACGCAGAATGAAAGTTTCCGGACTCTGAGAAAAACGAGTAACTTCCAGTTCCAATACACATCAAATATAAAGGCAGTAGCTAACATCGCGATACGGTTGGAATTACTTAATAACGACGGCAATACGGCGACACTGAAATCGAAGCTTCTTTCACAGGTGCATTAATACTTTCACTGTATCGCGATCTAAATTAGACCCAAAAATAAAAATTATAGAACCCTTCTGGTGTTAAGATTTTAAATATATATATTTTTTAATGTCCGCTTTGATAAGCACCAAATTATCCTTCTTCGTATAATGTAAAGAATCTTTGCACCGTTAGCTAATTCCATTGCGTTTTGCCGACTGTGGTCGCTGTCAGTCTTGTCTATAAGAATCCGATAATGCCATCTTTAAATCTGACAGATTCCCTTAATTTTTGCAACATTGTATCCGATTCAGGGAAGCTAAGTTACCCACGACACACAAGGACATTGCATCGAAATATAGAATAGTGATAAAGTAAAGGTAAATTTAAGTGTGAATAAAATATTAGCTGGTAGAAAACCGTACGTCAAGTCAAAGAAGAAAAAGTTTAGTGCGTTCAAGGGTGCAGATAATAACCTAACTTTAACATTGCCTTCGCAATCCGTTAGTGATACAAACACTTGACAGTAAGTAAACAATTTTAAAAAAAAAAAAAAAAGCACACACACAAACAGACATAGTGGGGATAAGAAAATTAAGATCGCACATATTACTTTTTTTAAATTATAATTATATAAACGCTCTCCATAACCTTTTCCTTAATCCTCACATTCTTCAATACAAAAACAAATGCGCTGTGCAGAATTCAAAGAAAAAAGTTTTACCTCCAAAGTGGAGGTATCAAATAATACAACAATTTTATATGAATATTGATCCTAGAACTATGAATATTACGTGGAAAGGAAAGTAACCGTTGATTTCAGTCGTAATGGAGTGAGGACTTTTTCATTTTCGTGTGAGCGAGTCAGAGACTAAAAGTATCCAGAGAAGTGCTAAACAGGTGATCAGAAGTATTGAAAATTTTAAAGAAAAAATTCCAATAATACACAAGTAAGGGAACCCGCGAAGATTACACTGAATACACAAGTAGATGTGTGTGGTATTTACCGGTGAAACAGAAGCTCCATCGAAATTAATAATATTTTTCCCTTCCACATACTGCTTTTAATGCTACTCCCCACATTCCTTACACACACCCAGCACTTTCTTCACCCGCCTCCTAATAATCCAGTGTTCCCCAATCCAGCTCCTTTATCAAATCATTTAATGATTATGATCTATGGTAATTTCTTAAAATAACTCAAGCTGCCATCCTTTGCACTCCCTCCAACTCGAGTATTAGGTGTCCGTATTGTAAGTCTCATACTATCCCGCAACACTTAAGCAAGGGCTTGACCAAACTCAACTAAATCATAATTCGAATCATTTAATTTAATTGCAATGGAGCACACGCTCCGGTGGCAAATTCCCTACACACCCAACTTCCCCCTATCCTACACTCACCTACATTTGCCCTCTACAAATTTTAACTTTAAATTCTTTTAACGTTTTCGGTAGGTTATTAATCATTCCCCTTGGTAACTCATTCCAATCCCTGACACCCTTAACTAAAAAAGAAAATCTTCCCACACCCTTGTGCCTGAAATCGAGTGCCAGCTTGTGGTCATGGTCATCTTTTCCCTTCCATGAACTACTTTTCATACCTACTGCAATATCTTTCCATGCCTCATCGCCAGTATACGCCCTGTACACTCCCATTACCCTCCTCATCCTCCTCCTGTCTTGAAATGAATCCCATTCCAGCTCCTTTATCATCTCTCTCACTGATTGCATTCTGCGATAATTTCCAGAAACAAATCTAGCAGCCCTTCTTTGCACCTTCTCCAACTCCAGTATTTGATACTCAAAATGTGGGTCCCATACTACACTACCATATTCGAACAATGGTCTTACCAAAGTTTTGTAACCAAATTACTTTACTTCTCTCGTGCATCCCCTCATCACTCTCTCCAACAAGTGCAGAATTTTGAAACCTTTTCCAACCACCTGTCCAATATGTCCTGCCCAGTTAAGCTTGTTATCAAATTTAATGTCAAGATATTTACATTTCAAGTCTTCAGCAAGCAATTCTTTCCCCACCTTATATTCATAATTAACCTTTTGTTTTTTATTTGTGTATCTAATAAGCTGACTCTTCTTTGCATTTATCTTCATCCCATGTTTACCAACCCAACTAGATATCCTGTCCAGATCACCCTGCAACTGTTTACAGTCCTCTATCGTTTTGATCCTTTTATACAGCATTATGTCTCTGCAAACAATCTAATTTCAGATAGTAAACAATCAACACAATTATTCATTAGAAAAATGAATAGCAATGGTCCCAATACGCTACCCTGCGGCACTCCCATTTTTACTTCAACTTCCTTTGATACCGCATTTCCCACCCTAACTTTCTGTTTTCTACTTTTTTTTTAATTCTTCTACGCAGCAAATCACTTTATAAGCCACTCCAATAGTTTTTACCTTATTTACTACAATTTTGTGGCTTACTCTGTCAAACGCCTTTGAAAGATCTAGTGCTACACTATCAATTTGGCCTCCATTGTCCATTTCATCTGAAATATCTTGCATATATCCCACCAACTGAGATTCGCATGAATATCCTTGCCTGAACCCATGTTGCCTACTTGAAAACCACTTACGTTCCTCACATATATTTGTCGCATACGAAGCCTTTTGAAGTAGAAATAGAAGGCAGGTTACTGGTAGGTAAAGAGCAAAAGCAATAAAATAAAATAATACTGCAGGGTAAAATGGACTTCTGGATTTGTCTATGGAAATAACCGCAAAACACAATCAGTAACCCATATGATAAAAGTGTTTGAATGGGATTCATTGGAAGACAAGAGGAGGGTGAAGAAAGTCATGGGAGTGTGCAAGGCGTATATTGGTGATAAGGATTGGAAAGATATTGGTGTAAGAATTATAAGTAATGCTTGGAAGGGAAAAGATGACCATGACCACAAGCTGGCACTCGACTTCAGGCACAAGGCTGTGGGAAGATTTTCTTTCGTAGGTAAGGGGTTAGGGATTGGAATAAGTTACCAAGAGAATTGATGAATAATTTACCAAAAACGTCGAAACAATTTAAAGTTGAAGTTTTTAGAGAGAATGAGTAGGTGGGTACAGATATGGGGGGTAAATGGGTCTGTAGGGAAATTGCCGCCGGAGCGTGCACTCAATCTCAATTAAATTAAATTAAAGTTTCATTCCGAATCCGGAACAACACACACCATATGTCACGATGCAAATTTCCCTAAATACCCAGTTTTGCATTACACGTATTAGTTTCAGTTTCATTATTTATATAAATTAAGTGTCGAAGACGATCAGAAATCTGGTCATGTTCCGTAAAAAGCTTTAGTAGGAATTCAAAGGGTAAACAGAATAATTAATAAGAGCAATAATTAATTAGTAGCAAATTTTTAATACTTTGGACGAACAAACTGAAAGCTTAGGATTCGTTCTATACTAATGCAAATATGAAACGAGATAAAAAGAAAACACGATAAGGTTCCTGGAAATTCAAAACTAGGCGGATATGTTTTAATGAAAATCTGAAAACATAAAAATATTCCTCCGGGCCGGATTCGAACCAGCGACCTATGGATTTCCACGAGTTTGCCACTACAGTCCACCGCTCTACCAACTGAGCTACCAGAGGAAGTTGATCGTTGATACCTTCAAATAGTAATTTCATATAAATCGTAGGAAATTTTATCTGCATTATTAGTTAATAGGTACTTTATAATATTTATGGAAACTATACAAAGCGATGAAAGTTAATGGGTTGAAAGTTGTTAAATAAATAATATTTTACGTTGTCTTGCTCTTTGCAAACCATATGTTTACATTTTCGGAAATGCAAAAAATAAAAAATAGATCCATCCCTAAACTCGGAAGAAAAAAATATGGCGTAAATATTGTGGGCCATTACTGAGAATATTCATCCATCTATTTCGCAATTTACCTACGGCCTGACTAATACACACATAATTCGTAAAACACGTTGTCTTTTTTGTGACAAACATCTGAGCCCGTGAATAATTTAATAAGTTTAAATTAAAAAGCAGGGAATACAAATACGCCTGATACATCAGTTGTCATTTTTTTAAATCGGATACGGAATCTCGGATGTCATACATAATGGCACAGTTATTACAATAAACGTGTAGACTTTATACCCCAGTCTGCTTACACGCCTATATACCCTTCGTGCAGATTTTCACTTTAAAATAAATTCTTTACTCTATGATCTGTGATATTTATTCTCTCGCTAAGTTACTTATTCTAATCCCTTGCATCTCTACTCCACCGTGCCTGTAATCAAACATCTCCCAATTTATGACGATGGCCATTTCTATCCCTCTGTTTGCTGTACACCTTCACCCCAGTGAGGAAGTCCTGCTGAAGAAGAGCTTTGTCCAAAATTTTATATATTTGTGTATATGTGACATTGTTCCCTCTGATATGATAATATTTGACCGACTAGTTAATATGTCGTACTAAAGTAAAAATAATTGCCAATGAAGGAAAGGTTTCAGTGTTCTCAAAAGGCTATTCAGTTTCCTGAATCTGGTCCACTGTTTTAATCCTCAGAGCAGGTATCAGTCTTTTGAAAACATTCAGTTTGCGCACTTAAATATCTTTTGCTTATAAACTGCAAGAATAGATCAAAAATATACAAACCAGTTTTTTTTTTCAAAAATTTAAAACTTGTTTAAAAAAAAAAAAAAAAAAAAAAAAAAAAAAAAAAAAAAAAAAAAAACCTGATTCAGAATTGTTGAGTTGCTAATATATCTTACTGTAACTGTAACTCCTATTTAAAAATTTCATCAGAAAATGATCTTAATTTATACTTTGTTTGTTTGCTTCATTATTTATTGGCACTGAACATTCTATTTATGAGGGTTATCCTACAGAAAAATTCAAGGCAATCATTGTTATTTCCATTATAATTCAAGTCAAGTAAGAAATGGTAATGAAGTTGTAGGCATCCACACCCATATCTGTCAGTAATATCATCTCCATTTCCCAGATATCATTCAGAAAACTGAGCTATTATGATTCAGAAATTTTAAAATATACAATGGAGAGACTCAGACACAAGTAAATGTATTATGACACCTCTATAATATGGCATTGCACATGGGTGCCGGCAGGATTACTTTAAGGGAGATGCATCTGTTTTTATGTACCGTACATTATATAGTATAACACTTATTAACTAAGGATGCTGAATTTACTGACAAGGTGTTGAACAACTTTGGACAACAACCTAGGCATCTTAAGTTATTATTCAAGCAGTGAATTTAATAATAATTTTTTGTTTTTTAATCTTTTTCTCTGTATTTTCTTTCATAGCAGTGGGATACAAGTGCACCCCCCTCCCGGCACCCATGGCATTGTTGTCAAGAAACTGAACTGAGTGGAAAATCAGTGCATGTTTAACGGTGACACAATTTACATCTGACAAACCAAAGCACCCACCAAATGTTCTGGATCTTTCTCCATGTGGTTTCAACCTCATACCATCATTGAAGGAGCCGTTGTATGGGATTTACTTTCAGACACATCAAGACATAATCACAGCAATGAGACATTATACCAGAAGAGTCTCTTATCGTGATGCTAAGGGAATGTTGCACCTTCCATGTCATTGGCAGCATGTGATGCTTTACATGTTGTATTTAGATTAATAAATATATTGTTGTTTCTTATTTTGCCTTTTTATTTGTTCTTCTACAGACCTCTATTTTGTTCAAAACATTAGCATTAATATTTCATGACCTTCCAATTGCGTATAATCGAAAAAATAGTGGCCGTGACTTCTGCAATAAACCTCATATTTTAAGCAGAGAGTTATTGGCTATATCTGCTACATTTTGTGCCGCTAATATTTATTTTAAACGGATCCATTGAGCATTAATTATCATTCAAAAGAGTAAGGAGTAATTTATGTATTTTAGGAGTAGTAAATGATGGGGATTATATCATCTCCTTTATTTTCAGGTTTCAGTAATTCCATTTTGCTATTTTTTTTTTTTTTTTTTTTTTTTTTTTTGGGTGTGGGGCTGTTACAATTTAAGGTCATAACTTAATCCATAATATTTTATGATTTATCCAGGATAATTGTGTATTTGAAGCAACTCCTAGTAAACTATATGATAGAAAAAAAAAATGTTTGTCAGGGCATTTGAAAGAGTGAGCTATAAAATGGTGTCAAATAAGGTGAAATGATTGTAGTGGATAAACAAGTGACTTACTGGTTCATTTCTTCAAAGGTCAAAAGCAAAGTGTACTAGTAGACAGTGCAGTACCAAAGAGATGGAAGTGAAAATGTGAGTAGGATAGGCAGGGCCAGCGTTAGGATTCTTGGGAGGTAAGTGTGCTTGAACCCCCCACCACGACAAAATTTTGTACTTTAAACTTTGTTTTTTTTTTATGTTTGTTGATAAAGTCATGAATTTTCAACACAAAAAATCAAATAACACTTTTTTTTAAGAAGGTTTTTTTAATTTTTGATTTCTATCTAGCTAGGCACCCCGTGGGTACTTTTGCCCCACTTACACCTTCCCCCCTAATGCTGGCCCTGGCCTCAGGCTAGTGTATTGGGACCACTGCTGCTCATTTTACTAATGAACAAGTGTGTTACAGTCAGAAGTTTGTTTGCAGATGACATAATACAACAATACAAGGCCTATGTTGGTAATAAGGGATGGAAAGATATGGGTGTAAGAATTGAAAGTAGTGCATGGAAGGGAAAAGATGTCCATGACCACAAGCTGGCACTCGGGTTCAGGCACAAGGATGTAGGAAGATTCTCTTTTTTAGGCAAGGGTGTCAGGGATTGAAATAAGTTACCAAGAGAAATGATGAATAATTTTCCAAAAACATACAAAGAATTTAAAGTTAAAATTTGTAAAGGCTAAATGTAGGTGGATGCAGAAAAGGAGGACGATGGGTGTTTAGGGAAATTCACACCGGAGCATGCGCTCCATTGCAATTTAATTTAATTTAATTTAATAATGGCACAATATAGGGTGAATACTGTGAACAGCTGCAGTGTACCTGGACAGGATATGTAACTCTGAAGTCAAAATGGATTGAAGATAAAGGCCAACAAATGTCAGCTTATTAGGAACATAGATAAAAAAATTAAAAGTTGTTTATAATCATATGATGGCAAAGAAATTGCTTCTTGAAGATTTGATGTGTAAATATTTTGGCATTGGATTTGGGATTGGAATGAGTTACCAAGAGAAATGATGAATAATTTACCTAAAACTTTGAAAGAATTTAAAGATAAAATTTGTAGAGGGCAAATGTAGGTGGGTGCAGTATAGGGGGAAGATGGGTGTGTAGGAAAATTGCCACCTGAGCCTGTGCTCCATTGCAATTAAATTAAATTAACTCCTTCTGCCTGCCCATGACATGTTTGTATGATGCAGTTATCAAATAATTCAAGTTTATACTTTTCTACCCCAACATCATACTCCTTTCTATCTTGATTTTCCCCCCACTCTGTGACACCAGCTAACAGTCTCTGTCTTCAACAGTGGTAGGTGGTGGTTATTTTCATATCCAATGTTTAATATCTTATATAAAAGGCCCAATCCTCCTACTATCCCCACTGTTTCCTTTACTCTTCCCTGCAAGAACCATCACTTAATATAGTTAGTTTTTAAATAAGATAAGGTATGCAAAACAAGCCATCACTTACCACATATGAAGGCAGGAGGCCCAGACAAAAACACACACACCCACACAAGAATGTAAGTTTATTGTTAAGGTGCTTACTTTCAAAACTCAAGATCTAGGTTTAAATCCCCATAGTGCCAGAAATCTTTAAAGGTATTCAACATGACCTCACACAATGCTTGCTTTGCATGTATGAAATACTCTATGAAACCTTCATAGTTTGGATTTCAAGCTTTAGTACCAGTTACTTGAGAGAGGCGGAATACTCAGAAACTCTGTTAGCAGCTGATAACACCAAAAGAATTTACTTATTTTATAATTAATGTTTTCATTACTTTTTTATTTTAATACATATTTAATTTCGGTGTGCTCATTTTGTAATGTAGCGACTACCTAAGTTTATAAAGCTAGTTGTGTATTGGGTGATACATGAGTTAAAGTCTGACCGGTATTGCTTCTTAAAGGAATGCCAATAGTTGTATGTAGATTATAGATAATGATTCCACAACTTCTAAGTGTGTTTTCAACAAATCTGAAAAAGTAAACATTTAGATGTTATCTGAGCAACATAGTTAATAATTTTGCTAACAACTTTAGTATTAAACAAAGCAACCACCCATAAAAATATTGGTGACGGAGCTTGCAGGGATATTGGTCAAAGAATTAGGAATAGTGCATGGAAGGGGAAAGATGACCATGACCACAAGCTGGCACTTGATTTCATGCATAAGGGAGTGGGAACATTTTCTTTTGTTGGCAAGGGTGTCAGGGATTAGAACAAATTACCAAGAGAAATGATGAATAATTTACCAAAAATGTTTATGAAATTTAAAATTTGTAAATCGGAAAAGTTAATAGGAAGGGAATTCAACACTCCAATTATAAAATAATTTTTTTTATTTTTTTTTTAAAGGGGTTATTAGATGACCATCACAATTAAAATTAATAATAATAATATTTGACAATTTCTATTTCTGACCTCAATTTCTTTCCTTTCTCCCATAATCATTCCAAATTTAAATCTTCCTCCTACCTTACACTCTGTTAAACAAAAGTGAGCAATCAATCATTAGTCAGTTGCTCTTTGACTATCATCTCATGCACTGAAGGATTTACTGCACAAGTTGAGTATGTTGGAAGAGAAAGACAGGATGACAGTCTGTTTTGGGGTTATGCATGATAGATGTGGGATGAAATTCCATTTATGGTCCAATTCCAAAGGATAATTGAAGGATATAAGGACTTGAGCCAAGTTTTTTGGAGTGTGATTCTTGATCGGGCAGATATCACCCAACTGTCGCCCATTTGAACTCCCAACATTCTGATGATCTCAATAACTGTTTCTCATACAGAGCCATTAAAGAACTCTGAAACCACACCCCATCTAAACTCCATAGACGTGAATTGGTTAACCACCATGTTCTGGACACGAGGCACGCCTTGCCCACAATCTCCGATAGTACCTTACGTTGCCCTTTGCCACACTTGACTTGGTAAACTCATTGGATTCATGTGTAGTTTCATTCATTTATTTTTAGTCTTTTATCTTGTTCATATTTTATGCTAATTTTTCCCCAGTTATATTGTTTTTGGCCCACTTCAACTCTTAATCTAGCAATCAAAAATAAACTATTCATGTAGCTGTGTTGACCAGCAATGTGCTTTCAACTTCTGTATCCAAGAATAAGGATAAAGCCAAAACTGCTGTGGTTCTATGATGTTTTTTGTCACCACATCCCTCTTTTTTCCAACACTCATACGTGATGGCCCTAGCTGATCTTCTACTGTTTGTAAGGATTTTTTACTACTATTGCTATGAATGCTTGTGAAGTAACTTCTAGACACTCACCTCAGGGCTTGTCTCACCTCTCAAAAAAAAAAAAAAAAAAAAAAAAAAAAAAAAAAAAAAAAAAAAAGCTATATTTTAGCTGATTTGTTGTTCTGTATCTCGTACGATTTCCTCCCTTCCCATAATTTTCATACAAACAGCCATCCTCTAGTGCCTGTGGTGAGAATCGACTTGCTTCCTGTTTGTTTCACAACTAACTATATAGTGTTACTGTTCAGTAATAGTTACTATAAAAATGCTATTGCATATTAGCAATGAAAATAAGGTAGAGTAGGGAAGGTAATAATGTCGGTGTTTATGTGTTTGTCATTTCCCTGCTTCCTTCGTTTGTGGTGAGTGACAAATTTATCTTCCCTGGCCTTTGTTATTTTTGTAATATAACTGTAACATAATGCCCAAGTTTCTTTAAGAGGAGCATTCATTTTGTCTTGTTGAAATCCCAAAGATCACTAAGAATGATCTAATCCAATTGAAGGTAATTAGTATTGCCATACCTCTGTGAAAGAAACAACTTTATTGCACTTTAGATTCTGTTTAATGTAGATTTTTAGGCAGAAAGATGGAACCATCATATAATCGCCAAGATAATTACAGAAATCCGCTGAACCATCACAATAAAAACAGATCACGGTCAAAAGATTATATTTGGATGCTGAGTGTAGAACAATAGTCGTTTAATAACCTTTTGCTCATTTCTTATCGGTTTAAGATGCCAAAAAATATATCTGAAAGACTAAAAGCTGAATAGTACAACAAGCATTACACTGTCACAATTTCCCGAAGTGGCTTCCCTAATGTTACCCATGCTGGGAATCAGTTACCAGTGGTGGCATGGTCACGTGTGCAGATGTGGCGAGGTCAGAAACATGATGGGGTGAGACTGACAGGAGGCACAGAGGGGACACATGTCAGATACTGGTCGTAGCTCATTCTCGTATCGTTTCTACGGTAATGCCTCCTCCCTCACAATTTAAAGATAATTGGATTCCGTGCAATGACAAGCTGATACCCCACCTGTCCATTTCCAGTATCTTCTGTGTGACGAATCTCCATGTTCTCCTTAGTCACGCTGTCCCAGTATCTTTCTCATTCTTGTCACCTCGAAATTCAAACCTGCCTTTCTTCTCTATGTTGTGCATAGCTATCATCAACATCTGTCACATACTCACATCTCACGCATTCTGTACAGTGCTGAAAAATGGCACATACTTTCTGCCTATGCTGCCCCCATTCGCAAGGGATGGAATAAATGCCAGGCTATCTGAGACTCGAGCTAACCTTTGCAGTATTGAGTAAATCTCTTACCTTCCTGAGTGAATGGAAGAAGGTTTTCATGCCAGTTTGGCGCAAAAATCTGGTAATGTTTGCAGAATTAGCTCCAAAAAGGATTGTTAATCATCCTCTTCTTCTGTTGTCTTTCTTGCACTGCAATCAGGGCTTCGGTGTAGGGAACTACTTCTCTGACCAACATACTTGGGTTGCAGTGAGAGGGACATCAGGAAAATAAGGTCTCATGCTGATGTCTATTTTAATTCTTTCTTTCCTCACACCAATAGGGATTGGAATGCACAGAACAGATTGGTTTTTCAAAGCACCCTTTGCTAATTATAGCTTTCCGTGAATTGTGGAGTATAAACGTAGATGTATGCATTGCTTTTAGGCTGAATTTTTTCCTCCAATGTACATTATCAATTTCTCTGGGGTCCTATTTAATATTCAATTCTATCACAGAAGATCATGATAAACAATTTCATTGAATCACTTGATATGTCAGCAGCACATAAATTCAAGATTTAGAAGGTGGAAGACAGCTCACACTTCATCTGTTTGGCAATGGCATCAAAAATTTAACTAGGATAGAGAGAACATCTTTGATGAAGAGTTCATAGGATGTCCTTCAGTCATTACAGGTGATTGCTGACTTCAGTAGATGAAACATTAAAGCACTAGATGAAATTGGTAAACAATATCTTCCTGGGCCTCCAGCTGCATGTTGTCATGAAAACAAGATATTTCAACATCTGGCTCTGCTATCTTTATCGTTGATAGCTGACAAGTATGGCTGTCGAAACAGTTATTTTTTTTCCTTGATAACATCTTGCTGGATAACTGTGAAGATTACACTGTAGCAATATGCTGGGAAAGGTTTCACACAAATCAGTAAGCAATTTTCATACATTTCATGGAATGTCAAAATCAATAGAGGTAAATTTTTTGCAAGAGGGTCCCTCACATGCTTCATATAAACACAAAATGAAATGTATGGGTCTAGTGGCAGCAATACTTCAAAGTAGGTATGTAATAAAACTCTGCATCCACATTCACAAGTGTGGAACTTTCACGTGAAATCCTACCTCCACTTCCGCATCCATAATTTTTAAAGCAGATGTATAGCGAATTTTTTGTTTACATTGCAATATATATTATTCTTTTCTCTTTATACAAGATTTGGCCCATCGTCGCTTAGCTAACAGCAATGTGGTCGTTTTTTTCCTTAAGATCCTGTAATAAAAGTTACAATGAACTGAACAGATTATTACTTAAGTGATGAATTTACAAGTTTGACCTTGCATGTAAAGTAAAGCAGCCTATTTATGATCCAAGGCAGGTGGTGGACATGGAGATGTGCAGTGGCGTGGCCTTGTGCTTGACGCTTGAATTGATCGAGCCACGAATTCCACAAAGTTCATACGACAAAGATTGTTTTGTTGACACGTGTAGTTATGTAAATAATTTAATTCACTTGTGAAATCATCCCACATTTTTGTTGTTGAAAGATGAAGCAATAAATAAATTGAGTGGCAATATTATATGGAAATAGACAATACTTATGAAAAAATGTAGAATTTGGCCAAAAAAAACTTATTTTGACTTTAAGTTTATTGTTGATAAAATATTAAAATTTACATAATTATAAATTTGTTTTTCTACCTCCACATCTACTTCCACAAAACATCTGCATCCGCGGATGTCACGCACTTAATATCTGCAGAGATGACCTCCGTTCCAACTCTACTTCATAATATTACTGGGGATATAAGGTGGTTTCCTTATCCAATACCTATATCACATCCATTCACCAACCAAATCCAAAAAGCTCAAGAAGGAACCATCAATTCGATGACTTGTTGCCAGTGTCTAATGTGGTGTTTCGCTCACTGATTTCATATCCCCTGGAGCCACCATTAATGCCGATGCATATTGTGAAACTATAAAGATATTGCGGCAAGCAATTCAAAATTAGTGGTGTGGTCTGTTGTCTGGTGGTGTCGCATTTCTGTATGACAGTGCAAGGCACTGCTAGCAAAACTACTACTTTAGGAGTTTGAATGGGATTTCCAACCACTCACCCTACAGACCACATCTGGCTCCTGATTTCCATCTTTTTATAAAATTGTAAGATTTTTTGGAAGAACATGATTTAGAAGTGATGAAAATCTGGCTGAGTAGTCATGACTTTTCTCACTGAATTAGTGGTTGAGAGCAGGGATGCAAAAACTCATTACTACAGTTCATATCTTTATGACCAAAAGAACCCAAGAGAAATATGCATGCAAATATGACTTTAAACACTGGTAAATATGACCTAAAATAACAAAAAATGAGCAAACATTTAAATTTACAATACATCAAAGTATGCTCAATTATACATCATTTATTTTATCTAGTACTGTCACTTTAATGTAGACAACATAATTTGCTTCCGTGCACTCACTGCACCACTGGGAAATTAAATTTTAAATTGCTTTGTTGAAATCCTTGTAATTTCACATAATTAAAGAAAAGACCTCTCACGTCTGTATTAAAATACTCCTCTCCAAATTGCTTTATGTAACTCCAAACCTCACAGTTTCAGAAAATTTTATTTTTGGCATAGCGTTACTCACTGATCCACTGCAGATTTAACACAGACCTAGGATTATTTTCAAAAGTATTGGCGACAAGGAGACACTAATTGACGTGGTTCAACACAGGCTCCATCGTTGAGATTAAAAGGGGGTGGAATATTAACATTAGAAAGTGACTATAATGTATAGCTTTAATTTTTGACTGGTGAATTCTGACCTATTCAGTGAAAATTAGTTTTGGTTTTCCCCAATATACAATAGGAGTACAGTTCTGTGAATAATTATCTTAATTTTTTTTTTTTTTTTTTGTAACAGTTTAACGTCCCTTTTTAACAACGTGGTCTTTAGAGACGGGAAAGGATGGGGGCAAGGAATGGGAAGGAATTCGGCCATGGCCTTTTGAAGGAAGCATCCCGGCATTCACCTGGAGTGATTTGGGGAAACCATGGAAAACCCAAATCTGGATGCCCGGACGGGGATTCGAACCGCCGTCCTCCCGAATGCGAGGCCAGAACGCTATCCGTTACACCACCACGCTCGGTGAATCTTAATTTCTTCTCACCTATAACTTCTAGTGAATTGCTGGCACTATTAATAAATTACCAGATTTTTCCTAAAAAAGATGACCATATGACCATAAATATTATTTTAATATGACAAAAAACTAGGAAAATGACTTGAATATGCTATATAATATATATGTAGATACAATCATAAATGTTCAATCAGTGTTTAATTCAGCATTACAGCTCCAAAAGAAGGCAGGAAAAAATATGACTTGTCTTAAAGATCCAAACCCTACTCATTACCTGGTTTGGGATGTCTTTGAATTTACATGATGACTACATAGAAAAGTAGTGTAGGTTATATTTATGTAAGATAAGAAGTTTATTTTTTAAAAAAATACTGATTGTTTCTTAACTATCAAATAGGTGACTTGTAAATTAAAAAAAAAAAAAAAAAAAAAAAAAAAAAAAAAAAAAAAAAATCTGGTGTTTAGAAGAGACGTTAAGATATGCACCAACTAGAATGAGTCATGTTGTAAGGTTTAGTATGTGCACACCTGAAAACCTTAACCACTTGCCATATTTCTCATCTCTGTACACGAGTAAGGTTTTAAGCTATGTAATGTAAATTTCTTTCTCCGTTTGTGTTTGTTGCTGAACAAGGCAGATGCCGAAATATTGTGTAGTTGTTTGTCAGCATAAGTGTTCCCTCTCATCGCATCCATCCACTTTGGTATGTGGTGGGTTAATTTCCCTTTCTTTTCTTATTTATTTCGCCTAGAAGCCGCTTCCATTTTCCTTAGTTGCATCTGTGTTTGTTGCTGCTAAGTGATATACCTACTTTCCCTATTCTTCCTATTTTTATAAGCAAAACTTTGGATCTAGGGATCTATACATATTCTCAGATGAAAAATTTAAACTTGAAAATCCATGATTGAGTTCTGATCTTTCTTGATTGAACATATTTGTTAACTAACGAGTTATTACACTGGTCATTCAGCCACTCCACTACATATAATCTGCTACAACACTGAAGACCTACACTGAGAATATTTATATGCATTTAACTTGTCTTCCTAATGTATTCCTTTCTTTTTCCTGTTATGATCTGAAAGTGTCCTATTCTCTACATAAACGTTGTTTCAGTTCTCGTGCAGGAAAATGTGGAAACACTACAGTGGTGTTTGGGGTGCTGGATGTGAAAAACATTTAAATGTGGAGGGCCATCAGAGGGCTCTAAATACTTGACCACAAAATGTAATTCAAAGCCGGATTTATTGTGAACAACTCAGTGGCATTAATGAATCGTTTATACACACTTTTCAGAATTAATGTGCCTGTATGTAGTCAGAAAAAAATAGACAAAATTATTAACTTACTAATTCCACCACTTGCTCGTGTATGGAGATTTTGTATACAATATGGTTTACAATATTGAATATAAAATTATTCACCATAGCTTTCAAAAACTGTACAGTTAAAATACTGACAATGAAGAAAAGTAAGTTTTTTTATTGGCTTTCTAATAAATGAAAAGAAAAAGTTCAAAAATAATCAGTACAAAAAATTCAAGGTAAAACAAACCCCTCAGGTTCTACACAATTGCCTATAAAATACAAGCGTGTATGTAATTAGTTCACCATGTGAACAAATCAACTATAGTGGATATTAAAAATAAAATGACACGGTGCCCATCCACACACTTATTACACCACCAGAAAGCTAGCTCGGAACGGTTTATGTCCCTTCATGCACTTATCACAGACTTGTATATATTACATTTATATATGCAATGCACTGTAAGAGAAACACTCTGTAAATGGTAACACATTTAATGAGGGTATTAAAAATTGGCATGAACGAAATTTATCTACACCTTTTAGCAACCGAATAGTTGGGTAAAAAGTCCACTTCCCTGAGTTTAACAGGCGTTAAAACATACTCCAGTTACTGATAATCAACAGTGTGTACTCTGCTAAGTCTCTAAAAATGTACAATACTCAAGAAAAATATGGCACTGAGAAATATTGAAACATGACAGCTTGAGAAGTATTGAAACATGAAAGCTCAATACAACTATCTACAACAAACTCTAGAGGAAAGCCAATAATATCTCATAATGTTACCATTTACAAAATCCTCCAAATTATGTTAAAGAAAACAAAATATTGTAGACACACTAGATACCTACTTTCCAAATCACAATGACTGCACATTTATCAAAGATAAATTCTTAAAACTAAGACATGGCGGGATTGCAATCACTCTTACAGACAATTAACTTAACGTATTTTATTATACCTTTGAATGTACGTATACTTTGAACAGCACCATGGCTCCTTAACCTAATTTTGCTTTAATCTTGGATGATGAAAAAGCAGCCAACTTTTCACACATCTGTACCTCTCAAAGTTTTAATTTAGAAGTACGCATAAAAATCTACCCCAACTCAAATAAATGCTGTAAAAACATTAATCACTCTCCCAAATATTTAAAACAACCCTCCTTAAGGGCATTTAACTTAATGTAATTACATTTGCTGCCCCAAAATTTGTTTTCCTATGGTCTCGTATATTGATATCAGACATTATGGGATTAAGTAAAAATGAGGCCAAGATCTTTACATAAAATATTACAAAACATTCATCTTATAATTTTTATAAGGCATGCTGAAACATAGCAGAAACAGTAAGCTGAGGTCAGCAATTTGTGCTTCAAAGTTGGCAACTTGATAAAAGCTAGGCCTCTGTTTTTGTTTGTCTAAATGCTTAAAATAACAATCAAGAGAGCATTTACCAGTCACACATTTCTGTGGGATTTACCACATGGCAATTAAAAAAATATACAGTTTACAAAGCTAAATTGAATTATTCTTTTTAGGAGGATGTAATGGTATTTCCTAACCGACACGAGGGAATGTAATCTTCTACGCCACACTCACACGGGAAGAGATCTTCAGCGTAGTTTGAAACAGCAGGCAATAATTTATGATACTTTAATTACTGAGATGCACAGATAAGGCATTATTCCTGTATTTTTTTTAATTAACAACGAAAGGTAACCTATAAATTGAGAAAATCTGCAATTGTCATTTTACACTTTCCACAACACCAACTTAGGGCAATTTAACTATTCACAGCTCAAGCTTGTGATCGTGCATCTCACTGCACATCAAGTTTTTGCTTTCATACATTCACTCTTTTATGGCTAAAAAGAAATAGCAAAAATGATTGAGCACAAATTACTACTGGCTGCTCAAAAGCTGTATAAATCTGCGTTAACATGAAACAAATGTTGAACAATTTTGTTTTGTTTAAAATTAACAATGAGATAAGTAAGGAATATTTCATTTTCTCACATAAATGTTCACAAACATACTTTTAAAAGAAAGGGCACAGAAAAACAGTCATGCGAATACACACACTCATATAGAACCATTACACAGCATGTGATGGCGCTCAACAATGGCACGTAATTCTACTTTAGAATGTGTAGACTAAACACATCACAAATATTAAATTTCAGACCATATGTTTCCATAGTGCATAGAAGACTTGTTTCTTAGTATACTACAATGTACATGATTCAAAATAACTTTCAAAAAGTTAACTGTATTTTACAATATTATTAATCTTGAAAAGTACATTCCAACAGTGGCAACAGACATTTTCGCAGCAAAAGAAACACACGTACCTAATAGTTAAAAAATAACAAATTATCAAAATTAATCTTACAAACTATCTATAATCTCAATTGTACTGCAAATTCTCCTACAATTATCGTATACTCCAGGACTAATTTTTTACAAAGTTAAGTTTGGCATAGCACACTATACAAGTATACACTATTATTAAAATTCAACAGGTCGATGAAAAGAACAGAGATTCGGCTGTACGTGTTCAGTTAGACCAGATGTCTTTACGCACAAGTGAAACACCTATTTCCATTAGGTAGGTAGAAATGTAATTTCCCAAATAAAGTTCTTTAAGAAACCAAGCCATTCAAATTCGACCAATTTAAACCCGATTTTATTTTCACACCCACGACACTCTCGCTACGTCCTTCACGGAGCTTAATAAGAACTGTGTAAGTGCTCTGGATTATTATCCTGATCAAATAACAAAGATTTACATATGAATAGCAGTCATTGTCTGAAAAAAAACTACATATACTCATTGTGAGAAACACTCAGACTTCAGCAATTAGGTTGTTTGCTTTTCTGTCATTCATCTGAAAAGCATCAAAAGACTGTTCACATATCACGCACATTTTCTTTAGACCTTTTGGAGCCCATAATGCTCTGATGCAGGAATAATTCTTCCAAGTTATATGACGAGAATAATATGGAAAAAAATGAATATGTAGTTTTTTTTAATTATTCCCTGAGCATCCTCATAAATAAAACAATCCTCAAAAAGAAAAACCCAAAAGCAGATCAAGTTTTCAGAAGACTTTCATAAGTAATAGGCCCCTATAGTATCACGAAAAATTTCAAACAGACATTTGTTCCCAAACCATAAACTTAAATATTTTCTAAGCAGATACCGATTACTTATTGACATCAGGCTGTTTTTATGACATCCCTATTCTGGGACAGCTACTGTAAAAATATGTACGTTATTATTTTTGATGTTATAAATATCTTAATTTTGGGATGGAAAATGTAACCATGTTTTCTGTCATTACAGTACAAGAATAAGAGTAAGATCATCATTCTTTTTAACAGAAAACATAGATTTATATTTTCATTGAATATTTAACTGTAATGTTCAGGGGAATATTTCACTGTGTTTTTAAAATGTTTTCTTTAATTAAAGGTCAAGTAACAGCAAGTTTCCAGAGCAATCACTATTATTTTTAAAAAATGTTTAAACAATGGTAATTTTGCATTAGTCACCATAGTTTTGAGGTCTAAGCCCACAACTGTTAACACCAGCATCCAGGTTTGCAAATACAATTTAAACTTTGCTACACTATCCCAAAACTTTGTTGTATAACACGTTTCCCATATTCTTGTAGTGGGTAAAAACAGCAAGGTGAAAGCATAAGTTCAACTACAGAGACGGCACACACAACGTGATTATACAGGATGTCAGTTATTGTGTTCAATTATATTAACAACCTACACTTTCAATGAATTGTAATAATGAAAAAATGAAGTATAAATTTATAATTTTGCACATCTAACAGCACCAATAAGGCATAAGAAGTTCCAAAGACATTAGTCTGAACACTGATAGGCCTACGCTTACATCAAACAGCTAACCGGTTCTAAAATTCTGCATTAGTAGCCATTGGTAACAGCAATCAAAGAAAAGCTGCTCGACTCTACACCGTATGTCACTGTCTAACACCATCTATGTTTTTTTTTCTTTCGTTCATCAGAAAGCAATTTTGAAGTTTCGTTAACTTTCCCTAGTGACAGAAAATACGCAGAACTGTAAACAAGTAAATTAAATGACGTGGAGCATGTCAGTTGTACGATTGCCAAGTATCAAAAATCACAAAGCGTCAGTCGACAAATTGATTGTGACTCGGCTCTAAATTTACTGCGTTAAGATTTCCCATTTCTGTGGGTCTACGTATACTTTTACAGATAATCCTTTAATTATCATTACAATCATATTAATAATACTTTATCTGAGCAACATGGGCGGTTTAATGGTAAAAAGTTAACACTGTATACTTAAATACATTGATTTCTTTTAAAAAGGAGACTACCACTAATGGGAGACAGTGAGATAGAGAAAGATGAAAAACACACACACGAGACTGAAGTACAAAATGCTTCGAGTCAAACGTAATGCAACAGACTCGAGTTCTATACACAGTAAACACGATACTTAAAATATTATTTTAAAATGGCTCACCAAATCTTGTATTTCTGCCTCAGTATAATTTTTACGTTAAATACATTCAGATTTTAATCTCAAGTTTCTTAAACGTAACGTATACCTGGTATATTTTGACCTTATTAAGAGGAACTAGCTTTGGAGATATGCATCCCTACTGCCAAGAAACAACACTGTTTTGTCTTGGAGTTGCATTATTTTGTCATAATAGAAAACTGACTTTAAATACATAGCAACCCCATTTCGTATTAAATTGCGTATACATAAATGTTGGCAAGAAGCATGCCGAGTTCCTTGGCAACAAGTCTGCAATGTTATTTACGTATACATGTGGCGGCTAAGAAGAAGCCGTACTTTTGGCATGGCAGGTTACATCTTAAAGAGTATACAAGAATTTAAACCATAACAAATGCTGCTACTGTACATATTTACATACATTATAACTCATGGCATATGTCACTGCTGTTCTGTTCTTTTTGTTTTTTTTCTTCTTTTTCTTCCTTGTTTTCCATCTTTTCACTTCATTATTCCTGAAATGTACATTCTGTACAAACGTATAACTCGTCCTAGATTTGCACAGATTTCTACAACTTCTGCACACTTCCAGCAACAATTGTCCGATCCTGTCTTGTGGCGAGACGGCAGAAAACTCGTTCACAGCTTACGGCAGCCCTAACTTCACAGTGTATTTCAGAAATGCTTTCTCAGTCGGTGATTTTTCACACTACAGTGGAATTTCTATCAACAACATTTATGACTGGTATCGTTAATATCAGCCAAATGATTAATAAAATACATCAATTGTAACTTAAATAAGGTAAAATGTCTTATAGTGGAGATTGTGTACAATTTATTATTTTGGCAGACAGGATGACTTTCTCAGAAGAGTTTCAAGCACTTAATAAACAGTTGACTATTGAATTAAACGAAATTGGATGTCTTGGATCCAGATTATGTGTGAGAACACACATGTGTGTAAAATCTCAAACAGGAAGCCAGAAGAGAAATAGTCTTAATGTCACATTTACAATCTGTCCCATTCAAGAAGAATCGTATTTATACTGCAAAATGTAAGTGATGTGATGGCAAATTATAATGAAATTTTACACGTATTCTGAACAATAAATGGATTTGTTGTAGCTATACTGCCATTACAAGCAGGCAGGTGTGGCAACTTAAAGCTCTGAAGCCTGGTAATTAAGATCACACATAAATATGTTTTGCACTGTCCCACTAAATAAGTGTCTTAACTGTGAGATATATTCTCAAAACATTGTGTTTACAAACAGAGAACAAACACTAAACACGTGCTGTGGCAACTACAATAAATTGTGTCCAAAATAAAGTACTTCTGAAATGGCATCAGCTTAATAACTGATATCTTAAAATGAAGATTAAACACTAGACAGGAGAATCAATGTAACTGATTTATGAAATATTTCTGTTGCGCTGTTAATGTATATTTAAATAATGAACTGTTCAAAAAAATACAATATCACTTTGTCAATATTAAGCAACTGTGAAAGCTTAGAAGATGGACTCAAGTTTCAAGCCATTTTTGTCTTTGATTTGTAAATAAACTTGTCACTGCAAGCATAACTTTGAAATAGAAGACCTAGCAAGGTGGAATCTCAGATCCTCCAATAAATGTCTATTTCTCATCAAGTTTAGTTCATTCAGAATCTCCAAACAGAAGAAAAAACAGCAAATGAAGACTTCATGATGGTTTTTGATATACAAAAATCAATGTGTTATTTATAACCTCGATTATAAACTAAAATTCCAAATAATATCATCACATAAACCTGGACGATAAGACTGGACAGTGAGGGACCTATCTCAATACGTTTTCCCATGTTTTCATGCTCACCATGAAAATTATAAATATAAGTTTGAAAAAATCATAAATATCATAAAAATGAGAAGATACTTGCAATTTATGTTGAAATCACCACCAAATTTCAAAGAAACAATAAAGTGCAAGAAAGAAAAAAAAAAAAATAATCAAATTCTGTTGTCATAAATCAATGCAGCTTCCAAGTGGATTAAAAACACCTCTAAAACCACAAATAAACTAAAACAGCTTCTTTTATCAAACTAAAGAACACTGGCATTCACAAACATTTTAAACATGTACACATCGTTGACAAAGCAATATTTTCTCTCTTTCCAATTTTTTTTGGTTCCATGATAAGTCTTTTTCACGGGTCTCCATTTCAAAATATCTGCAGCTTACTGTGCAAGAACCTGCAGTTATAGAATCTGTGTAAACTTGAAGTGTAGCGTCTTCTGGAGCTGAAGAATGTTGATAACAGCACCAGGTCAGAAGATTAGGCGAGATGAGAAAATTCAGGGAACTCCACAACCGCTGCTCTCCAAAACAGCACCAGCAGCGAAAATCCTTTCAGCACGGAACCTACAACCACTGCAATCAAATTAAATAACTATATAAGTTTTTAGTTTCATAGACTGAAAATAAAAATAGTAAATAAATTTGAACATATGACATTTTAACATACAATTAGTTTTTATTGCAGAAATCATCATCAAAACTTCCTGTATATGTATGTCTGCACGAGATTATGAAGGTAAGTTAATTCTCAAACAATAATCACAATTTAAACAAAATTTCAGATTATTTTTAAAGGGAGGAATCTTTTATTGAGTTTTCTTCAAAAACAATAAAGTATTACGAATGCTGATAAATTTAAACAGTTTTGTGGAAAAAAGAGAGAGAGATTTCTTTGGTGACTTTCCAAAGACTGATAGCATGACAGCCAGAAAGCCATTCTTTGTCCAGCCGATAGACAGACAGTTCAGGATCAGACAGAGAGTGAAAACAGGCAAACAGCAACTACAATTTTTAACTCATTTCAATTTATCGACTGTAAATACAATTTTTATACTCCCATAAATCATAGACAAATATGTGAATATGGTAAGAACACAATAAAAAAAAGGTATGTAATAAAGTATAAAAGGAAAGCATAGCATCAAGCCTCAAAAAGAGAGGAATTTATGAGGGAACTAATAACGAACGTTTATGATAATGTGTGAAATTGCATGCAGATAGACAATGGACACACGGAAAAAGGAATAAGACAAGGAAGAGTCCTGTTACCTGTTTGGCTTTAGAGGGAGCACTTGCACAAGTTCAGAAATCCACGAGAGTTGAAGCTGGATGGCATATGCTTAAGAAATAACTATATTGGATGAGACAGAACAAAATCTGGATAGAGAACTATGAAGATAGGCGACTGTATGGATTTAGTGGCCTACAGGATTTTAGTGAATTTTGGGCATACATATGATTTCATATAACGATACCAAGAGCCAGGTCAGTTGCGAAATTCAAGATAAACAGTTTCAGCCATCATAATGTGGCGACACAGAAGGCAATGCCCAGCAGAGTGGGTCATCCAGTCAGCAGTAATGGGCAGGGCACTACGTCATCCAGTCAGCAGTAATAGGCAGGGCACGATGTCATCCAGTCAGCAGTAATAGGCGGGGGGAGGGCACTATGTCATCCAGTCAGCAGTAATAGGCAGCACACAACATCATCCAATCAGCAGTAATAGGTGGGGCACTACACCATCCAGTCAGCAGTAATAGGCGGGGGCAGGGCACTACGTCATCCAATCAGCAGTAATAGGCGGGGCACTACGTCATCCAGTCAGCAGTAATAGGCAGGGCACTACACCATCCAGTCAGCAGTAATAGGCAGCGCACGACGTCATCGAGTCAGCAGTAATAGGCGGGGCACTACGCCATCCAGTCAGCAGTAATAGGCAGGGCACGATGTCATCCAGTCAGCAGTAATAGGCAGGGACAGGGCACTATGTCATCCAGTCAGCAGTAATAAGCAGCACACAACATCATCCAATCAGCAGTAATAGGTGGGGCACTACACCATCCAGTCAGCAGTAATAGGCGGGGCACTACGTCATCCAATCAGCAGTAATAGGCGGGGGCAGGGCACTACGTCATCCAGTCAGCAGTAATAGGCAGCGCACGACGTCATCGAGTCAGCAGTAATAGGCGGGGCACTACGTCATCCAGTCAGCAGTAATAGGCAGCGCACGACGTCATCGAGTCAGCAGTAATAGACGGGGCACTACGCCATCCAGTCAGCAGTAATAGGCGGGGCACTACGTCATCCAGTCAGCAGTAATAGGCAGCCACAACGTCATCCAGTCAGCAGTAATAGGCAGCACACGACGTCATCAAGTCAGCCGTAATAGGCAGCTCACTATGTCATCCAGTCAGCAATAACTGCACAAAACAATTCTGCCAACATTTTCATCACTTCTTGCAATTGAAAATCTTTTCGTATTTTATAAAAGATTGTCTTGTTGTATTTAATATGATTTTCAGTTGGCGGGAGTACAGAACCATCTTAAAGTCTTGTGGTGAAACTTTAATGTTCGAACTTATTAACTTATCGTATTTGAATAATAATAATCTTTCTTATGATTTATTTGACATTGATTCTCATCTTACGTCATTCATAAACATGAAAAGAATTAGAGAGGTCCTTTGCTATCAGTAATTTTATATCATCACCTTAAAAACGTGAACTAAGTTTTTCTATCGCTCGCCCAATCGTCTTGCTTCCTTGTTACCATCTGGTCTCCATAGTTACCGATTTTTTTCTCAGAGTAATTGTCATTCTCTGAGTAATCTGTTATGCTACAATCTTCTGCTGTGTGGTTCATTTTCCATAGATTCTTATCCTTCTGAAAATGCCTTAAACAACCAACAAACCTGGGCTCTTCACAAAATATTATCTCTGTAAGCCTGCTTAAGTTTTACAAAAGTTTCTGTTTCCTGTGCCCAAATCTGAAACAAAACATGATAGCACACCTTCGCTCGAAATTCGCGTCACTCATTTTTAGAACTCCATGAGAAAACTGCATTCATGAGAAGAAGAATAACAAAGGACCAAATGACTCAAATGAGCTCATAGTCTTACTGAACGCATATCACATGTTTAACAACGGCTGCTCCAAGTCCCACGATCCAATGTTACCATATAAAGCGCTATGTTGTCAGTCTCATTACTTAATTTACAGTGACAGATCTAGGAATTTTCCAAGCCGAGGCAAAAGCTGCAAGATTGAATCCACTTTGAACATTATTTTGCCACCCCCATTGTTGGAGCTAAAAAAATATATATATAAAAAATAAAAACGCTAATAATAAAAAAATTATACAACCTCTATATACCATACCTCACTTTTGCGGATGATTTGCCAATACTAGCAGAAGATGAAGAGACTGCCATCAGACAGCTTGAGACACTCAAAGAATGTGCAGAAAAAGTAGGGTTACAAATCTCATTTGAGAAAACTGAATTCATATGTTCAAAGACAGAAATAGCAAGTTTGAGAACAAAATACGGAAAAGTCAACAGGTTCCCATACTTTAAATACCTCGGATAATTCATCGAACTGACAGGCCTTGAGAAAATCTTGCAGCAAAATCACCTCCAAAAAGTAAAAAAAGCGTTAGGATTAGTGTAAAATCTCTACAACAAAAATCCATGTCAAGACAGACCGAAATTCGGCACTACAACACAGTCATAAAACCAACAGTCCTCTATGTAAGTTAACACTTAACAGAAAATGTGACCCTGAAGAAATAAAAAAAGTAGGGAGAAAAATCAGAAAAATTCTAGGAGCAAGACTCACTAAAGAGGAAAGTTTTCAAACATCGAAATTGAGATCAAGAAAAGGCGAACGAAATTCTTTAGTCACCTTAAGACGGTACCAGAAAATCGATTGACAAATAAAGATAATATATTATGTAACTTCACTTAAAAATCCAACACCTTGGCTGAATGAAATTCGGAAGGAAAAGTGCAAACATAGGAGCGACAGACATCTTAGAAAAAAACACCTTCAGACACAAAGTAGACAAATAGGAAGTTACAACTGAGCAACGAAAACAAAAACAATACAGACCAAAGTGGTCGGAAGAAAGCGAACAAGCTTTCTCAGAAAGAATGAAAGCCTACTGGAACAACAAGAAGAACTGAAAGAAAACTTGATTGGGTCATTTTCTTAACTTCTTCCATTTATTGGGAGAATTCGCCAATAATAATAATAATAAAAATTAGATCTGATTATGAATTTACAAACCTCGTAAGTCATTGCTTTTTTTAGCACACAGAAATGACTTTATTGCTGAACAGTTTGTCCACCTGTATCAGGTTTGTAATACAGTACATTGTACCTCGTAAACCGTTAACTCACCGTGGCCCCTCAATCGGCACTGCAAGCCGCAACTGTCATTGCTGCTGCGACTGCTGTGAGTCGTCGGAGCTGCACTCCAGCTTGAGGCTGGGTCCCGTGCCGCCCCCGAGGTACGCCCCCGCCACCACACCCGCGTCACCGTCGCAGTCCTCCTCCTCCTCGTCTTCGTCCTGGCTGCTGCCTCCGTCACTCTCCTCGCTGCTCAGTGCTCCCGAACTCATGAGTGAAGAATCTGCGGGACATTGTCAGTTCAGTACGAGACAAACTGAAA
This sequence comes from Vandiemenella viatica, assembly GCA_031002005.1. Classification (NCBI taxonomy): domain Eukaryota; kingdom Metazoa; phylum Arthropoda; class Insecta; order Orthoptera; family Morabidae; genus Vandiemenella; species Vandiemenella viatica. Next base: position 183,362,695 of record CM061914.1, on the reverse strand, counting down.
AAGTTATAAATAATAAAAATCAATGGGATTTTGAATCGCACCAATTACCTTAGATGATGGTTTCATGGGGTGAACAATCAAAATGCACCAGAACAGGAAAAACAATGACTATTTCGTCAACAGGAGAGCATTATGGAGGGAGAGTGGTGTGGGAGACCATCTCACACAGTGACTGTTAGTCAGGAACATGGTGGGGGTAAACTGAAACAGAGGCCAGGGAGAGGGGGACAGTGAATTGGAGCTAGTACCTGAGCAATGCAAAATGTTGCAAAAAGTGCAGAAAAATACATTAAAATGTTCATACCATAAATTTGAGAAAGTAAAAGTTAACAAGTGTATAAAAATATATATATATATAGATTGTTTGGAAACAAAGGCACTGAGAGCAGATATATTAGACATTGGGATAGGAGAAAAACCACCGCTTACCAAAGATGAGGGCTCCAGGGGCGTTAAAACACGAAAAAACACACAAACACAAACATAATACAAATTTTCGAGCTTAGCTCTTCATCAGGTTGTAGGATGAGGTGGCTGCCCCGTGGAAGCTAGCAACCGCGGGGCAGCCACCTCATCCTACAACCTGATGAAGAGCTAAGCTCGAAAATTTGTATTATGTTTGTGTTTGTGTGTTTTTTCGTGTTTTGACGCCGCTGGAGCCCTCATCTTTGGTAAGCGGTGGTTTTTCTCCTATCCCAATGTCTAATATATATATATATAATCAAAAAAATACAATAATAATAAAAATAAAAGAATATATGTGGTTAAACATCACCTCTGGTATGTGGTGGTCCAATATAGACACTGGTCATGGAGGCAAGGAGAGGATAGAGGGAAGGATAAGTACTGACTGGGTATTATCTCAAATTGAGACCAGGAGGTTGCCTTGTGCCTAGTTTGTATTGGTACACAAGTTCCCACCTTCCGAGTTCAGAGGAGCTGCTGTTGTTTGGGAGGAGTCTGATAGCAGCGACCATGAAACAAGAATTAAAATTATTAGTGTTATGGGAGATGGCATGGATACCTACTGGATGTTTTGGATTCCGAGTGAAAACTGTCTGACGGTGGCCATTCATTCTAATGGCGAACGGATTGGTAGTCAAACCTATGTAGGTAGCGAGGCAGTGTTTTCAGGTTAGCTGGTATATTACGTGGTATGTTTCACAGGTGGTGTGTCCTAGGTAGGAAAGCTCTCGCCAGTGATAGGGTTGGTGAAAGTGGTGGAGGCATGGTGAATGTCGCACATCTTACAGTGGGGTCTATTGCATGGGGAGGATCCTTGGGGCTGTCTGATGGGGCGAAGAAGACTGTGTTTGTGGTCTCGTAGCTGGCTGAGGTTGGGAGGCCTGCTGAAACAAGATCTGGGAGGGCCAGGGAGGATTTTTGGAAGAATGGATCTCATTTCTGGGCAGCTTAGTAGAAAATCATAACCCTGCTGAAGGATTCTATTGATGGATTCAAGGCCAGGGAAGTATTGTGTAACCAGGACTGGACTATGGTTGGTTTCTGGAGGGTTTGGAGCAGTCAGTATGTTGAGCAGGTTGTAATGTGGCTCGTGAAAGTTGCTTCTGAACCAAAGCTGGGGGATAGTTGCGGGATACCAATTTTTATTTGTTTATATATGTGCAAAAAAATGATCATGGCGACGAATGTTAAATGCAATTTTTAATCTTGGCAGCTGAAAGACAGTTTGACTAACTTGTATCTTATTAAGGAAAGTATACATATAGAACGTCCATTTCAAAAATACACATCTCAAAGTGGTTGGAAACGACAGCAGTCACCTGAGTCAAAATCTGATACAGTACACTATCGAGACTTCAGATCACTATAGTGTCTGAAGTACCAAGTGAAAAGCAGGTACTTCAAACTACTCTTCAACACTGGATGGAACTGGCGTTATGTTCTCTTCGGTTTATAACAGTGGTTACCAACAGGGTTGGCACCACCTACCAGTGGATCATGAAGAGATCACAGGGGGCATTGGGCAAATTTAGGGGTTGCCGAGGACCAACCACCATCCCCCTGCTTTCCAGTATTTTATCCAGCTTCAAGAGCTGCATCATACAATTTTTTAATTGCATTCCCATGATCATATGTAACTAAAAGATGATTTAGCGTAGTCAGAAATTTACTAGCAAAGATTAGTAACACTGGAACATGTGGATTACTGACAACAAATAAGGCACGAAATAGCAAAAAATTATTTTCATTGCACCAAGTGCAACCCTCTCGCTAATATTTTTTTTATTAATGTTTAATGATATATATTTGCTGTTCAAACTTTAACTAAAACACCAATATTATTAATGTCTTTTAATGAAGTAATTTTGAATTTCAATATTTGATATAGTACATTTTATCTATGAGGGGCATCATTTGAATAAATGTTTAGAAAGTCCATTATGAACTGAAAAAGTTGGTGCATTTTAAGTTACATTTTTTATTACAAAGAGATGAATCATTCGTTGTGTTTGGAATTTTCTTTTTTCTGAAAAGGCGGCGGTAGGCTAAAAAGCATTGGGGACCTATGGTTTATGATATCATAATTAACAACTAAGATCACAATTCAAAACAAGATGCCAAAGAACAGGACAAAAGGAAGTAGTAGACTTTTCGAGGAGACCTAATGGAACAAACTGTTTCATAAGCAAATTATTTATCTGATATTATTAAAAAAAAATATTCAAACCGATTTGCATAATCGACCTTACTGTGCAACGTATCAACAAATAGTATTATACATGGATATCAACTCACCTGCAAGGAACAATTTATAAGTGAAGATAAAATATCTCATCTGTTGATCAAATATCTCTGTCCACAATGATCTATTTGCTGTTACTCAGTAAAATATAATGGTAAAGGAAACAAAGAAAAACTGCTACAAAAATATAGTTCAAATAATTGAAAAACCACGCAAAAGTTACAGATAGTTTTCAGAAGAAAGATCAAGAAATGAAGAAATTACATATTAACAAATTGCATTAAAGAAATGCCAGGTGTGCAAACCACAGCCAGTAAAAAAAAAAAAAAAAAACTATTTTGGACTGAAGATGTACTTAACACATTTCCTAGGTGTTACTATTCAATAAAATGCGATCGTGAAGGTAAGAGAGAAGTAATACAATGCAAATAATAGGGTCACATGCAGTATTAGGCACTGTGTAACAGCCATCATTATTGTGAATGTGATCTTCCACATGCGGTACACATGCCAATTTTCAAGGTGCCATATTAGTGGAGGTTGTGGTTAGGTTGAAATGCAACCTGTTAATATTACATGGTGCATTGTTAATTTTGAGTGATTACCGTGCTGAGTTCTGACTATAATGACATCACAAATGGCTATAGGCGTCTACTGCGACTGTAGTGTGTGTAATTGTATCTTTCTGACATTAACAAGCTAAAAAAAAAGTTTCTAATCTGTACAGTATGTATAGGTGTGTGTACCAGTGTGCATGGTTCCGTTGGACTCTGACAGGTGCGGCTGCAGGGAGGCGATGTTGTCCGGCCAGAAGCGCTGGGCCGCCGCCTGCTTGCCGGCCCCCGTGCTGCCCCCGCTGCCGCTCTTCGACTTGCGGTGCGCCGCGCCACCCGCCCCCGCCACATCGCCGCTCCCGGGGGCCGACGCGTCCAGCATCGGCTGCAGGATGCGGCGTCGTGCGTTGATGAACCAGTTGTTCACTTGCAGCAGCGTCAGGTTGGTCTGCGCCGCGATCTGTCGCTTCTCGTCCTCCGTCGGATAGGGGTGCTGCTTGAAAAACGTTTGTATCGGCACAATGAGAACAACTTAAACTAGGTGCACAACTCTGTAGAGTATATGTTCTCAACTAGTTCCTTTGTGGTTCTATATCTGAATATGAAATAATATAGGTAACAATGAAAGGAAAGAAATGCCGCGAGGCAATATTTGCATGCAAATATAGATGAAATACATCCAACACTCACCAAAGTTGAATGGAGGAGGGCAGCAGCAACACGAAACAACCCAAAAACAAATAAAATACAATATTTCAGCCAAAACCCTTCTTCAAGTCATACACAAGTCTTGCGCAAACCCAGCCACTTACATCTGTTGACTTGAAGTAGGGTTTTGCCCGAAATATTGTATTTTCTTTGTTTTTGTGTTGTTTTGTGTTGCTGCCGCCCTCCTCCCTTCAACTTTGGTGTGTGTTGGGTGTATTTCATCTATCTTTCAATATGAATACGAAACAAGATACTATAGGTAAAAATCACCCATGAAGTACCATAGAGGGAGGCAGGAGGTCTAGACAAACACAAACACGAGAAACAAACACACTTCACAATATCCCGGTGTGTAACCATAATCAAGTCGGAGGCCTACCATACGAATCACATGGTAGGTCGCAACGTGTACAGATCTTCCCCCGCCATATGTCTCACCTCCGACATGATTAAGGCTAAAAACTGAAATATTGTGAAGTGTTTGTTCTTTTATGTTTTTTTGTGTGTGTTCTGCCAGCCCTCCCCCACTAAGAGACTAGTGATTTTACATATCGTAATTTATTTTCTGTGCTTAGCAGCAGTTTCATTGCGACCGTTATCTATGTTTGAATACAGAAAGGCTGATATTAATGGAACCTATTACCCTTAAAACTGACATAGAATAAGATAAATTATAATAGTTCATTACTCTGGCTTCTTCAACGAGGAGAGCCATAACACATACTACTCGGGAAATATAATGTGGTAGTATTCCATACATTTCCATATAAACACTAGGTTTCCCAGCCTGAAATCAGCCATTTTACGCTGGATAGAAAAAGTAATGTAGAAGGGTTGGAAAGGATTGGTGAGAGGAGGAAATCACTGCTAGTCACAAGAGAAAGCAAGAAGAACTGGATGGGACACACGCTGAAAGGGGGGGGGGGGCTTGCTAAGAGACGCCATGGAAGCACTAGGAGAGTGAGAGGAAGGGGGTACAAGATCACAGATAACAGCAGAGGAAACGGAAACTACATGTACACGAAGAGAAGGGCAGAAGACAGGACAGCATGGAGAGTAGAACACTAATGATGATGATAATAGTTCATAGCAGAGTTGTGGTGCCTAACACATTATAAAAAGAATGTCCAGAGAAAATCATCAACTCATCTTCTGTTGTTGACAGGTTATATATGAAAATACAATCCATTTCCCCCAAATTTGTGGAAGCATTTGCCATCCTCACAGTAACTTGTAATATAGTAAATAATTCCTCCTCTAATCAACTCGACATTTTTAGAGTCAGCGTTTATAGTTTTTATTTTGTTATAAAATTGATGCAACAAAGTGTTCAATACTTATTTTAGATGAAGACCAGACTAACACAAAAAACAACACAGTTGACAGTGGTGTATGTATGCTGCACATCCCTCCTCGCCAAATGGATCCGATTCTATGTACATGAATAAGATTTTTAAACCTAAATACTATAAAGTGTGTTTGTGTTTGTGATTTTTCATGTTCATCTGGGCCTCCTGCCATCATGTGTGATTAGTGACAGGTTTTTTTCCCTGTCCTTCCTTATTTTCATTGTCTAATGGCACCTTCATTGTCACCACTATTCACTGTTATTTTAATTATTTAAACACCCAAAATTTAACTTCTAGTACAATGTGTAGTTAATGAAAATATGCTTCCACACCAATGAGACCGTTTGAGCAAAACCGTTGGCCAGTCCCGACTTCACAGAAGATTGTGATAGGCTACAAGCCTCACCATCTTCTTGTAATTTTCAAGGTGAATGTTGATGGGCAATCATGCTAAAGCATACATGTCATAATAAATTAGTTTTAATATTTCCTCAGATTTGTGGATCTTAACCATGTACTAGTACTGGCTTAGAGATTTACAGCAACATTAAAGATATCTGAAGCAAACTTGGTATGTTATCCTGAAACTTCCTGCACATCGACTGCAATAACAAGTGCTGGCAAATCAGTTTCATAAAGATTTTTTGAAAGTTATAAAGCAAGTAAGACAATTAGGCAGTTAAAAACTCACAAGAAATTCTTCGAACTGTAGCAAATGATACCTTATTGTCCTTATTCAATTTTAGTGCTTTCTGCTTGTATTTATCTCTGGTTCCCTTGTAAGAGAGTCTGTGATACTGACATTTGTTACTGTTCAACCAACAAAATCTCTTCTGCAAGCATAGCCACATATTTCTGTATGCACTATGAACTGAGTATTATGATAAGATGGTCATAGAAAGATAATCGTGATAATTCTGACTATGTAGACTTAGGGGGCATCCATTAATTAGGTAAGGTGAAATACAGAGGGGAGGGGAGGCCCGGCGATATCTCACAAAACCTCACCAAGGGGGAGGGGGTCAACAAATATCATGTGGGGTTGAAGAATGGTAGAGCTAAAAAAAACTTAAAAGGTCTACAAATGACTAGTGATGTTCCGATACAAGTAAATACGAGTAAGTACTCGATACTTTGTTTCGATACCGAGTATTTTTCATATTCAAATTAATTCATTCGATACTTACTCGGTATCGGAAGAAAAGTACTCGTATCGAATCGAAAGTATCGAAACGCACCCGGTGTTAAATTCTAAATGCATCATCCCTGCTGCGCCATTCAGTCGCGCCTGCGAAATTAATTTCCCGCTGACGTCAAGTTGGTAGCATTGAAAATCAAACAAAATCAGTCTTAGAATAGGCATTCTAATCTCAAAGAGTTTGTTTTAGGCCCCTATTTCATTGTAATTAAGTTGTACTTGGAGCGCATTTCGTTATGCCTGGCCAATGGTCGCTCCCGCGCAGCCCCACACAAAAACTAAAAGATGTGGTTCATAAGCAACTAAGTAACCCTTGCGAATCGTAAGAAGCGTTTCATAGGAATATCACTGCTGGAAACATCTCAAAGAAAAATAAAATGCACCGTAGTGACAAAGTCTCTCTCTCTACTTGTCAAACACTGTAATGTGTCTAAAAAAGCAATGCATTTACAGAGTGGGAAGAAATGAAACATATTTCCTTGTCTGTGTAAATACGCACAACAGTATCTTATTGTTGTAGCAACGTCAGTATTGAGTGAATGTTTACTTTGTTTGGTTTCTAATGCAGGTGAAACAATGACAAACAAAAGAAACAAGCTGTCCTCAAAATATTTGGAATAATTTCTTTTTTGGGAAACCTTCCAACAGCGGACTTTTTTTTTTTTTTTTTTTTTTTTTTTTGCTTTACGCCTCGTCGACGGCTAAGGTCATAAGAGGGACTTATTGTTTAAATGTGTTAAAACTATATAAAAAAAAATATTTAAAGATGAGACAAAACTATCAAAATATGCTTACAATATGAGCGTTTTTATAATTTTAATAAATAAATTAAAATGTTTACCGAGTGTTATTTGATTTTATTACACAAGGCAGATAAAATAAATAATTTATCAACATGTCACATATATTTTTATATTTCGACATTTATTTAAAAAAAAGTATCGATATGAGTAAGTATCGATACTTTTGCAGTACTCATATGAGTAAGTATCGTAAGACAATTTGAGGACTACTCATTTAAGTAGGTATCGATACTTTGATGGTATCGGAACATCACTACAAATTACACCAAAGTCGACTTATGGGAGGGGGGATTTTATGGTCTAAAAACTGACCTTATGAGTGTCCATCAAATTCTCAAGTCATTTTCAGAGGGAGGGATCCGACCATATCTCACAAAGTCTCACCAAAGGAGGGGGGGGGGGGGGTTCTGTAATTCCGGAAAAACACTTCACGTCATTAATGGGGGCCCTCTTATGAAATTTAAAGCCTATGCCTCAACTATAGAAGCTGCAACATAAATTAAATTAGGGAAATCACTGGACTGTTCCTCACAGTTTGTAAATTACTGAAAAAAATTGAAAAGGAACCTGCACAGTCATTGAACTAATTTGTAGCACAAGTAGGCCTATCGTTCCAGGTATGTTTACTTTCAGCTTTGTGTTAAGTGTTACTTACAATCCACATAAAAAGCAGTATTCCAGATATGGGATTATGTATAACATGCCACCAGGTTATTTACACTGTATATTGATCAATTGCTATGAAACTGCTCCAAAACCTTTCCACTGCTTACAATTTAAAAAAAATAAAATAAAAATCAAATCCATGGAAACACCTATCATAGAATTCATATTAGGGAACGTCCATAAACACGTAGCTCCATTTTGGCCTCCTGTGAATCCCCCCCTCTTCCCATGTAGCCCTAAGTGGCTTTTGCCTCTACCCCCTCCCCCCTCCCACCCCCAATAGCACATAGTACGTAGCTTTTTTCCCTTTTGATTCCAGAAGACATTTTGTTCTGTTTTCTTCTGTCAGACTATTGTAAATAATATACGGAGATAATTAACTGAGGGAAATAAATATTCACATGTTGTTCCTCATTTTAACTGTGAAAAATGTTATGAAAGGAAAGCTACGTGGCCTGGCTCGGAAACCCCCCTCTCCCACGTAAACCAGCGTAGCCTTCCAGCGAAACCCCCCCCCCCTCCCTGGACCGAGCCACATAGTTTGTGCACGTTCCCTTATGACCGAACTATAGAAATAATTAGAAAAAGCACTATTTTTTCTTTACAGCAATTACAGTTAACATCATCATAATGGTGGCCAAAGTCCATGGTACAATCAAACAATTTTTATTACATTTTTTTGTGAGATAAAAACAAAGATGGTTTCTCTCTGCTACAATCTCCAACAGAAATGACTCTAAAAATTATTTATTTTGTAGGAATTAGTTCTTGCTACCAAAATTAAATTTCTATTGACATTTTACAACGGGGGGGGCCTATCTTCACTACATTATAAAATATTATGAATAAGATGAACATGCAGTTAAAACGTGTATAAATCTATGGATCAAATCATCACTTGTGACTGTTGACAGCAATGTGTCTAATGTCAGAATCAAAGCATATTAATTTACTGCAGGGATATCCTGGGAATTATCAGCTAATAAACTGACAGCTGTGGTGGAGTAATCGAGTAAATCAGCTCAAAAGTTATCAACACATTCTCCTACCCCACTAATACATACTTGCTGCTCTTCAACCCCTTCAGTAACATGTTGTATAGCCCTAGGTTGTCCTGCAACCAACTATGGTAAATGATACTTAAACACAGCGACCACTTACTATATACTGATCGGCGAGTGAAAGCTGTCCGTGTTTTAAAGCCCAAACTGAAACGATATAATGACTTTGAAGACTCAGCCAGTAAGAATGGAAAATGGGGAAAGAAGGAACTTGTTAAAATTAGCTACCCTGAAGAAAAATATGAAACATTCATACTGAATATTTTCTGATGGGCCAGCATTTTAAGCCATTATTTATTTGGTACCCTAAGAGGAACAAAAGACACATCAACACAGCTTCATGTAGGAAAAAAATAAGAAAAGATAATGATAGGAAAGTCTCTTATTAAAATATGTCATTTCCAATATTATTACTGACTCATGTAATACATTATGCAGCTCTTTTTTATGAGCTTACGGATCATTACTTAAGTTTTTGAACCCTTCTACACACACTGTAGCTATATTCTAACTTATGACTTTACACCTTGTCAACATCAAGGTCATTAGAGGTGGGATGGGATTGAGGACAAGGAGTGGGTAGGAATTCAACCATGGCCTTTTTTAAAGGAAGCATTCCGGTATTCGCCTGGAGTGATTTGGGGAAACCACGGAAAACCCAAATCTGGATGGCCGGACGGGGATTCGAACTGGCGTCCTCCCAAATGTGAGGCCAGAGCGTTATCGCTCAGCCACCACGCTCGGTATTACGCAACTAATTGTAAAATAAGAGAGCAATGTAGTACTCACAACAAGGTGTTGGAAAAGCCACGAGCGCATTACGCTTGTGGCGTGTTTGGGCAACACTCCACGTTTCTGCTTCTTTTTGCCCAGGTAGTCATCTTCGTCGTCCACTGAGCCGGGAGTCGTGGGGGCTGGTGATAACTGACCTGCCAAATGACAATACAACAACTCATGAGGTAACAAAAAAATGTATATTTATAACAGAAGTTCTCAAACTTTTTCAAACCTAGAACCACTAAATCCACACACATAAAGCTGTAGCCCACTCTCTTAAATGGGCCCAATTTTTTTTTACCAATGTGATTATTAGTAAAACCTGGGATATAATGCTGTGTACCATCATAACATCTAAAAGCAAATTTTGAATTCCTACAGAAACACAGCTATGAAACTGGAAACGAAATATTTAAAGTTAATAACATATTGAACATACTCTTAATATTTAATAAACAAATTTCACTGTAGGATGGATGCTACACTATACCGTTGATCCACATGCACAAAGTAAAGAAATGAGACCTAACACCCTTTTTTATGTTGTTTGCTTCACCATTCTTAACTTCAATATTTTGCAGGATTTTAGAACATATCATCTATTCAAATGTCATGCGGTTCTTGGATGAAGGTGAGCTTTTAAATCCAAATCAACATGGATTCAGAAAAGGCCGATGCTGCGAAACACAACTTGCACTTCTAATGCACGACTTGTACCGAATTATAGATGAGCAATCCCAGGTTGATTTGGTTCTATTGGACTTTAAAAAAGCTTTCGACACTGTGTCTCACACTAGGTTACTTAGGAAACTTCGCGGTTACGGCATACCTAGACAAATATGCGACTGGGTTGCAGACTTCCTGAAGGGCAGAACACAGTGTGTAGTTCTCGACGGTGAGCGTTCATCACTTACTGAAGTGGGGTCTGGAGTTCCCCAGGGAAGCGTGTTAGGGCCTCTGTTGTTTCTCATATACATCAATGATCTATGCGACATAATAGGGGGGATGAAAAGATTATTTGCCGATGATGCTACAATTTATCGCGAAATCAAAACCCAGGACGACTGCGCTTTGTTACAAGACGATATTATGAAAATAACTGCATGGTGCAAAGATTGGCAGTTGGAGTTAAACGCTAAAAAGTGCCAATTCATGCCTGCAAGTAAAAAGGTGACACCAATTAACTATGAATATACAATTAATGGTACTGTCCTTAGAACGGTAGATTCCGCTAAATACCTAGGGGTAACAATTCATAATAATTTGTCGTGGAATGAGCATATTGAGAATGTAATGGGAAAAGCAAATCGTATGCTCCGATTTCTAGGTCGTAATTTAAATCAATGCACTCAGGAAGTTAAATCGATTGTATACAAGTCACTAGTATGTCCTCACTTAGAGTATTGTTGTTCTATATGGGGTCCCCATCAAAAGGGGTTAATGGAGGCTTTAGAGAAGGTCCAAAGAAGAGCCGCCCGATTCGTGACAGGTATATATAGTTGGAGGGAAAGCGTAAGTGCGATGTTGAATGAGTTAGGTTGGGAAGACCTGGAACACCGAAAGCATTGCTCTCGATGGAAGCTAATTGAAAAATTCACTACAGACATATTTTGGAATGACAGCCAGCAAATATTTCTACCAGCAACATTCATATCTCGAAATGACCGCGAAAATAAGATAAGAGAAATCAGGGCCAGAACTGATTCATTTCTGTACTCATTTTTCCCACGAGCGATAAGGGAATGGAATAGAAAGGATTTACCGGGCGAGTAAACTTAAAATCCGACAGGAGTAGCTTTCGATAAAGCACTCCAGCCATCCTGATCTGGGTTTTCCATGGTTTTCCCAGATCACTCCACGCGAATGCGGGGATGGTTCCTCACAATAGCCCATGGACGCCTCCTGCCATATCCCGTATAACCCTTCCAAACCATAACCCTTTTCGATAGGTGCAATGCACCCTCCGCCACACACTTTTAGTGAATCGCGGAACAATAATAATAATTAATAAATAAAAAAATTCTTCTGTTACCAACACTACCACGTTCTGTGGTCCCTCTCATCTGCTACAAAACCTTCAATAAAAATTCACTAACATAATCCTTAAATAAATTGTGTTCTCTTTGATGTTGACTAGAATCATATTTAGTGAACAGGCTGTTTTAGAAACAATGCTGTCCTATCATCATATCCTGGAAGTGCCAGATTTTTGCCTGATCATTGAAATATTCATGGCTTTTAAATAGTTGTGCTTATAGCATATTATTACATACAGCATTAATACAGTAAGAGTAAATTTCTAATATTCTGTTTTCAGACCCAATGACCATCTTCAGAGACCACTAGTGATCTGTGGACCACACGCTGAGAAACACTGATTCATAATTGACTGCAGTTTTTCTCGGCATTGTTTGTTTATGACTGTGTCTTGGGAAACAAACCAAGCAATACTATTACTTAAACACAATATTTCGGTGATATAAATCTCTGTCACGATCTTCAGGTGTAGTCATAAACAACATGCTCTAGTCAAACTTCAAGCCTTATGAATACTCCTGAAGGTGGCTACGGAGTTTTATGTTGCTGAAATATCGTGTATAAATAATAGTATTACTTGATAACAATGGAAGAAAGGCAATATTTATTTGGGCAGGGCAGATAAAATACACCCGACACTCACCAAAACTGAAGGTAGGAGGGCAGCAGGAACACAAAACACGCACAAACAAAGAAAAAACAATATTTCAGGTAACCACCCATTTTTCACTACTTCTAACTTGAAAAATGGTGGATACCCAAAACATTGTTTTTTCTGTGTCTGTGTGTTGTTTCGTGTTGCTGTTGCCCTCTTCCCTTCAGCTTTGATGAGTGTTGGGTGTATTTTATCTGTCCTGCCCATATAAATAGTATTACTTGGTTTGTTTCCCGAGACACATTCATAAATTGAGTTATAATGTTGAGATAATTACACACAAAGTGCTTAGTAGTTAAGTATGACAGAGTGTTTCACTGCCAATAACAACAGTAATTTGGGGATGGACTTGTAAGCATTTCCTAATGGCATCGTGGAAAGCTCTCCCACACAGTTTGAACCTTGTCACATAATCGGCACAGACGGATTATGGGAGAGAGTGGGGGTCAGGGTGAATTGGGACAAATGTTAGTATATTGAGAGCAGAACTGATCTCTTCTCTTACAGTGTGACTCAAGGATTGAGCCTAGAACTAAAGCACCATGAGGACAGTATGAAGCGGAGCCTTATGTAGTTAAAAATAACATGGTTCCTTCGGATAAAGGAAGTCATTGCTATGCTTGTAACCATTGCTTTGCACACCTTAATATGGCAACACAAGCTATAATCTACTTTTTCAGCTATTCTCATTATTTTTTATCTCTCTGAGATTGGTGTAAGAAATAGGAGTAATGCATGGAATGGAAAAGATGACCATGACCACAAGCTGGCACTCGATTTCAGGCACAAGGGTGAAGGAAGATTTTATTTTGTAGGTAAGGGTGTCAGGGATTGGAATAAGTTACCAAGAGAAATACTCTACTGCACTGTATATTTTGTATGAATGACCGCTCAACTTTTGTTTCCTATGTGTAACACTGTGTCATGCTGTTTTAATTTTCTGATCTGCTGCCCGTTTGTTTGCCATGCCGCGCGTTGTTTTTTTTTCCGTCAAATGTGTATATTTGTGTTAGTTTGATATGGTTTTCTGTGTGTTCTTTGTTTAACGATGGTTTATCTGTGTCGATGGAATTTTTCTTTATATTCAGTGATGTGTATAGTGTCTGGTGTGTCAGGTTTGTGTATTTGTTTATTTTATGTTTCCCTTCTGTTAGAGATTTCTGTATGGGATGTAAGTGTATGGCAAATGTAGAATAGTTCTTGTATTTTAGTGTTCTCATGTGTGTTTCTTGCCCCTTGTTTCGAATTTTCTACATGCTTGTCCAAACTACTGAGATTGACGTTCAGTGTATGTTTGCCTATATATTCCCGAGTTGTGGAATTTATTGGTTTGCGTGTTATTTTTAATGTTTTTCTGTATCATGTTGTTTGTTCTAAATGCTATTTTGAATCCTTTTTTTTTAATATATTGGCAATTCTGTATGTGACTTTGTTGATGTATGCCATCACATGCCATTTCTTTTTCTTTTGTTGTGGTTGTAGTATGTTGCATGCAGTTGATCTACTGTGTTTAAATGTATTTTGTGCTGATGGGATTATATTATGTATTGGTTTCTTTATTTGTCTCATAATTTTGTTGTTCAGTTGATGTACCCTGTTACCTCCATATCCATTTTAGGTAGCTACATAGATGATTGTGTTAAATTCCAGTATGTAGTTATCTTTACTGAGTGGGATTTTGTTCAGTCTGTGGAGCATGTGCCTTATTGCAGCTTCTTCATGTGTTTGTGAATGGTTTGATTTTGCTCCTATTATCATATATGTGGAGTTTTTTTTAATTATCTTAAATTAGTGTTGCTGTTTGTGTCTTATTATTATGTCAAGAATGTTCAGTTTACAATTAGTTCCTTTATCCACTGTGAATATAATGTATTGTATTGAGTTCAGCATGCAATTCTTGTATCCTCTGCTCAGATTCATTGACCAGGCAGCTTATGTCAACCACATATCTGTGTCAGTATATAATGCTGAAGCCTTTGTTTTTTCATAATGTCTTTAAATAACTCATTTTCCACAAGGTTCATAAACAAGCAAATAAACAAACAAAATACAATTGCTTCGGCCGTTTTTGTTTATCAATATTATCAGCAATTGAGGAAAATGATTTGCAACTTCTGGATATTGAAATACATTATCGTAGCTGCTCGCATCGAGCATCATTAAGTGCCCATGCACAGAATTTTAAGTGCTCACATGCAGAATGTCGTGGTGCGTGCATAGAACGATGTGGTGCTATACTATGTTCAGATAGAAAAGGCGGTTCAAGGCCACTTTGCTCTATCCCCACTCCACTGTCACATCCCCTACAGGCGAAGGGGAAATAGCTGCTGCGCATGCGCAAACATTTTCACCTCCGTCGCGCACAGTGCCTTGGCTCTGGTGTTAGCAGAACCGCTTCAGTGCTGGGTTCCAAGCCTGGCTCAGGTCTTGGAACCCAGCACTGAAGCCACTGCTCGAAGCATCACCCCCACCACCATCGGAGCACCGCAGCGCGAGTGGGAGGGCGGGTTCGGAGGGTATAAATATCGTTGCGCACGGAGCAGACCAGCAATCGCGTCCTGGACTGCGTTCCTCACGCCAAGCAATGGACGCTACCTGAAGATGATGGCACGTTACGCCATTGTAAATTCGTGCATCCACGACCAAATGACCCGGCTGCATGCCCTAGAGATCTTCAAACATCAGATCCGCCGGGAAAACTTACGATTACGCAAATTTTTCCCTTGTGGGCGCAAAGAAGTTCCACTCGAAGTACTTCCCAGGCAACACGCTCTCACCTTGCAAGAGGCTGGCCTCGGATGGCGGCGGGCAGGGGTTGGCGCCGATCTGGGAGAGAGGCGTGCTGCCGTGCACGACGCCGGGCGACAGCGGGGGCACGAGGGCGGGGCCCTGCGGCGGCAGGTGGACGGGGGCGGCCACCAGGCCCTGCGGGGTGTGCACCATCTGGTACGCCAGCTGGGCGGCCGCGGCCGCCGCGGGCCGGTGGGCGGGCAGCGGGGCCGGGCACTGCGGCATCAGCACCGCCCCAGCGGCAGCTGCGAGCTCAACGCCCCCTGCAGAGGACACCACCTGTCAAACACGTACTACACTCACCACCAGACCACCGGCCCCACCTGCAAACTGTCACAGTACTCACAGCTAAAGTTAAACACAACTAAGGTTACAAATAGTCATCATCATCGTTCTCCAGCTTCAGTCTCCCGGTTGCTGGTCACGTGCGTTCTCCACTTCTTCCTGCTCGTGAATAGTTCTCCAATCGTTTTAACATTGAAAGCAAGTTTCTGATCCCTCCTCTACTGTCTTGTTAGGCCTATCATATCATAGGATTTTTGACCAGGTTGACTCCCTCAGCCGTAGCGAGTCCCCTACTGAATCTGCAAGGCAGCAGTTTGTACTCAAATTTTACCCCTGAGTACTGGGATGCCTCTCCTGTCATCTTCCCCATATCGAAGTCCACCTTCTCAGTGTTACATGTCATTGAGGTCTTCAGTTAATCTGATAAATTTATAAGCCATTTCCTACACAGAGGCCTCCAAGGAGGACTCCTTCACCCGTAGCCATTGGTCCCCCTCCGGTTGTCAGGTTTGGTACTGACCGCCTAACCCTCAGACAGACACTCACAGGTAGTATGGTTTACTATCACATATGGAACCACGACAAGCCTGACATGACCTATAGAATAAAATTGGTAGCGTTGTAAATCTAAGATATGCAGTTTACATAGTTTCAGCCACCCGCCACCTACAGCGCTAGTTGTAAGTAAACACAACTGACGACTCATTTGGAAAATTGGTCTTCCTAAGAAATCCACTCGGTTATTCAATTTCTATGGGCGAAACATGTGTTTGCGGCTGAAATTCACTGGCAGCTGATAGAGGTTTACGGAGAAACAGTGATGTCTCGTCAGGATTTCGCGGAATGGAGCCGAAAGTTTGTGACCGGTAGAGAAAACGTCAGCAACGAGGATCATCGACCACCCTCCCTACAGCTTGCACCTCGCTCCGAGTGACTTTCACCTTTCTAATCACTTGAAGGAACACCTAAGAGGCCGATGATTCAATTCAGATGAGGAGGTGAAACACAATGTGGCTGAACACACAAGACAGAATTTTTACCAGGAGGGAATATTCAAACTCATACAACGAAGTGACAAATGCCTGAACCAATATGGAAATTACATCGAAAAGTAACCTAATGTATGGCTTACCAGTTGACTGTATTGGTTGCTAGAAATAAAATGTCTACATTTTACTGCAGGCTTTGTAACCTTGGTTTCTGATCACACCTTGTAAAGTCCCACATACATAGGTTCTCTGCTGTTGACAGTATTACTCTAAGCAAGAGAAGATGGTTTCTTCACCAGTCCTCTACCTTCCTTTATTTGTTGCAATACTTAAAAGCTTGAGAGACAACAAACATCGCATTCATCTCTCATTTTTTCATGTACTTTGGATCAACATTAATATTGTCTCTGGAGCGAGGAAATCAGTGAAGGAGGCTAAAGGAGTGTGGGAATTTTTAACAAGAAAAAAGAAAAGGACAACTGTGCACAAGAGACGACAGACGATTTTCAGAATGAAGAGGCAAAGGAAGGAGAGGAAGAAATCAAATTTTTTTTGTTGTAACAAATTAAGATAATCCAAGAAATGATGGGTGAAAAGTAAAGAGGGGGAGAAAACCAGAACTGGAATTTAGAAAAGAAGGAAATTGAGTGAGCAAGGAGAAAAAATATTGACAAAATGCAAGGTGAAAAGGAAACATAACTTCAACATGGTGGATGTGTGCAGAAATGCAATTAAATACAAAGAAAGAAAAATAAGAAGCTGAAGTGAGGCTTAAATTTGCATTGAAAAGCAAGGAGAATATTGAGAGACAAAGACAGCTATAAAAGCAAAGAGTATGTAATCAGTATTGATATTTCACTAAATCATTTAGCAAGGAATTACACAGAAGTGTACTTAATTAGCCTCCATTTAAAAATTACTACTGGGCTACACCTGTTTACTTTCATCTTTTATAACACCAATTAACATGACTAGTATCACTGGTCATCTTTAACAAATCACTTTACATCATCATACATAATTACTCTGAGCATCTTCACCAATCACTGTAAACAAGGTTACAACCATAATCAGTGTTACTTCATAAATATCTACACACAAAAGAAATATATATATATAATGTGGCAATATATTGAGCAAAATGTGACACAAAAAAAGGAACAAAGGACAGAGAAATTACCACAAATACTCACAACAGTTCCATTTATGGAAGGGCAAAAGAGTCAATGAATTCTGAAACCTACTATCATGTGCTTGGAGTCCAGTAATGAACATTCAGAAACTCAAAAATGGTTGTTAAATCACCCTATGTGTTAATGTTTGACTATAATAATGTTTCCCTGAAACTGTATGGCTGAAAACCAGATGTGTAGTGTATGTTATTCAAACAGAAATTACTGTCAAATTACAAAGGTAATGATGTGGTGGTTGAAATGATAATGTAGGAAGGAGAAATTAAGTTAGGAACAAAACTGGGAGAGGAAAAGATAAATTGTATTATGTAAAGAATAGAAAACATATGAAATAATTATTTAAAAAAACTGAAGTTTTATTAAAAATAAGAATATCAACCAATGTAGCTGGTACTTTCCAAGACAGATAAATGCTGTTGTAAAGAATTATTTATGAGAGAAATAATGTGAAAATAAGGGGAAAGGATGGGGGAGAGATGAAGGTATAACTATCCAACACAGAGACCGTGAAAGTTGCCAGGCATTCGATATACACAAGTTGGCCATTTTACATAATCTATGTTTGGAGCATTGCTGCTGACAGATAGGATCCTGGTAGCACTATACACTGAATCAGGAAGTGTGGCATGCACAGTGTCAGGATGGTCAGGATTTAACGTGTATACCATTCATCCTGAATCATTAATAACTTATAGTAAGACTGTAATAAGAAGCTGTACTTTCGTTGAAGTCAATTGACAGATTAAGGCTCATACATTAATTCAATTTCTTTTTTAAAATCCACCCAATCACAATCTCATTACAATTTTACTGTTGACTCGCACCTAGATTAACTTTTACTCTAAACTAGTAATGTCATTACTTTGTCTAGGAAAAATTGAGTGATGTTGCTAGAAATTTCAATTGCAGATTTAGGAAAATGAAAAGAGGGGTGGGCATTCAGACAGTTGTGGATAAGTACTGAGAAGAAGTTGTATATGATGTGTAAATGTTGAAAAATACTAACAAACTTGTTTGACGAGACTAAATGACACCTACAAGCGGATAGTAGATACAATAGAAAAAACTTTTCAAAGTAAATCAGATCGGCTAATTAGGAAATTAGATTCTGAGAAACTGTGAAGATGATATTTTTCTGTAGATAGAAATATTATTCAGGCCGAGTCTGAAAACTTGGTGTGTAGCACGAAGCTAGAATTGAATCCACACACGGCCATGTTTATCACAACTGTTTTGTGCTAGCAAATATGAACAATCCCGTATTCTACAACATAACGTCGATGGAGGGATTTTCAAACATTTATTTTAAAGTTTCTAAGACATGCGTGTGTTTTTGCATGAATTAAGCACTTCAATAAGTTACTTGTGTGCTCTTGATAATTTTCTGAGGTTTATTTTATGCATAACATCCCAGCACCTGTACCTCCAAAACGAATGGAAATTGGACACATGTTTATACGAACTCGTAGCGTTTCTGCGTTGATAAAATCATCAAGAGAGTCTATGAAGGCATTCACTCATAGTGCTTTAGAAAGGCTTAAAAAGCCACATTCACACTGCATCTTATACATAAAAAAAACTTGAAGGTATAAAAACAAATAGAACCACCTTCATAAATATGATTTAAATTCTTCGTAAACCAAAAGAGGCCACGAGGAGAACGATCAAATTACATTCGATTTTTGAAGCCGTGATCACAGGATTTTCCCGAGTTAAACTCTTGGCTCCAGCAGCATTACGAAGAATAAAAACTTATTTAAGGAGTACTAAGCAAAGACTGATCACATGGTAGGGCAGGTAACCGAGAAATAGCGGATAGTTTGGATCTTCAAGAAATCGCTAATATATTTATAAATACAGCTGTTGTTCGACAATATACGTTTTAATTGGCAACAAATTATATCAGTATATATATTATAAAATTTTCCTTCTGAGAATTATTAATTTTGATTTATTGGTCTTACAATTTGTAGTACAATTTTGTACATTCAGTAGATACCAATAAATATCTCGTGCTAGTAAAAATTGTGTTACACATTGCATACTGGTTTCATTTCTATGATTAGAATAGGTAACCATTCATTATTGTTCATCCCAGCATTTGGTACTCTCTTTTTCCCCCTTCTTCTCCGTACCTCCATATTAACTACTGGCTGTACCTGCCACTGCGTTCCCGATAAGCGATCCTTGCGAACAGAAATCAAATGCAATAGCAAAATTCTAAATTCTTCTAGAAGTACAAAAATCCTTAGTACCTATCAACTGATCTTATAATTTGAAAATCTGAAAGTTTGTTCCTCAATCACGTCAAAAAGACTGAACCAATTTTAATGAAGTTTAGTAGGTTTTTGGTATGGAATAAATTTAGAAAATGCAAAAACTTTGTCCTGCTTTGGCTACCTGTTCGCTTATAACTTGAAGACGGATTTAGATGAGATTTTCATGATTATGTAAGACTTGCTGGTTCCTGCGACTTTGTGTTTGTCAAGATATATATATATTATATATATATACATATATATTATTCTTTTTTTGCATAACCTTAAATATTTCCAGGATAAAAAGTGGCCTATATTGCTCTCTGTCAGATATTATATCAGCAACCCGTTAGCAATGGTCCAGTCAAAATCAGTTTACACACTTCGTCAGGTTTTATTTTTTAAAAAATAATGTTGTCAAAGGAGCATGAGCACCCACGAGGTTTTTAAAAAATCCGGCGCTCCTGCTACAGGGTGATTCATGAGGAATGGTAAATACTGAAGCAGGTGGTAGTATGAACATTACTGATTTAAACCGTTCATATAAACATGTGTCCGATTTCCATTCATTTTGGTGATCCAGGTGCTGGAATGTTATGCGTAAAATAAACATCAGAAAACAGTCGGACCATACAAATAACTAATTAAAGTACTTTATTCATGCAAATACGGGTGCATATTTTACAAAAGTTTAAATTAAATGTTCGAAAATCCCAGCACTGACTTCAAAACAATTTGCAGCTCTCTTCGTAACAGTACGTGCAGCTCTCCTGAGTACGCCTTGGTGTACTTTTATCAGGGTAGCAGTGTTTACAATGCGAGCGAGTAATTCGTCTGTTGTGTTTGCTTTTTCTTTGTTCACTTTGTTTTTCAATCATCCCCACACACAAAAATCTAATAGGGTAAGGGGTAATGGGATTTTCGAACATTTAACTTAAACTATTGTAAATATACACGTGTTTCTGCATGAACCAAGTACTTTAATAAGTTATCTGTTGATTGTTTTCAGAGGTTTATTTTATGCATAACATTCCAGCACCTGTATATCCAAAATGGATGGAAATCGGACACATGTTTATATGAACTTTTTTACTCAATATTGTTCATACTACCACCTCCTTCAATATATATGGTTTCTCCTGAATCACCCTGTATTGCAATTTTACCAGCTAAAAAATAAAAATAGCACAATATGGAGGGAAATCATGCGTGTCATGACTGGAGAAGGAAGGATGTGCAATGTCACAGCTTATTTCCATTATGAATGTGCATCTCACCTGCAGAGGGTGTGGCGAGGGAGGGTAGGGCCCGGCAGGGGTGGCTGCACCCCCCGCGGCGGGGCTGTTGGAGTTGGAGCTGCTGCTGTGGCTGCTGCCGCCGTGGCCGTTGTTGTTGTCGTAGCTGGCGTAGTCGGAGCGCAGCAGGTTCTCGCTCTGCATCTTGCCCTTCAGGCAGGTAATGTATCGGTTGCAGAAATCCTTGCACAGCTCCTGAACCTTCTCCAGCTCCAGCAGGTGGATCCGCAGCACTTGGATCGCTTTGATCATCTGCAAGAGAAAACGACCTCGCTTAAGAAAAAGTTACGTCATATTTTTATAATACGTAAAGTTAAAAGTCGTGCCTCTTAGTATTACTTGTTACGTGTAAGTCCTTCTGGAAGATTTCTTGAAGTTTCTTAAAGCTTCTTAATCACAATTCAATTATGTACTGAGATAATCAGTTTTAAACTTTATTCAGCAATAGTGAAAGACTAATAATTAATACATTTCTACGAGAAAGACTACTTTGAGGAATTCTTTTGATAAAAAGAATTTGAGACCACATTCAGACAAATAATGTATGAAGATTTTTATGTAACAACTAGCTGTAACCAGCGACTTCCTATTCGTGGATTTAGAATTTTATTGTTACAATGAGATATGGAATGTTGTAATTTATGTAAAAGGTGCCCAAAAAAGTACAGAGTTGGGAAGCTGTCACTGTACCATTACCATTGAACCTGTTTAATGAAGAGAACCAATTTCCAAAACTTACAGGAATACACAAAATAATAGTCTGTGGCAGTGCAAATCCAAATCTATACTGTATAATAAATTGTGTTTGTGCACAAAATTTATGCACAATCATATACAAACTAACTGTGAGAGCAAAAAAGCCTGAGTGACTCATACACTATCCGTCTGTCTGTCACCATTCAGCTAGTTTTCAAAATTTCATTATAAAATATGTTATTTATCCTGAAAAAGGTATCCTATGTCCTTCCGAATGATACATACTATTTCTATGACATGTTTCATCCAGATCATGATCTGGATGAAAAATGACAAGATGCATGGTAAACGACCCAGAGGAAGACCAAGAGAGGGATGGCTGAGAGGAGAGGACTAGAACAAAGTGGTGACAGAGAGGTGGTGGGATGAAAGAAGGAAATGGAGAGGCTTGTGCATGAAGCAGACCCGGCCAGAGGCTGGAAACTGTTGAGGATGATGATGATGATTTTACCAGCTACAAAATAAAAATAGCACAAGATGGAGGGAAATCAGGAGTGTTATGACTGGAGAAGCAAGGATGATGATGATGATTTCATCCAGATCAGTTCAGCCATTTAGTTGTGAAAATGCAACAAACAGACAGAGTTACTTTCGCATTTGTAATATTAGTGTCAACAAGCAATAACTGAAATAATCATATGATGTCACAGGTTGTAAAACCACTGAACAAATTCACAAGTGCAGTAGTTCTATCTAACTTTTTTGGAAAGATTAAATGCAAGATTTAAAAAGATTCAATGAGTTTAGAGGTGACAGTCTTCAAATCCAGTGAGTAAATTTTTGCTGAATGTTTCTACCTGAACACTGTTTTCTACAATACTTGCAGTTAGTTTGGTATTTGTGTCCTTTCACTGGAGCCCAGATAAATTTTTGGCAGGGGTGAATTGTTTACCCACCTAATGTTGAATTAGGAGAAACTTGCAAATGTTGTTCAATATTGGAGCCATTGTCAAAAGTATTGGCCAGGGGCAGTCAACCTGTTTTACTTACTGCCCATTTTTGTGTCTCTGTCAGTAGTAAAATATTCTAACTTCCCACCAGTAATGGGAAGAAACTTTACGGTATTAAATTTATAAGGCAGATTTACAGCTAGTTAAAGCAAATAACAACAATTAATTACCAAATAATTTATGTAAGACTTGTACTACATTCGAATCTTTATAAAATGACTTTCTGTAGTTAAATCTATCTTTCTATATATCCATTGCATGGATTGAAGAATGAAGTCTGGTAATTTATTAATTAGATCACTGAGGCTGATGCTGTGGAACAAAACTTTGGTGAGACCATTGCTCGAATATGGTAGTGTAGTATGGGACCCTCATTTTACGTATCAAATACAGTAGTTGGAGAGGGTGCAAAGAAGGGATTATAGATTTGTTTCTGGAAATTATCGCAGGATGCAATCAGTGACGGATATGATAAAGGAGCTAAAATGGGATTCATTGCAAGATAGGAGAAGGATGAGGAGGGTCATGGGAGTGTACAGGGCATATACTGGCGATGAGGCATGGAAAGATATTGCAATAGGTATGAAAAGTAGTGCATGGAAGGGAAAAGATGACCATGACCACAAGCTGGCACTCGATTTCAGGCACAAGGGTGTGGGAAGATTCTCTTTTTTAGGTAAGGGTGTCAGGGATTGGAATGAGTTACCAAGAGAAATGCTGAATAATTCACCAAAAACTTTGAAAGAATTTAAAGATAAAATTTCTAGAAGGCAAATGTAGGTGGGTGCAGGATAGGGGGAAGATGGGTGTGTAGGGAAATTGCCACCGGAGTCTGTGCTCCATTGCAATTAAATTAAATTATTATTATTATTATTATTACTATTATATTGGATACCTGGCTCAATTTGTGTAAGGAACAAATGAAGGTCTCCTCTTTCTGAAATATTCAGGCGGTTTCTTTCTTTGACCATAATATGATTACAAGCATTAAAGCCTGATTTCATGCGATATGAGATAGGAGAAAGTATCAATAAACAATAACATTTTCCAAATATTTACATATAAGACAGACAGTTTTTTTATTATTATTTTGCCACATTTATATCAACCACTGTCGAACTTATGTTTACTTTCTTCATCATATCCAATTTTGAAGCTGCAAATTGACATCATTCAATCTGTTGAATTTAAAAAAGATCAAAGTGGTCAAAGTGCTTCATTATCGAACAAAACCCCTACTGCACATCATGAAAGCTGGGACACCCACTAGTGTGACTGCCACTGGTGTATCTGAAGGAGAGCTACTCACAAGGCCGTCGACCTCGGGGTCGTTGAGGAGGAAGGGCTTGCGGTCTCTCTCCTGGTGCTGCACGAAGGCCTGGATGTCCATGTTGAAGCTCTCCGAGTTGGGACACTCCGCCGACTGGGTCGCCTGCTCACAACGCTCGAACAGCAACGCCAGCAGTGGGAACAGGGGGTGTCTGCAACGGTAAAGCCATTAAAAACACATGGAACCAACAATATGTACTATTAAATTCACCTCTTTCCTTCAAAATGTATTCTGTTAACTATGTAGGTAACAATGAAAGGAAAGAACTGCTGCGAGGCAATATTTACATGGAAAAGGAAGGGAAAATACACCCAACACTCGCCAAAGTTGACGGGAGGAGGGCAGCAGCAACACAAAACAACACACAAACAAAGAAAACACAAATTAGAGTACTTCCAGACTCTACCTCCCAATCTGAACTCCGCAGGTGCGAATTGGTATATCAACACATCCTGCAGACTAGACATCCCCCAGGCCTAAATTTCCGTTAACATCTTCCATCCTCACCCTATACACCCACCACTGGCCAGTACAATAGTTTCATATATTTTTCAAAAATTTTCAATTATATTTTTATTTATTTATTTATATTTTTTATAACAACTATTTATTCAACCATTTTAATCTTTCTTATACTGGCGGTTATATTATCGTTGCTCCCCTCACAACCTCCAACGGTCTATTGCGTTCTATGAGTGGCTGCGTCCAACGTAAGTCTTGCGCGAGACCAGCCACCTCTCTGTTAACTTGAAAAAGGGATTTTCACCCAAAATATTGTTTTTTCTTTGTTTGTATGTTCTTTTGTGTTGCTGCTATTCTGTTAACTACATATATATGGTTAATCATAGAATCGATTTCAACATAACCACAGGATAGAGCTAGAATACTGTTAAGAGTTAGAATCCTGTCTACAGGAAGCAGATCATGTACTTATCAGTCTACAACAGTGAACAAATCTAAAAATATCTAAAAAGAAGCTAATAACAATTAAATTCCAAGGCAAATGCCACATCCATACGAAAACTTTAGCTGACTGAAAAATTATTGAACAGGATCTGGTTTTAGCTATCTAGGCATTTGATGTCAATCAAATAAATGACAACTTAAAGAGAAGCTCAGAAAATAAAACCAGAACATAAAAAACTTAAATTCTACAATATGACAGCCATTCTACACACGCTTTTTATGGGAGTGAAACCCGGATACTTAAAAATAGACATTATAGCACATTAATAGCTACTGAAATTCAATCCTAAGACCAATGTAAGTGTGCAAAAGGCCTCATGAATGAAAAGACCTAACTATTAGATCTGTTTATTACGAAAGATATACAAGGGATGATGTGAACATTTATTAAGGATAGATTAAGTCAGAGAGCAACTTGGAAAGGTCACATCAAATTGATGCGCTCGAGAACATTTTATAAACTTAAAGATCTGTAATTTCTTCTAAAAACAAACAACACAGTCAACAACCATGGACTCAGCATTAATAACCAAGATTTATTCTTCAAATTGAATTAAAATAAATGACAAGTGATAGGACATGAAAAACTGCTATGTTTAAGTGAAAAATGTATAGGTTGATATGATACCTGGACCAAAATTATTCGCAATATGAAGGTTTTGGGTACGGGTAGTGTCCATTCCTCTACTGCATTAGTTGTCATGTATAATTAATAGTCTCACTCCAAAAGCAAAGCGGTTGGGGCGGTATTGTATAGTGGACTATTGCCGGGACTGACCTGTAGGCAGATTTCTCTGTTGTGTATAATTAGTAAGGCGATTGCGCCGGTATCGTATAGTGGAGTGTTGCCGGGAATGATTTGTAGATGGATGTCTCTGTTGTGTGTGATTAGTAAAATGGATGCGGCGGTATCGTGTAGTGGAGTGTTGACTTTGTAGCGAGATGACTAGATGGGTCATCTCGTACAATGTAAATTAATTATTGTTTGATTTAATATAAATAAGAAACAGAAATCCGCGTCTAGCTAAGAGGTGTGTTAGCGTGAGCGACAGTCTGACTTGAGCCGGAAATGCCCGGTAAGGGGGCATCCATAAATTACGTGAGGTGAAATAGGGGAGGGGGGAGGGGGGAGGGGTCCGGCGAAATCTCACCAAGGGGGAGGGGGGGGGGTTTACGGAACTCTCACGTGAGATTTTGCGAAAAATTAGGGGACAATAGAGCAAAAACAAAAAAAGGTCTACAATTTGCGGCAAAGTCGATTTTAGGAGGGTATCTCGGTTAGGGTGTGACCTAAAAAAAAAAATCTACAAAAGTTACCAGGGCGATTTCTAGGGGGGGTTCTCACGGACCAGATCTCACCAGAGGGGGGGGGGGGGGGGGGGGTTCCGGCCAGATCTCACGAAATCTCACCAGGGGGGAGGGGGGGGTCCAGAAATCCGGAAAAACACCTCAAGTAATTTGTGGATGCCCCCAGTCGAGACAATGAGAAGATTATCTCGGCAAGGCGACGCTGGTATCGGTGAGAAAGGCTGGACTCTGGGGAATTTTGCGGAAGGGATCCGTAGATGCGCCGTTTGCTGGGTGGAGTTGGAAAATTGTTTCTACATATCCTCCCGAACAATCCCGACAAAACCCGAAGACTCTTTGCAAATAAGAGGCAATTTAGTAGCCAGCATAGAGGGGAGACTTTTGCGAAGCCAATCCGATGTGTTTATTTCCTCACGTGGTTGGAAATATTACAAATTTTGTACTCGCCGAGGAGAGGAAGGAGAGACGAGCTGACAACTGCGAATGATTTCGTTCTGGAGGTTTCGATGACTGAGCGCCTAGTCCGATCGATGTTGTCACTTGTGTTGGTTGACAAGTGCCTAGCATTACCTGGATGGTGCGCTGTTGAGAGGCGATAGCGCTCTTGTTACGACGCTGCGTGCAGCCAGACAGACACGGTAATTATACCTTCAGAAACAGTGTGTACTCAGACGAATCATTGAGATAGCCCTTTAACGGCCTGATGAGTGTGAGTTCTTATGCCGCCGGACATTAATTCCTGAGCTAGTTGTGTCTAAAAGCCAAATGCTTTTTGGTTTTCATTATCCAGTTTGAATTGAAAGACTGATTTCCATGTTTGGAAACTTTCAATGACTATTATTTGTGGGAACAAATTAACTCCCTGATGCCCTATGTAATCCAGTTAAATCTGATGTTTTCTTGTTATAATTGTCATACAAGAATCACTCCCGTTATGTATAAGAGAGTTTTTGCTTCAGTTGCATATGGAATTTGTAACTCTTTGTAATGTACATGTATTGCAATTTCTTAGCTTCAATTAACGATAATTGTTTGTTATGTTGCACCTGTAAGACAAGGTATTGCGTTGAACTTTATTTTGCATAGACAGATGTTTGATTAATGGTAAATATACCTCTGGCTGTAAACAGTAACGAGTACCAAATAAACCAATATTTTAGGATCTTTTCAAATATTAATAACAGAAGTAATGGTTTCACCTCTGTTTGCTGAAATTAATATATGTGCTTTGCATAAGGTAGTGGAAGGTGGCGATTATAAATCATGCAAGGTAAGCAATAAATCTGCCCAACCTACCAATCCGCTACAACCTGCAGACGGATCACTCTGTTGTGTATAACTAGTAAGGCGGCTGCGGAGGTATCGTGTAGTGGAGTATTGCCGGGACTCACTAGTAGACGGATCTCTGTGTTGTGTATAATTAGCAAGGCGGTATCGTGTAGTGGAGTATTGCCGGGACTCACTTGTAGACGGATCTCTGTGTTGTGTATAATTAGCAAGGCGGTATCGTGTAGTGGAGTATTGCCGGGACTCACTTGTAGACGGATCTCTGTGTTGTGCATAATTAGCAAGGCGGTATCGTGTAGTGGAGTATTGCCGGGACTTACTTGTAGACGGATCTCTGTGTTGTGCATAATTAGCAAGGCGGTATCGTGTAGTGGAGTATTGCCGGGACTCACTTGTAGACGGATCTCTGTGTTGTGCATAATTAGCAAGGCGGTATCGTGTAGTGGAGTATTGCCGGGACTTACTTGTAGACGGATCTCTGTGTTGTGTATAATTAGCAAGGCGGTATCGTGTAGTGGAGTATTGCCGGGACTCACTTGTAGACGGATCTCTGTGTTGTGTATAATTAGCAAGGCGGTATCGTGTAGTGGAGTATTGCCGGGACTTACTTGTAGACGGATCTCTGTGTTGTGTATAATTAGCAAGGCGGTATCGTGTAGTGGAGTATTGCCGGGACTCACTTGTAGACGGATCTCTGTGTTGTGTATAATTAGCAAGGCGGTATCGTGTAGTGTAGTATTGCCGGGACTCACTAGTAGACGGATCTCTGTGTTGTGTATAATTAGCAAGGCGGTATCGTGTAGTGGAGTATTGCCGGGACTCACTTGTAGACGGATCTCTGTGTTGTGTATAATTAGCAAGGCGGTATCGTGTAGTGGAGTATTGCCGGGACTCACTTGTAGACGGATCTCTGTGTTGTGTATAATTAGCAAGGCGGTATCGTGTAGTGGAGTATTGCCGGGACTCACTTGTAGACGGATCTCTGTGTTGTGCATAATTAGCAAGGCGGTATCGTGTAGTGGAGTATTGCCGGGACTTACTTGTAGACGGATCTCTGTGTTGTGTATAATTAGCAAGGCGGTATCGTGTAGTGGAGTATTGCCGGGACTCACTTGTAGACGGATCTCTGTGTTGTGCATAATTAGCAAAGCGGCTGCGGCGGTATCGTGTAGTGGAGTATTGCCGGGACTCACTTGTAGACGGATCTCTTGTCGGCCTCGAACTGCGCCTGGTCGGGCTGGCCGCCGCCCGCGCTGAAGCCGCCGGCCGTGGCGCCGCCCCCGGCGGGCCCCTCGCTGCCCCCGCCGCCCCCGCCCGCCCCCGCCGTCGTCATGGCGACGCCGCCGGCAGTCTCCGTCTGCTCGTACCCCGGCGTCACCATCGTACTGCCCTCTTGCATTTCCTGACTCACTCATGCGCACATCTGAAACAAACCACACAGCACACGTGAACGTCACATCTCGTCTCCACGCAGAATAGCTAATTAGGAGGTACTAAAAACAAATCTCATTAAAACTGGCTTCATTATTTTTATCGCACTTGTGGTATGCCAGAAAACTTAACCCTAACTTAATATACGGCAGCGGTCCACTCAGGGGCGTAAGTACCACAGGGCTACGCGGTGCAGTGCACCGGGGCCCCCACGCTCAGGGGGCCCCGAGCGCAGCTGAGGGGGCCCCAAGCGCCGCTTAGAGGTCCGCTGGCCTTCAGGGCAAATAGGCGACCTTTTGGCAGAGCTAAAAATAAAAAAGTCGCCCATCTGGCCCGAGGGCCCAAAATAATTTTTTTTGAACCGGGGCCCTTGTTCTAGCTACGCCACTGGGTCCACAGGTAGAATATTATAAATTTAATCCTGACTAAAGCTATTATAACAAAACATAAATTAACAGTAAATAATAACATAACACAATCAGTCTTTCTTTCTTTTCCGTAGTTTACTCTCTTTCTTTGTATGTTCATACATTTTCCATTCGTACAATTCCAGCTATAGGTGATCTCTGCATGAGGAAACTAGTTTAATTTGCTTATTTTGACTCCTTATGGAGTAATATTCTAGGTCATTACTGCTCATAGAGACAAAGTGTTCAGAGCCCAAAACGAATAATAAGAATTGTGTGTGGGATTAGCAGCAGAACACCTTTTATCCTTCCATGCACCAATCTTAATTCATCTAGTAATATCTTTGCACACCTCATCACCAATATACACCTCGTACAATCCCAATTTCAATCACTGACTCACGAGTGAGAAAGAATGTGTGTACGAGGTACATGGGCGCCGGGAGGGGGGTGCAAGGGGGTGCACTTGCACCCCCCTGACATCCCGGGTCGCCCGTAAATTTGGGCTGATAGGGGGTGGGGAGCACCAATTACAGCCCTGGTGCACCCCCCTACATCCCGCATTAGTACAGCTAAAAAAAAAAAAAAAGGTCGCCCGGAAATTTTTGGGCCGATAGGGGGGGGGGGGGCACCAATCCAGCCCTGGTGCACCCCCCTAGAAGCAATCCTGCCGGCGCCCATGACGGGGTACGACACATATGGAAATGATACTCCTATCTCGCGAATACCAGAAAGAAGGAAAATTGAAGGATTTTAAATGTGGTGCTAAACGAGGATGCTGTAAATTAGATAGACAGATAAATCACGTTATGAACATATATTAGAAACGAAGGGTGAGCGGAGATATTTGTGGAAGAGGCTCACATGAAGAACAGACAAGATGGCGGGTCACATTCCAAGACACGCGGGACCGACACGTGGAGGGAGACAAAGTCAAATCAGATCGTCGTATGGCACGTTTTTTCGGCCGTCAGATCGCAAGAGTTTTCGATTAGCCGCGCAAAGCGCCTCTGGCCGTGGCTAACTAACCTAACCCGGCAATCCTACAGGGGACCTATAGTTTAAAGTGGAATCCGAACCACGGAAACGCTCTGGCGTACTGCACATTAGCGGGATCCATTAATTACGCGTGGCTAAAAAAGGGGAGACGGGTCCGGCGGAATCTCACCAGGGGAGGTCGACAGAAATCTCACTTCCTGGAAAAATAGTAGAAATAAAAAAAATCTCCAAACTACTTCCGACGGCGATCCCAAGTTAGGAAAAAAAGGGGCCGTCTCACCACCCTTGGGGAACAAGAGAGCTAAAAAAAAGTCTCCTAAATTGCGAATTCGCTAGCGAGGGGGGAGGGGGTCCCCTTGAGATCTCACCAAGCATCACCAAAGGAAACCGGGTATATTAGTTCCAGAAAAAACTCAAAAACTACTCAGAAGATTTTGATGGGGTTTTCAACGTTTTAAAGCTTAGGATCTAAACTGAATTGTTTGGTATATTTTGGTTTCAATGTTACATAGCACCGGAGCAGTAAATTAAATTCTGAAGATATAGAGTAAAAAACCAAAGATCCAATAAACCAATAATTGCCATACTTCGTGGGAAAAAAATAGCAGCAATGGCATCTTCCGATTTCTTTCTTAAATTTAGCTTATGCATTCTTTAAACCGCATAGATGGCCGTACTAAATGAGAAGAAGAAACTACGTAAAAATGTAAATACGTAAGTTAATAATTACGAAATAAACAGAAATAACATCGTTGACGTTGAAGTTATCTCAGGCAGCGAAGCTACAATCTCTGACTACTAACAAAACCTGTACATATAAACAGCGTTTTACATGAAAATGTGCCTTTCGTAATATCAATAAATGTAGTTTTGGAAAATAATTCTAAATACTTGATATTCAAGTGTATAGGCATGGGATTGATTTTAATTTTGAGTTGCAGTGCCAGATGAAGTAGCATAATCAGAACATTTTCGGCTCTAGCGGCAGGTGAAGCAGTATAATGAGACACGCTGAAGTTTTATTCTGTGAAAACTGTCTAAATCTACTCAGTGGTTTTCAAGTAATGCTAGATTATTCGTAAAATAAATGTGTCGTAACATCTGAAGACGTGCCTTAAATTTTGACCTTTAACCCAAAATCTCAAATTCTGTAAATCCATTCAAAATCTACATTTTCTGCGCGATGCCGGAATAAACAGACACATTGCAGATACTTTTTTTATGTATGTTGTATGTATTAATGCGCGTACGGTTCATGTTTCGAGCAGCAACATTAGCAGATGTTGTATTTAGGTTGAAATATAACCTGGACCAAAATGAAAACTGACATTCCGCATCAGAACATTAACGCACACCATTCTGAGAGCTGTGCGGGTAAATCAAAGTTTAGTTTAGTACAGGAAATGGCTGTAACCAAATTAATGTAGCCTGGTACACATGCATCTTTTGGAATGAATATAAATAGTCTACGATTAAATCAACTGCCTAAATTTGGTTTCCAAAAACCAACCTTTCTCCCTCTTTCCATCCCCTTAATTATTGTCAACGTTTTTTTATACAAAGCTACAATCGTTACCGTTTGATCAATCACCTTGAAAATTGTCACATATAGGCCTTATATGTTTTCATGGAAGTTTCTGACCAAATAAAAAATCCAAAGTCACAAACTCTCCCTCTTTGCATCCCTTAATTTTTAAATAACCCATACTTTTTATCCGATTTCGATGGAATTTGTATATGTATACTTAAAAACAACTTTACACATTAGATTTACAAAAACCCAATCCGTCTCCCCTTGCTTGGTAGGGGGCGGGTGAATCTAGGGTTCTGCTTTAATTCCGGAAATGGATGACACGAATTTTATGAAACTTGGTACACATATTTCTCATTAGGCGAATAAAAATAGTGTATGGGTAAATCGACGCCAACTAGACCGGACAACGCCGAGAGCTCTGCTAATAACTATATAATCTGAAAACGTAATTTTAAAAGAATTGATTTTTTTTTTTAGCAGAGGGTGCTAAGCACCAAATCCTAAACCCATGCATTCCAATCCCGAATAGCACGGGGAAAGAAGGAATACATAAAAGCATCAGTACGGCATCTTATTTCTCGAATCTTATCCCCCCGGTCATTGCGACCTAAATAGGTTGGCGGAAGAAGTATTTCATTGCACTCGTAATTTAAAGATTTTCGCATATTCTCCAATAAATTCAGACGCAAACTACGTCGTCTGTCTTCCAAACTATCCCAGCCCAATCTATGTATCAATTCTGTGACGCTTTTAAAGATGCCAGACCGCAGGGAGACAAATGCCAGAGTATATTAAGCAGATGATACAGGTGGAAGGTTGCATCAAATCAATCGAAATACTGATGACGGATAGTAAAATATAAGTGGGGATGAGAGACTTTGTTGTTTGCTGGTTCGCCGTTCTGAGTCCCCTAGTCGGCGCAGGCGCGGGTTGCAGAAGTTGCGAGCGTCTAATTATCTGCAGACACGACGAGAATGCCGGAAACTAGTGCCCGCTCCCCTGTTTAAGGCCGCCCCAAGTTTCCGCATAAAAATTTAAATTTTAAGGCGCGCTCATTCCGCAGTCTTGTTACAAATGCAAAGCGCTGCAGCCAGCTGTCCCCGGTAAACACAACAACCACAACCGCAACGCGACGTGAAAATAGTGCAAACAATATCAACAGTCACTAGGCGTAAATCAATCTTCTATAAAAGAGGTTTTCAACCTTTTTGAATACGCGACCTCTTTGTATGCATAAAAAAAGCGATCCCCAGGTCAATAACAATAATAAAAATAAACTTTGGCGACTACACATATCCGTAATAAAACTGCGTACGTGATTTATTTCTGTTGAGACTTCCTACTGATCGAGAAATCAGATGCTGTGCAAGGTAGTCGCTGTCCGGGCAGTGATGTAACTATTCTTTGCCGTGGTGGCGGCGCGGGAGGTTAGAAGGTGGAGTCAGCGGCCACATAGGAACAGTCTGTTTCCGTTCACTGCAGTCAGTTGTCCGAGCACGCCAGCGAGTACGGACTAGCTTCACTGTGAAGGATGTTAAAATGGAGTTCTCAAAAGATCTGCGTAGCAGGGTCGCATTTAAGCATAGGCTGTAGCCTAGGGGCCCCCACCACAACCCTGGATCTCCCGCCTGAGCCAGTGGTAGAGCTAAAAAAAAAGGTCATCCATAATTTTTTTGGGCCGAATTTGAAATATTTCAAAATTTAAGCGACAGGAGGGCAAGCACCACCTGTATAGCCTAGGGGCCCAGATAGCCTAAATGAGGCCCTCCAAGTCAGCTAGAAGTGACAGTAGCGGATGCAAATCAAAACCGAAAAAAAATAGACTTTATGACGACAATTACCTGAAATATGATAGAAAGAAGGGAAATAGGCTGCAATGAGAAAATGATTTGGTTATTTGCTCTCAAAAATGCAACCACGATTAGACAATTTATTTAAAAAAATGAACAGGCACAGCCTTTCATTGAAAACTTTGTATTTTTATGCAGAGTAAGACCTACAACCCCTGCTTTTTACATTTACCTAGCTTGCGACCACGACCCCTCCCCCCTCCCCCGCCCCCAGCAAACTACCCTAGGTCGCGATCCACAGGTTCAAAAACACTGTTCTATACTAATGAAAGGCTGATCTTGGTCATTGTGTAGCCATGACAGTAACGCTGTGACGTCACGCTCGCAGCCTCCGTTAATGGATTAACGACAGCCAGAGATATTACTAAATGCTACAGTTTTGAGTCATATTTAGTAACAGTTCTATTTAACTAAGCGCCCTCGAAGAAACGAAATGCCTAAACACTGAAAGGAAAGTAGATATTTCGTTTTGAATGAACATACTAATCATTAGTTGATGCTTATTTATTTATTTATAAAGATGTTTCATTATACTCTCTAACCAGAGATATTGCTGTTACGGTAGACTAAAAGTATTTACCAAATAAAATCATTTTTAAGCTTACAAGATGTATTTAATAACAATTAACAATTGTATTTAGTTCAGCAACTGCTAAAATACAGCGTTCAACCCATTATTTTAGACGGGCTTGCAAGAAATTGATATTCGATGTAGATATTTCGGCTATTTAATATGTACTTTTACCGTAAATGAATTTCCAGAACCACTGAATTAAAATTATATTAATTATTAGTTGTTTTTTATTACTGGTGTTATTACATCAGCCGCATGTAAATAATTCAACGGGTCATATTTAGATCGCGATGCAGGGAATGTGTTCATACGCGGGTGGTAGAAGTTGTGATTTTACGACCGGAAATATTATTGGAGGTTGTGATTAGGTTAAAATACAGGCAGCACAAGAATGACAATTCAAACATTTTGCTACAGCATAATTCACTATGAAATTGGTTCTATAAGCAACTTAAACTTCTTTAATAAGAGCCATGTTACTGAAGTTATTACTTAATGCAAATGGAGGTAGTTCTATATATAGCACGATCCATGTGGCCTGAACCAGGGATAAAATTGATATTACCTGGTTCTTGGGATTTCTAGCTTTTTTTTTTTTTTTAATTTAATTGGTTCCATACTACTATCGTGATTAATTTAGTAGAAGTTTCAATTGAAATATGTACGTTACAACATCAGGTTATAATCATTACCTGAAGCCGTAACAATTCGGTATCGTTAGGCAAAGACATTAATTGACAGAATACTGCGTTCAATCCGCTAGTAATTAAATGACGACCATTCACACATCTAACAGTCTCTTACTGCAACGTGTTGTGAACTGAAAGTATTTTGCATTGTTAACAGGGGTTGCCAAACGTACTATAATCTATATTACGTAGTATTGTACTATATTGTCCTTTGGTGTAATGCATACTACTAGGAAAATACAAAATTTGGCTAATTAACAAGAGAACAACATTTTTATATATATTTTATTAAATTTCAAAACTTGAACAATAAAATCATTGGGCACAATGGTAATTTTTAATAAAAGTAGTAGACAAAATCGAAAGCACCATCATTTGAACTGAAACGTCGTTTCATCTCACACACACACATCATAATTAGGCACCAGCGGTACTAGAAAAGGAGGTTATGTTTTGGTACTAGAATGATAATTTTTTTTTCATTTTCTTATTACGCGTTTTCTAGTTTGTCTACTATCTTCTTTTCTTTTCTTTTTTTTACTAGTGCTTTTGAAATATTTCTTCTTTTTTTTCAAAATAGTTGGAAACGCTATTGTTAGGTGAAACGGTGACGTATTTGATACTGTGCTACCAGCTTCTTTAGTTTGTTTGTTTTCTTTTTGCGGCTTTTCGCCTCGTCGACGTCATTAGAGGCGGGAGAGGACTTCGGCCATGGCCTTTTGAATGAAACATCCCGGCATTCATCTGGAGTGATTTGGGGAAACCATGGAAAACCCCAAATCTGGATGCCCGAACGGTGATTCGAACCCACGTCCTCCCGAATGCGAAACCAGAGCGTTAACCACTCACCAACCACGCTTGGTCCTTCGTTAGGTTTTTGCTTGTAACTCGCATAGTGCGTCTTATAATGGCAACAAGGCAGCGGCCTATTCCATAAAGCGAAGTTAATGAGTGCGATAACGACGCAAGAGGATAATTCGCAGATAAAAAATTACGATAAAGCGCAAATTAGCTTAAATGCAAATAATTTAGTAGTTGGCGGAAAACCGTGCAGTCAATATCGTGGATGGAAAAATGAAGAGTGTGGCAATGTCGTTCTATTAATAATGTTCCGTTTGACTGAACTATCCGTAACAAAAGGACTTTGTCCAAAGAAAAAGTTTCGTCAGAAAAAAGTGCTTGACTGACAATCGAACAGAAGTAGTTCTACTGACAACACTAGCTTACCACGGAATACCATACATCTTTAATTTAATTTAATTGCAATGGTAATTGCGACACACCCATTTCCCCCTCTTACGGTACTTGCATCCTCCTACTTTTGTCCTCTCTTTGGTTATTTATTTCTTCCATTTTCCGAAGTACGTGGAAAAAATAAATCTAACCTTGCAGACAGGTAAGACATTAGTAAGTAATTAGAAGCAAGGAAACTTCTTGCATGAAATTTAGGTCTTTCTTGCTACTCGCGTGAAAAGCTGCAAACGACAGTAATACGAAGGAAACTTAAAATACTAAAATCCATTGTGTCTTAAGCTGCTATACAGAATGTTCCACAACATCGCAGTATCTTTTTTTACGGACTTTTTCCTAAATCGCGGGTCATTCCGGGGAGCGTCCATAAACCACGTAGCCGCATTTTGGAGTCCTCTCTAACCTCCCTCCCTCACGTTGCCTGACGTGGCTTTAGATTCTGGACGCCACCCCCCCCCCCAACTCCTCCAATCCCCCAACCTTCCGCGTAGCACGTAGCTTTTTTCCCTATTGATTCCAGAAGATATTTTGTAATCCTTTCTCTTGTCAGAGTACCGTAAATTACATAAGGAGATAATGAAATGACAGAAATAAAAAGTCACATGTTGTTGTGTGTTCTGTACCTCATATTAACCGTGACAAATAATATAAAGTGAAGGCTACATGGCTTGAACGCTCCCCAGACGCTTGTGCTTATTTTGAAAGCATATTTTTCGCCACACTACCGCCTTGCTAGGGGGCATCCATAAATTACGTGAGGTGAAATAGGGGAAGGGGTCCAGCGAAATTTCACCAAATCTCAACAAGGGGGAGGGGGGGGGGCGGGATATCTACGGAAGTCTCACGTGAGGTTTTGGAAAAAAAAGGTCTACAAATGTCGATTTTAGGGGTTTTTTTCGTCGAAAAGTGGGGGTGTAACAGGATTTTGAAGGGTGACACCTAAAAAAAAAAAATCTCCAAATGTTTCGAGGGCGATTTCTAGGAGGGGGTGTCTCACGGACCAAATCTCACCAGAGAGCGGGGGGGGTCCGGAAATCCGGAAAAACACCTCACATAATTTATGGATGCCCCCTAGGCTTATCGACGTCATAGGGGACGTCCATAAATTACGTGAGGTGAAATAGGGGGGGGGGGGATCCGGCTAAATCTCACCAAGGGGGAGGGAGGGTCAACGGAAATCTCACGTGAGATTTTGGAATTTTTTTTGGACTGTAGATATTAAAAAAAGGTCTACAAATGGCGCGTAAGTCGATTTTAAGGGGGAATTTCGTCGAAAAGTAGGGGGTGGGGGGGGGTGTTACGGACTTTGGTAAGGTGAGACCTAAAAAATAAAAGGTCTCAAAAAGTTGCGAGGGGCGATTTCTAGGGGGAGGGGGGGGGTTCTGACGGATCAGATCTCACGAAGCCTCACTAGTGGGGGGAGGGGGGAGGGGCGGAGTGGGGGAGGGAGGTCCGGAAATCCGTAAAAACACCCACGTAATTTATGAACGCCCCCTAATGAACGAGCGGATGTGTTGCCTTCTGCCTGCCATACGTCTATGTTCTGTGTGCTGTAAGTATATATTTTTTCCATTGTTTGTTTGTGTAATGTGTACTTTATAAGGCGTAGATTGGGTACCGTCCCAGCTTTCGCCTTGATGACTGCAGTCAGGACGGCCTGGTCTCGTGCCAGGTCCCGTTGTACCTCCCTCATCCACTGTGCGGCGCCTCAGCGCACTGCGCTACACTGACGGGATAAAGCTGCAGGAAAATGATAGTACATTAAGAAAAATCCGTCGGGTTAAGGAACACTACTGTACACAGAAAGGGGGCGTGCATTAATGACGTCAGTTCTGCAAAATCTCACGAAACCTAACCAAGGAGGAGGAGGGAGGTCAACGGAAATCTCGCGTGAGGTTTTGAAATACTAGTAAAATTATAGAGCTAAAAGGAAGGTCTAAAAATGACGCGAAAGTCGATTTTAGGTGGGGGTATTTGGTCCAAAATCCGATCTTAGGGGGGGGGGGAGGGGGTATAACCCTCCTTCGGAGCATGAGACCTAAAAAAAAGCCTCAAAAAGTTGCGAGGTCGATTGGTAGAAAGGGGGGGGGTGGGCTGTCTCCCTCAATATCTCACGTGAGTTTAGAGGGGGGCGACCAAATCTCACGAAGTCTCAACAGAGGAGGGGGGAGGGGGGAATCCGGAATTTCCGGAAAAACACCTCACGTCATTAATGGAAGCTACCAAAGTTTAGAAACATCTTTATTGACTTCTTCCTCTCTCCACAGTTGGCGAACGTTTCCGACTGCGCTCATGGGCCATACAGTAGTAGCCGATACTCGCCCGCTACATTTTCCGGACGATAAACTTTGGAGCGTCGCTCCGATGTGTCTGGGGACTTGAAGCACAAAAACCAGTCAATACGCCCACACAGTCCCGGACTACTGCAGCCCTAATAAGAGACGGTCCAGCTTTCGTAACAAGCGACGCGTGACTGCATATCGATCAGCTCACGTGGAATCGTTCAAAACAACACTCACACAATACAGCTACAGTGGTCGTGAACTTGTTTGTTACATCTACAAACAGTCTGCATTTTTAGGATACCAAAGCGAAACTTGGTCGGTTGTAAACAGAGAGACAAATGAAGGCTGCTACAGACGTAGTTCCAACACAGCAAAGTTAATAAAACTTAACTGGGCAGTACACAATGGGCACAGGTGGTAGGAAAAGGTTTCAAAATTCAGCACTTGTTGGAGAGAGTGATGAGGGGATGTACTAAAGAAGTAAAGGAATTGGGTTACAAAACTTTGGTCAGACCATTGCTCGAATATGGTATTGTAGTATGGGACCCACAGTTTGAGGATCAAATACAGGAGTTGGAGAGGGTGCAGAAAAGGGCTGCCAGATTTGTTTCTGGAAATTATCGCAGAATGCAAACAGTAACAGATATGATAAAAGAGCTGGAATGGGATTCATTGCAAGACCAGAGGAGGATGAACAGGGTCATGGGAGTTTACAAGGCGTATATTGGTGATGAGGCATGGAAAGATATTGGTTTAGGTATGAAAAGTAGTGCATGGAAAGGAAAAGACGATCATGGATACTAGTTGGCAGTCGATTTAAGGCACAAGGGTGTGGGAAGATTCTCTTTTTTAGGTAAGGGTGTCAGGGATTGGAATAAGTTACCAAGAGAGATGATGAATAATTTACCGAAAAGAATAAAAGAATTTAAAATTCGCAAATGAAGATGGAAGGGGTGTCTAGGGAAATTGACACTGAGCATCACCCCATCCCAATTTAAAAGAAGAAGAAGAAGAAGAAAATAACCGTAAGTAAACAGGTACTTCATTCAAAAAAATAAAATCTTTTCGGTCAATCACTCAAGTGTCAGAAAGAAGTAAGTGTATGTATCGCACATAGGAACTGGATCTTCGACCGTTGTAATGTTAGGAACATATCGTTTGTGGTTATGCATTTATGTCCAGTTGGCGTAAAGATACTTATAAGCACGACAAAGAACGGGACAAATTCGACAGCAACATTTTGAAAGAACCATCTCGGCATACACCTCAACTAATTTTGGCAAACTACACAAAACCCAAATCTGTATGCCCCGAAGGGGATTCGAACCCGCAACCTCCGGAATGCCAGGCTAGAGCGTTACAACTCACCCACCAAGCTTGACGCTAGGAAAGGAAAAATTTGAAGCATTCGAAATATGAAGCTTCAAAAGGATACTGAAAACAAATTAAGAACCTTTTATTTTACTTATGGCTTCACGCGTCGTCGATGTCAAAGTCATTAGAGGCGAGATGGGACTGGGTACAAGGAACGGGAAGGAATTCGGCCATGACCTTTTGATGGAAGCATTCGCCTGGAATGATTTGGGGAAACCATGGAAAACCCAAATCTGGATGCCCGGAATAGGCTTCGAACCGCTGTCCTCCCGAATGCGAGGCCACAACGTTACCCGCTAACCAATCGTGCTCGGTGTAATTGAAGGGTCAGGAAAGAAGTTTGTGGAAGAGTCTCAACATTTCAACAAGTGTTGGTTAAATTGTTGGTTGACGGAATAGTGGAAGTTAAAAAGTGCAGAGAAATGGCAGATATTAGAATGTATCAAGGAGATCATGGTTTCTAATGGGCATGGTGAGATTAACCAGTCGAAAGACTGATGACAACAAGAAACTACTATTCTAACGAGAAGGTTGGTTGGAACGTTTATGTAATGGCAGGGGTTGGATCGAGGGAAGGGGGACTAGGGGGCCGAAGACCTCTCCCCAAAAGAATCAAGGTTCACCTCCACATTGTAATTTTGGAGACCTTTTATTTTTATTTTTAGCTCTACAGATTCGAGGCCCAAGGAGGCTATAAAGACTACCCTGTGGCCGACTCAAGCCCCCCCCAAAAACCAAAATCCACTGAAGGCAAGCCCCCCCCAAACCAAAGTCCGTTCAAGCACCTCCCAAACCAAAATCCAGGACCCGCCCCTGGTAACGGGGCGTCCATTAATTACGTGAGGTAAAATAGGGGGGGGTGTCTATGGTAATCTTACCCGGAGGAAGGGGGGGGGGATCGACAGAAATCTTTTAAATTCCTGAAAGAACAGCAGAGCTAAGAGAAAACAAACTTCAAAATTACGAGGTCGTTAGCGGGAACCGGGGGGGAGGGGGATGGGGGGAGCGGGGAGGGGAGAATGGTGACCCTCCAGATCTCAGCAAGGAGAAGAGGGGGTCCCACCAAATGTCACCAAGGAATTTGGGAGAAAACGGGTTCGGAAACCCCGTCCAGTCTTCCAGATTTCCATGTTTTCGCGAAATCACTCCAGGCGAACGCACGGATAGTTCGTTCTAAAGGCCACGGGAGAATTCCTTCCCGTTCCTCGCCCTCAGCCCTTCCCCGCTTGTAATAACCTCGACGTCAACAATGTGTAACGCAACAGGCAAGGTAAAAATCAATATATAAAACAAACATGAAATCTTTAGGGACAACAGGTAGAAACTTGGCGTGGGGAGCAATACGTGAATTGGATTAAAACCCACCAAAAAACTATAAAACTCATGGCGGAACAGGATTACGACATAAAAATGTGGCCATCTAATCTAGGGTTGTAACGGAGGTAATCTTTGCGGATGCGGAAGCGGATATTCAGTGCCTGACATCCTAGGATGCGGATGTTTTGCGGAAGTGGAGGTGTAAAAATAAGCTTATACTTATTTAGATTTTAATATTTTATAAAAATCAAAAATCAGTATATTTTTTATCAGAAATTCTACATTTTTTTCATAAGAAAATTCTATTTCCATATAGTACTACCATATTGATTTATTTATTTTTTGCCTCCTCTTTCAACAACAAAAAACGTGGGATGATTTTACAAGTGAATTAAATTTTTTCCATAACTCTGCACGCATAAAAAAAAGTTTGTCGTATGAACTTTGTGTAGTTCGCGACTTGACTAATTCAAGTATCAAACACAAGGCCACGCCACCGCACATCTCCGTGCCCGCCACCCGCCTTTCCACCGCTCTAGCGGCACATTCACAGTACAACTTGTAGGACCTACGATGATCCGATTTTTCCGATAAAGGACTCTTGATGGGCCGTGAAAGGCGTTACAGGACTACGGGAAGGACGTGTTGGATGTTGTTGGACTCTGAGACAACTAACACGGGTCGTTGCCGTGCGATAAGCTATGGCGTTGGATCGTGATTGGGGGAAACATCCTGCAAGTGTCTAATAAGAGCAGTACTGTGCGGCGAGAAAGTACGAGTGGAAACGATTGCTCGGGACATTTTTGGACCCCTTCTATTAGCGTGAATGGGTGACCGCATCCTACGGTAGTTCTACATGGATGTCCTGTAAGTTGTACCGTGAATAGCCCGCTTTATATGAAAGTTCAAACTTGTAAATTCGTCGCTTAGGCAAAACACCGTTCAGTTCACTGTTAACTTTTATTGCAAGATCGTATGGAAAAAAAAGTTTGTTGTTAGGGTGAGTCCATAAATTACGTGGCTCGGTATAAAGGGGGGGCTGAAAATCTACATTGAGCTACTTGGGGGAGGGGGGGGGGGTCCGAGGCAAGTCACGTAGCTTTTCATTCATATTATTTGTCACAGTTAAAAAGAGGAACAGAACACTCAACAGCATGGGAATAATACCCCGTCATGAAATTATCTTTGTACATAATTTACGGTAGTCTGATAACAGGAAAAAAATGTTTTCTGGAATCAATAGAGAAAAAATCTACGTGCTACGCGGGGGTGGGGTAGAGAGAAAAGTCATGTCGGGTTACGTGGGAGGGGGGGGGGGGGGTAGGGAGGGAGGGGTTCACAGGATGGAGCTACGTGATTTATGGATTTTTTTTTTACTATGGCTTTTCGCCTCGTCGACGTCGAGGTCATTAGAGGCGGGATGGGACTGGGGACAAGGAACGGGAACGAATTCGGCCATGGCCTTTTGAACGAAGCATCCCGGCATTAACCTGGAGTGATTTGTGGAAACCATGGAAAACTCAAATCTGAATGCCCGGACGGGGATTCGAACCGCCGTCCTCCCGAATGCGAGGCCAGAACGCTATCCACTCACCCTCCACGCTCGGTTGGTTTGTGGAAGTTCCTATAGCTTATCGACGATGGGCACAATCTCGTATAAAGAGAAAAGAATAACATACATTGCAGTATAAACAAAACATCCGCTATA
The DNA here is from genome assembly GCA_031002005.1 of Vandiemenella viatica. Classification (NCBI taxonomy): domain Eukaryota; kingdom Metazoa; phylum Arthropoda; class Insecta; order Orthoptera; family Morabidae; genus Vandiemenella; species Vandiemenella viatica. Next base: position 183,319,354 of record CM061914.1, on the reverse strand, counting down.
CATCCGCATTAAAAATTACGGATGCGGATATCCGTTACATCTCTGATCTAATCTGCCTGAAATGACAGCGAAGCTGGTCCACCAATAACACAGCCACGGCGGACAGCAGGTAGCTAGCCACGGCGGGTAGTATAGTCAGTCGCGGTTAGGGGCGCCGCAGACTGGACCGACTTTCTCCGCTGGCGGTGAGATTGAAAGTTGCTGAGCGTGGACTGAGCTAATGGTCCAGTATCGCTACAAATGTCTGCACCGCAAGATGAAAGTTGTCTTGGACGTAATCGCATGGTCTTCAAATAACTCCACAGCAATACTAAAGAGCGCCTTGCCCGTGTACAGGCGTTGGCGGTTAGGGCGCGTCCGTAAACTACGTGGCTCGGTCTACTGGGAGGGGGAGGGGTTGGCTGGAAGGCTACTCTGGCTACCTGAGGGGGGGGGTTCCGAGCCAGGCCACGTAGCTTTCCTTTCATAACATTTTTCACAGTTAAAATGATGTTCAGAACACACAACAGCATGTGAATATTTATTTCCCTCATTTAATTATCTCCGTATGTAATTTACAATAGTCTGACAAGAGAAAATAGTACAAAAATGTCTTCTGGAATCCAAGGGAAAAAAGCTACGAATGGGGGGGGGGGAAGGGGGGTAGAGGCAAAGCCACATAGGGCTGAGGGGAGGGAGGGATGTTCGCAGGAGGCAAAAATGGAGCTACGTGGTTTATGCGCGCTCCCTTACCACGGGGGATATTCAGTCCGTCATAGAAGATGAACTGGGCTGATTTCCCGTCGCCTTCCCTAGTTCGTTAGTGCTGCAAGTGTGGATGAGAGTGATACTGTGTGTGTATTGAGTGTAGAGTGTTGTAGGTGACAGATGAAAGAAGTTAGAGGGAACCATCTCGACATTAGCCTGGAGTGATCTGTGGAAAGGGGCGTCACTTAATTACGTGAGATGAAATAGAGTGGGGGTCAACGGAAATCTCACGTGATGTTTTGAAATTCTTGTGAAAAAAAAACGACCTTGGAAGCATAAGACCTAGAAAAAAGGTATGAAAAAGTTACGAGGTAGATTAACAGGGGGGGGGGGCTCCGTCAAAATCTCACGTTATTTTAGAAGGGGGGGGGGGTCCGACCAGATCTCACGAAGTCTCACCAGAGGAGGAGGGTGGGGGGTCCGGAATTCCGGAAAAAACACCTCACGTAATTAATGGACGTCCCCAAACATGGAAAAACCAAAACTGGAGGCCAGAAGGAGATTCGACTGCGTGGCCAGAGCTCTACCGCTCCCCCTCCACACTCGGTTTGAATAACTCCTTACCACTGTTGTAATGACGAATCATACTATTGCAGCTAAAAAACTAAAGCTTGCATCGCAAGTGCATTAATACATCGCGATATAGACGTGATCCAATATTTCATAGCTTACTATAAGAGCTATCAGAGAATATAACGAAAACATCTCCAACGAACTAATACACGGCGTTCGCCGGGAAACGCAACACACTGTTAGCGCTACAAGGAAGAAACTGCTCCCGGCGAGCGAGCGCTCAGTTTCCGGCATTGTTCGACCGTCGGCCGCGGACTATTTCATAATAATTACGCTTCATAAACTTCATAAACTTGTGTGCTAAGCATTTAAATGTGACGTAATTCATTAGCTTACCTTATAAAAGATGCTGGAAGTGTTGACCCTCTTGTGTAATGCACATTTCACATCTTCTGAACATATTTCGAGACACACGCTGCCCTAATTGACTTAATGATTTTTTGGGTGACTGTTCTAGTCGAAAAGCGATATCGTTAATTTTCTCCTCTGTGAGAATACGGTTGACCGACAGTCTCTTTTTGTTAAAAAATGAACCCGTTTCTCTTACTTTTTTAACCAGACGCAGAATTGTTGATTTAGCTGCAGTAAAGCGCCAGGAAATTCGCGACGAAATTTACTGCGACACTTTTTAAACGACTTCTTCACATATGTATCGTAGAGAAATATTCTTTGTTGCAAACTGTAACGTACCATAATTTTACTCACACTCAAACACGGTACAGATTAATAAGAGTATGAAGCCCCAAACCAGCCAAACCGCAAAGAAACGTTTATTCACAACACTGATTAATAAGAGACTGAAAGTCACAAACTAGCTACAATGCAAAGAAACCGTTCTTAACAATGTAAGGGTCACTGCACTGCACTGTTGGGGCAGCGGAGGTGTTAAACAGTGCGGTGATTCACGGTGCGGGTGGCGGAAACTGCTGGCTCACTGACCGAGCAAGTTGCCGACGGCAACAGACTGGGAGGGTAGCGTTTTCCGGCGAACGCCCTGTATAAACAAACAAAATGCTTCTAATAATTGATCGTTGATTTAAGGCGACCTGGACGTGAACAGACTGTGTTTTTAAGCCTCGTTTAAATACACATTACTCATGATATATAATGCTGAGGAAGTTGAGATTTTGTACCAACACTGAATTACATTAACTAAACGTTTATATAGAAATTTATGTAATTATCTCTTATAGTTAAAAAATTACATCATCATATCTAGTAGATTGTTTTACAAGACACATTCCGATTTCTGGTAGCATTTACTAGCGCATCATCAGTCTATTAGCGTTCAAACTGTGACAGGCTGCAGTCAACATTCTTTGGAACTCATTATGCCTGTCCTTTTGTAGTTTCGAATACGTCAGGGGAAACACAAAAAAAACTTATTACACCACCTAATTATTTTGTTTCAAAATCACCACTAAAATTATATGCATGATGACATAAACAAAAAAAAATCTGCAATATATTAGGCATAACACAGACTCCCATTCTTCACTTGGGAGAAATTCGGTAAACATAGCTCAAACCATTGTGAAGATATATGTACCTAATATTCTGAAAGTGTAGTTTCGAGATAGTGACAGGGAACTGAAAGAAGGCTAGGCCAGAGTACAGACATTTCTTCAAACAGGATTTAGGACCAAAGTTGATAAACCATACATTTTTGGAAACAGGATAAATTTTTCTATCAGATAGAGGCAAATAAATAAATAAATAAAAATGTTTGTTTTTAGTCATTTTCACGTCCAGGTCCCCTTAAACGAAATACTTGCATTTCTTCCAGTGTTCTAACAATTCATTTCATCGCAGTTGCTTAACCAAACAGAACTGGCATTAAACAATGCTCATAACTATGTTTGTTTTCTTTGTTTTTTTTTTGTTTTTATTTGCAATAACATCTCTGACCTATGTCAGTTTGGAAACGAATGCCCGGAGCACGACGTCACAGCGTTACGGACACGATGACTAAGCTCATCCTTTTTATTAGTAATGACGGGACGCCAGTTCGTGTAGCCCAGGGGTCCCCAAACTTTTTATCACGTCGACCCCCTCATAGAACATTTGTCTTCTCATCGACCCCAGATTAAACGTTTAATAAAACCAGTGCCGGATCTGGTGTGGGGGGGGGGGGGGTACAACGGGGTGCCAACTTTAAGGGGGCGGCAAAATAATGTTTGAATGACGGCGATTTAAGTCGCGGAAATCTCTTTTTAGCTCTACTAGTACACTGGGTGCCGGGCGGCGACAACAATGAGTTTGACCAACAATCGAGGTAGCGACAATAATGTGTTTGGCCGACAATCGAGGCGGCGACACTTGGGGTCAGACAGCAAAAATGGGAGCTGCAAATAATGTTGCAAGGGGTAGCATTTCTACAGTTTTTGCCCCGGCTCGAAAAATTCCAGGATTCGCCACTGATGAAAATTTTAAATCATTTTTAGCAATTCTGATGCTAAGCAATAAGGAGACTTGCATAACAACCCAAAGAAAGTATTTATAGTTCCCATACCTTAAAAACTCCACCCAACAACACTAACAAAAAAATGAGATATTTTACAGTTATTATAATCGTAAAAAATAATAACAAAATTATAGATAGATGGAAACTAGCCTATAGCCGTAAGTGTCATAAAATGAAAAACACAAAATAATCATTGAAAATTTAAATAAATTATATTCGATGAAAAAACATCTGCCATTTTACGACTACTATTGAATATATTAAAAATATGTTAACGTACCTTTTTATTAAAGTAGCTGATATTAGTAAGGGCAGCATCAAGATTACTGATGTTCGGTTGAAAATTGGTAAGTTTTAGTGGCAAATCACCACGGTTTTCCAAGTTCAGTCTGTTTCTCTGTTTTGTCAAAATAGCGTTCGCGTGGCTAAAGCCAGTTTCAACCATGTACGAGGGTTGTCCAGAAAGTAACAGACGTTTTGTAATAAAAAATAAACAAAGTGAAAAAAACGATTTTTATTATATACATTTTAGAGGTAAACTCTTAGGCTATTTTTCAACATAATCGTCATTTGAATTAAGGCACTTATCATAACGTGGTACAAGCTTTTCGATACCCTCTCTGTAGAAATTTGCCGCCTGAGACTTCAACCACTGGTTTACACCGGCATGCAGTTGAGCGTCAGTTTCAAACCGTTGTGTTGCGAGCCACGTCTTCATCGCCGGTAACAGGTGGTAGTCGCTCGGTGCCAAATCCGGGCTGTACGGCGGGTGATTGAAAACTTCCCATCCAAAACCATCCAAGAGCTCTTGGGTACGATTGGCCGTGTGTGGACGAGCGTTGTCGTGGAGAAACAAAACTTTCTCACTGAGTTTTCCCCGACGCTTGTTTTGTATCGCGCTTCTTAATGTTCTGAGTGTTTCGCAATACCTTTCTGAAGTGATTGTTTGGCCACGTTCAAGAAATTAGCATCCCAAAACACAGTAGCCATAATTTTTCCTGCTGACAGCGTTTGCAGACACTTCCTCGGTTTCTTGGGCGGATGCGTGTGTCCCCATTCCATAGACTGCCGTTTTGTTTCACAGGTGACGTGCTTTACCCAAGTCTCGTCGCCAGTTACGATATGATCGATAACTTGGTTTCCAGTTTTGGCGTAGTCTTCCAGAAACGTCAGTGCTGCAGCAAGTCTCTGTTTTTTGTGGTCTTCTGTTAAGATTTTCGGAATCCACCTGGCACAAAATTTGTGGTAACCAAGTTTACCAACCACAATCTCATGAACTAAACTCCGTGAAATTTTGGGGAAATGTTCTGAAAGCTCCGTAATCGTGAAACGACGATTTTCACGGATTTTTTCGTTGATTTTCACCACCAGTTCATCACTCACAACACTAGGCCTACCCATGCGGTCCTCATCGTGAACCATTTTTAAATTCAATGCACCATTGCCTCACTCGGCTTTCACTGATTATTCCTTGGCCGTACACATCACAAATCTGGCGATAAATTTCAATTGGTTAGTGATTTTTCGCCAACAAAAACCGTATTACAGCTCGCACTTCACAACTGGCGGGATTTTTAATTGCAGCGCTCATTTTAACACTCTACTGCATTCAAAGTACGATAGGTACGATGTGCAAACTACCACGGCTGGTTGCGTACTGAATGTATGAACAGTCTGACGCCAAGATGGCGGCGCTAGGAGCACCCATTGTTGCGCCAGGTCAAAACGTCTGTTACTTTCTGGACAGCCCTCGTATGAAGTTGGAAATGCAAGTAAGAAAGGTTCGGCTTCTGCTCTGATCTTGGGGTATTTTGTAGCAATATTGTTATTGCTCCAAAATTCGCTGAGATTTTTATTTTTAAACAACGCATTAGCTTCCAGATCTACGCATATTTCAATCAGTTCATCTTCTAAGCCACGTTCATTACCTTCATTATCAACCTTAACATCAAATGGAGAAGCAAACCATTCAGGAACATGCATGTTCTCCAGTCTTAGAAACGTGCTTTGAAGTCTTCTCTTAATTTATCGAGATGTTTAATATATATCTCCAAATCACGGTCGGGAATCTCTTCATTTTCTGTTAGTAGTCGAAAGTTTGAAAAATATTTAAAATCTTTACGTGCCAGTGAAGATTTTAACAGGTCCATTTTTAGTTGAAAGGCCATTATAATTGTTCGAGCTTGAACAATTGTAACATTTTTTCCTTGCAAACGCTTCTGTACTTCGTTAAATTTCGAATAAAGATCTGCCAAATGGGAGTGTGCATAAACCACGTAGCTCCATTTTGGCCTCCTGTGAACCCCCCCTTCCCTCCCACGTAGCCCTACGTGGCTTTTACCTCTACCCTCGCTCCCCCCCCCCCCCCCACGTAGCCCTACGTGGCCTTTTTCCCTTTTGATTCCAGAATACATTTTGTACTGTTTTCTCTTTTCAGATGATTGTAAATTACATAAGGAGATAATTAACTGAGGGAATTAAATATTCACATGCTGTTGTGTGTTCTGTTCTCATTTTAACTGTGAAAAATTTTATGAAAGGAAAGCTACGTGGCCTGGCTCGGAACCCTCCCACCACGTAGCCCAGCGTAGCCTTCCAGCCAACCCCCCCCCCCCTGGACCGAGCCACGTGGTTTGTGCACGCTCCCAATAGAACAAGATGGTTCTTGCACTGTTTTAACTCGTCACATAGTAATGGATCCACATTCTTAAGAAACTCTGCAGACGAGTCGTACAAGTCAACAAGCCTCTGCAAACTATCAGCTCTTGACAACCACATTACCTCAGTGTGCAAAAGTAATTGATTGAAAGGTTCATCATTTTCTTCACATAACTTCGCAAACAGTCGGGAATTGAGAGGATGAGCATTAATTTTATTAATTGACGTAATGCATACTTTTAGAGTATCATGCAGCTCGCCACTCAATTTTTTGGCTACAAGATGCTGCCTGTGTAGGACACAGTGAACGGTACGTACATTAGGAACCTTTTCTTCAGAAAGACTAAAAATCCTCTATAACGGCCTACCATAGCAGTGCACCGTCAGTAGCTACTGCAGTAATATTCCCGAAAAGAATGTTGGGCTTGTTCAAATAATCTTGCAAAAATAAAAAAAATTGTCTCACCTTTTGAATCAGTTTGAAGATATTTAGCAAACTGAAATTCATCAACAGTGTCATTCAGGAATAGACTATGGAACCAAACATAAGCCATGAGAAGATTTGAACTTCCGAAAGTTGATTCGTCAAGCTGAATAGCAAACTTACAATGCTGGAGCTCAGAGGTCAAAGTTCTTTCCACATCATCGGCCATTTCCTCTATACGTCGCTGCACAGTATTTGCACTCAATGGTATTCACTTTAAAAATAGTTGAGAGTCTTTCTTCATAACATTTTCAATTACATCTTTTATAGCTGGTACTATAATCTCTTCACCAATAGTGTAAGGTTTGCCTTTCTTTGCTATGTTAAGAGAGATGCTGTAGGATGTCCTCAGTCCTCCTTCACTATCAGCGCTAGCAGATAACTTCAAATATGTACTTAAATTTGGCCGGTCTCTCAATTA
>CM061914.1:183180286-183311007 GCA_031002005.1 Vandiemenella viatica | reverse complement strand
CGAAGTTAAGAACTGTAGAGGAAGACAGAGATTAGAATATATGAAGCAGATAATTGAGGGACGTGGGCTGTAAGAGGTATGTAGAAACGAAGAAATTAGCACAGGATAGGAAGGGATGGAGGATTGCATCAAACCAGTCGAAAGACTGACGACAGCAAAAAAAAAAAAAAAAAAAAAAAAAGAAGTGTCCCCATTTTTGAGCGGCTAGGGCAAGATCATCAGCGCAGATAAAGGATAGATTTAAATAAATAAACTGTTCTGTGGTTGAAAATGAGGACTGAGATAGACGCCTTCGAAACGTATGAGTATTGCAGCGGGAAAAGATGTTCTTCGAAAGATTCTCAAATAATACTTTTAGTACCGAAGGCTTTATGTTTCCTGACAATATACTATTGGTTGTTCACTCGGTTTTTTACGAGTTTTCGGGGTGCCAGTATCTAGCCACATTGCACTGCGCACTTCTAGACGAGATAGGACGGTGTCGTGAGGACAGACTAAGAATTTTTTGTTTTTGTTTTGTTTTTTGTTAGAGTGGTGTTGTCGGTTGTTGGAGAGGAAGTTACTATTCCGGCGAGGCGGGAGCGGCGCCTGGTGGAAACAAGTTTGTTGGCGAGATATATAAAATAGTCATAATATGATGATTGAGGGAGTCTGCGGCAGTCGCCGGCCTGAATATTTCATCCCCGCGAGGCGGAGGAAGAAGGGAGGACCCAGACAGCAGCCCTGCGGGTGTCAGGGACATGATGCGTTCTTCTTATTCCAGGCTCTAATATTATAAATAAAAAACCTCTGTCTGTTACGTTTTCACTAGTAAACGGCTAAACCGATCTTGATTAAATTTTACAAGGAAATACTGTGAATCATTACGAACGACATAGGATACTTTTTTCGAAATATTTTGTCGCGATATTTTTAAAACTGACCCAACGGTGACAGACAGACGGATATACGTGTAATATTATATCAGTCACTCAGGCTTCGTTTCTCTCGCAGTCAGTTTGTGGTTTTGATAAAACTTTCAGCTTTCTGTATCCAAATCTAGCAACAAAATTCAAAGTCCACCCGTGTGAAATCGGCCATTCATGTACATCTCTCCACTGCAATTCACACACCACTGTGTGATTAAGAAGGTGGTTCGCACGAAAATTAGTTTCTCCTCTGTCCCAATCACTGTAGACACGAGGGAAGAAGAAGTATACAGGTCTAGTCAAAATGATTGCAGTGATTTCAGGAAATTACTACATATTTATAATTTGACATATACTTACAAGATTACACAGATATATAAACAAACTGTGAAACTTTTTTTAGTGTCTACAGATGCTCAATATGTGCACCTTTAGTGATTCTGCACCCATCAATTCTATAATAGAGTTCTTCCCATATCCGATGCAGCATGTCTCTGTCAATGAGAGCAAATGCATTGGTGATGCGAACCCGCAGGTCTGGCAGATCAACTGGTACTGGTGGCACGAACACTGTGTCTTTCACGAAACCCCAAACAAAGACGAGACCTGCGGGCTTGCATCACCAGTGCATTTGCTCTCATTGACAGAGACATGCTGCATTGGGTATGGGAAGAACTAGACTATAGACATGATGTGTGCAGAGTCACTAAAGGTGCACATATTCAGCATCTGTAGACAATAAAAAAACTTTCAGATTTTGTTTAAATATCTGTGTAATCTTGTAACTATATGTCAAATAATAAATCTGTAGTAATTTTCTGAAATCACTGCAATCACTCTGACTAGCCCTGCATATAAGAATCTGTGCGGCATCTTATCTACAAGATTTCAGCTTTCATATCTTTGCTACCCGCATTTGTAAATCTTAAACGAAAGTGGTTTTCTGAAATCATTGCAGGCGAATAATGCGATCGTTCCTTCAATAGGCCATGGCCGAATTCATTCCCGTTCCTTGCCCCTAGTCTTCTCCCAGCTCTAATAAATAATGAAAGTGGTGATAGTATGAACAATATTGAGTAAAACGAATAATTCTCGGGTTTTCCGCCGGTTAGTTTCTTTATTTAAATAATTACACAACGTTTCGGCTGTAACCTCCGCTTCCTTCGTCAGGTAAGCTGTCATAGCGAAGCTAAAATGTGACTGCGCGAGCGAGTCCTGTCAGTTATGACAGCTTACCTGACGAAGGCAGCGTAGGTTGCTGCCGAAACGTTGTGTACTTATTTGAATAAGGAAACTAACCGGCAGAAAACCAGAGAATTATTCTTTTCATCTGTACGCCGGGGAAAGCTTAATTCTAATACTAAGTAAAGTAGTTCACATAAACATGCGTCCGATTTCCATTCGTTTTGGATATACAGGTGTTGGAATGTTATTACCCCGTTAGATTTTTGTGTGTGGGGATGGTTGAAAAACAAAGTTTACAGAGAAGAAGTAAACACAAGAGACGAATTACTCGCTCCCATTGTAAACACTGCTACCCTCATAAAAGTACAGCAAGACGTACTCGGGAGAGCTGCACGTACTGTTGCCAAGAGAGCTGCAAAGTGTGTTGAAGTCGATGGTGGGAATTTACTACCGAGCGTGGTGGGTGAACGGTTAACGTTCTGGCCTCGCATTCGGGAAGACGCGGGTTCGAATCCCCGTCCGGGCATCCAGATTTGGGTTTTCCATGGTTTCCCCAAATTACTCCAGGCGAATACCGGGATGCTTCCTTCAAAAGGGCCATGGCCGAAGTCGTTCCCGTTCCTTGTCCGCAGTCCCATCCCGCCTCTAATGACCCTAGCCGTCGATGAGGCGTAAAGCAATATGAAAAAAAGGGATTTCCTAATATTTAATTAAAACTTTTGTAAAATATTCGTGTGTTTTTTCAATGAATAAAGCACTTCAATAAGATATCTGTGTGCTCTTGATCATTTTCTCTGATTTATTTTGTGCATATCATTCCAGCACCTGTATCTTTAAAACGAATAGAAATCAGACACATGTTTACACGAACTTTTTCACTCAATATTGCTCATACTACCACCTCCTACAGTGTTTACCATTCATCCTGAATAATTCTGTATATCGATAAGCCGTAAATTTCTTTTAAAAAAAATTGTTGCTGTTCCGTTCCCGAGTTCGAATCCCTGTAGACGCAGGATTTCTGAGAGTTGTGTTTGATTCCGTGGTTCAGATTCCGCATTAGGGGGCATCCATAAACTACGTGAGGTGTTTTCCGGATTTCCGGACCCTCCACCCCCTCTGGTGAGATCTGGTCCGACCCCTCCCCCCCCCCCCACCCTTCGGTCTAGAAATCGCCCTCGAATTTTTTTTTAGGTGTCACCCTTCCAAAGCAGGTTACACGCCCACTTTTCGACGAAATACCCCCCGTGTTTTGTAGACTTTTTTTTAGCTCTACAGGCCAACAAAAATTTCGAGAACCTCACGTGAGATTTCTGTGATCCCTCCCCCTCCTCCCCCTTTGTGAGATTTGGTGAAATTTCGCCGGACCCCCCCCCCCTCCTATTTCACCTCACGTAATTTATGGACGCCCCCTTAACCTTAGGGCCCCTCCAGGGCTAACAACCCTTGTTGTAACACGATGTGTACACACCTACAGCAATATTCATGCTACACAAAGGTTGAACGTGGTCGTAGTTGACCCAAACGAGCACACATACAAATAATATTTTTCACAGATATAAAAGTTTGTTGGATCACTTTAAGTGTCTTTTATCTAAATTTCCGAATTGTGAAACAGAATGGTTTCTCTCGGTGACATAGATCGTTTATTTAGGATTTAAAAAAAATCTGATGACTTGGCCATTATGCACGTCATAATTTTTACTGAAATTGAGGGAATAATATATACTTGTCAAATTCGAAAAAGAGCGAGGGAAATCTTGGCTTTTAAGTATTTATAAGTTGGATAAAGCAAAACATTTAAGGTATTTATATAGGTTAACTAAAACATGTCCTGCATTTTGGCCAAGTCATCAGATGTTTTTATCCTAAATAAACGATCTATGACACCGAGAGAAACCATTCTGTTTCACAAAGTGAACTGAATACACACTGTAAAGTGTAGACTTGGCTCAGACGAAGATCTCATAACTTTTTGTCAGTACATGAACACGACACTTGGCCTATTTTTACAAGAATTGTTTTTGTGGGATTAGTGTCTTTTATCTAAATCTCCGAATATAATAAATTACTTGTAATTGCATGAATTTGCTTAAAATCCCCACCAAAAAATTGCGGAATTGTATCACTGAGAGATATAACAAATAAGAGTAAGCACTAATAATTCAAATCTTCCCACGTCAGCATTCGTGCAGTTGCGTACGCGAATTGATTTTAAAAGTTGGCGACCGTTAATCACGGCATTTTTTTCATTTTTTTTCATGGTTTCAAAGATACCTCTCCATTCGCGCAGTGCGGGTGGAATTTTTATAGGAAAATCTTGCAATTAAAGTTTTTTTCCGGGAAGCGTGAGTTTAAGTTAAAATTCCGCAACGAAATAATTAGCGGAGGTATACGGATATTTTTGCCCTTCGACGATTTAATAACGAGGGATTGCGGGGAAAAAATACGCGCCGAGGGTGGGAATGTTCGATATCGGATCTCTCCAGACACGGAGCCGGTGTTCAGCATGTTTCAGAACTGACTGGATAGCGGGACCACAATACTGAACAAGTATAAGCAGTGCTGCCAACTTTGTGGCTTTGAATATCCGTAGATGGCCACTAAAATTTCCGTGGATTGGGTACAAAAATCTGGAGACTCGCTAACTGAAACACTGAGACAATAATTATTGAAGAGAGAGTCAAAATTAAGGATAATTCTTATTTCCAGGTCTTTAAAATTCTAAATACAAGATAATTTCTTTGAACTTTTTTCATACATCGTCACTTTCATCACTGCTGCTGCTGTCCCTACACTCCTTCTCTCTTTCTTTCTTTTTCTTTCTTTTTTTTCTTCTCCGATATTGGTTAGGCCTTCTGGGAAGACACAGCTTTGTAAGCCGTGCCAACGAGCGTGCGTGAAGAAAGCACTGATAGTTCTGTATTACGGTCTCTTAAAATCTATGATCAAACAAAAGATGAGCTTTATTTCAATCGTTGGTTCACACGAGCTGTTGCAGGGAAACTGTAACCGCCCTCATACCTGAATTTTGAACAGTATTGTACTGTATGAAGTATTTGTAGTGAGCTAAAGTTTGCTTGAATATGATCTGGTATGTTTGTTTTGTAATTTCTTGTAAATCAGTGTATATAGACTTTGTTTTATGAATGAAAATTATTTAAAGTCCATTTAATATGTTTAAGAACCGAGTGGTGCAAGAGAATTTCTTAAATGTTTGTAATTCCATATATTAAAGCAAGTTATGATGTCTACAGGACAATTTTCTACAGTTTGAGATGATTTCTGCAAATAATTTTGTATTTAAGTATCTCTAATTACCATTTCTGATCATTTTGTAATGTTGTTAAGTAATTTTGTATTAATTCCGATTGTTTTTAATATGTTTGAGTGATTGTTAATATTCGAGAAATATCGGGCGGATGCCTTTGAAGAATTCTCGTAATTTCGATAGAGACTATATAAACAGATCGGCTGGACAGAGTCAGTATTCAGTTTTACAGAGAGATTCATCCAGTTAGTTTTTCAAGTTGAGTTCACAGAGATTTTATTTGCAACTGCTCAGAAGTGCATCTCTGTATTGTATCTATGCTTGTGAATATCGCTGACTTCGTTTTGAGCGAATAAACAAATCTTCAACATAACCTTTTGGTGGACTTTTTAATTAATCAATATATATAAAATAAACCACCGAAGAACCTAATAAAACGATTCACAATTATTGACAATTCTGGAATGCATTAACAGTATACGCTCAAAGTTTATAAGGAAACATCAACAAATAGCGAAAAGTAGCAAAAATCCTTAGATATTTTAACAAGATCTGAAAATCCTAACTTTGCATAAAAATCCGTAGTCTACGGATAAATCCGTAGAATTGGTAGTACTGACCTCCGGCGAACTGATTTCAATCACCTTCAACACAGTGGTTGGGAACCATCAAAAATCGAGTCCTGTAACGGGATTTAGATCAACACGCCTCAGTTTTTGAAAGAAAAAACAAAAACAAAATCGAGCTCAGTCGTCTTGTCGCCGTATCACTTTTGGACCAGGATAAATCGTAAGATAATAAAAATTTCGTGATTTTCATAAATATTTAAAAAATCTGTGCCAAAGGTCATTTCGCCGTATCACACGTTTGGACTAGGTTGAATCGAAAGATAATAAAAATTAGTAATTTTAATAAATATAAAAAATTTAGTTCAAAGGCCAAAGTGGGGATGAAAAGGCAATAAAAATTAGTAATTTTTTTATAGATATAAAAAATTGAGACCAAAGGTTATTCCGCCGTATCATGTTTGGATTAGGGGGAATCAAAAGATAACAAAACATTAGTGATTTTCAATAAATATTAAAAATTCGAGGTTAAAAGGCATGACACCGTACCTGTATTCAGACTAGGGGGAATCAAAAGATAATAAAAATTTAGTGATTTTCATAAATATAAAAAATTAATTCAAATGACAAAGTGGGGATCAAAAGACAATAAAAATTAGTTTTTTTTTATAGATATAAGAAGTTGATGTCATAGGTTATTCCGCCATATCACTTTTGGGTTTGGGAGAATCGAAATATAACAAAACATTAGTGATTTTCAAAAAATATATAAAAATTATGTAATAGTCATGGCATCTTATTTATTTTTGGACTACAGGGAATCGAAAGATAATAAAAAATTTGTTATCTTCATAAATAAAAATCAAGATCATGGTGCCGTAACAGTTTCTGACTTCGGGGAATAAAAGATAACAAAAATTTAGTGATTTTTCATAAATATAAAAAATAATCGAGGTCAAAGGTCATGGCGCATCACTTTTGCTCTAGGGTGAATCGAAAGATAATAAAAAAAACATTAGTGATTTCCATAAAAATATATAGAGTCCGCTCCCCTAAAGCTCGTAGTCGGGCTAATGTGAGGGGGAGGGGAGGGGGTCAACGGAAATCTCACGTGAGGTTTTGAAATTCTTGTGGCACTGTAGAGCTCAAAAAAAGGTCTACAAATCTCGCGAAAGTCGTCCAAAAGTGCAAAGTTGGGGTATAAACCGCCCCAAAAAAAGGTCTAAAAAGGTTACTAGGTCTGTTAGTAGGGGGGTGGGGGTATCCGTCAAAATCTCACGTCATTTTAGAGGGGAGAGTCCGACCAGATCTCACGAAGTCTCACCAGCGGGAGGGGGGGGGGGTACGGAATTCCGGGAAAACACGTCACGTCATTAATGGACGCCCCCTAACTTTACTAAAAGAGTGTAATATACCAAATATGTGTTCCGAGACACGCAAGGGCCGTCTATCAAAAGCAACGGTTACGTTACAGTACCTTGTTGTCAGGCAAGGCGATACCTGTCACCAGGTTGATTTACGGTATCTGGAAGTTAAACTTTTCTTGCCGCATGCTAAATATTATTGCATATTGTAGCGCGTCATAAAATGTATGCGTGTCAGGCACCCTGGTCGATCTATCGTCATGATATCGTATACACAAACTGACTGCGAGAGAAACAAAGCCTGAGTGACCGATATAACATCACAGAGAGTTACACACGCTATCCGTCTGTCTTTCACAGTCCGGTTAGTTTCATGACAAAACATGTTATTTATCTATAAATATATATCCTGTGTCCTTCGTAATGGTAATTTGCATGGGAAATTTAATTAAGATTCGTTTAGTCGTGAAAACGTAACAAACAGGCAGTTACTTTCCTATTTATAATATTAGTGAAGATGCAGGATAAACTGCACAGAGGAAGACTTAGCGATAGGTGTTTGAGTGGAGTGGAGGATAGGACTGGACCGATTTAATGTCGAAAGGTTGGCGGTAGGCCCGACCAGTGGGTGGTGATGATGATAGAAAAACTGTGTACAGCCTCTCCAGACCATTGGAGGAGCTCCGTAACACGACCAGAGCTATACAAACAGTGCGTAAGGAGCGGCGAAGGCCACGGGACGGCTGAAAAACGTGTTTACCAGACGCCAACGGATAAAAAGCGCCCGCCAAACCGAGTGGCGCGTTCGCGGAACCCAGGAAACATCCGTCATGTGTGGACGCTACCGTCAGGACTAGAGATGGGTCACAAATAAGTAAGCGGCTACAAATAACCGTTATTTTAAAAACGCCGTTTAGAAAGTAGCGGCCAAAACGATAACTGGAGTTATTCAAATAACGGTCAGCACTTCCCTCTCTGACAGCGCTGTAATTGGCTAGTTTCCACTAAGAATAAATCGGGCGTATAGTAGTTTTTAATGATTAATCATGCTAAGGAGATAACAAAAAACAACCTTATTTAATATAAAAGATAAAGATTATAATTATTTATAGAAAATAAAATCGACAAAATCAGCCATAGTGACACGTGACCGCGAACGCCAATGAGAAAGCATTACGTCATAGCGTCCCTTGCGCCACAGAAGTGGTTGACATTTACATGTAATAGAACACCTTGCGCAGTAAATTTTTAGTTTGTAGCAACTTCTGTGTTGCTAATTTAGTTATTGTTAATTATTTGGCGAAAGAGAAGTCTAATTCATTATGGAACAAGGTTTTAGCAAAGCAACCAGTTGTAATTTGCCCAAAATTGTCGCCGTAACCGTTGGAAGATTTTCGCCTCAAACATAGACTTCTGCTCGTCGGAATTCCGCAATGTAAAAACTTCCACGTAAATATATACAAGTGTCAAATATATATTATAAGCTGAAATCAGTTTCGTAAACAATAATCTATTGCTTAGACGTACGTTTATAAGTTAATTGATATGGTTTTGATGTTACTTTTGCGTAATATAAGCAACTGTTAGGGAGTTCTATAATTACCGTGACGTCGCAATCTGATAACGAATTCTTGTAGTTTCAGCGTGGCGTATCGGTAGTGCTCTTGCTTCCCATTTTGCGAACCCGGGTTCAAATCCCCATACTAGCAAATATTTTTTTTTTCTTTTTTTATATGCAGTAATCATTGAGCATTGATTTTATTTCATTTAAAATTCATTTACGAATTTTTATTATGCGAAATAACTATTAAAACATTATTTACAATAATATAATTACTTACAATAGATAAAATAACCAATTTCTATTACAATGCTACGACCATAAAAGAGATATTCTGTTAAAGTTCCATTTCCTTTGTAGAACATGAAATATACCTGTTTCATAAAAAAGAAAAAAAATCAACAATAAACAATGAAATAATGATTATATATAAAAAAGTTGGGACTGTATATTCTGTAATATTTTGTTTTAAAAGTTATTTCACATAATAAAAATTCGTAAATGAAATAAAATCAATGCTTAATGATTTCTGCATATAAAAAAAGAAATAAAAATATTTTCCAGTATGGGGATTTGAACACGGGTTCGCAAAATGCTAAACAAGCACGCTACCGATACGCCACGCTGAAACTGCGAAACAATACACTAAAATTATAAAATTTAAACAATATTCACAAATTTTTGCGCGTTAATAACTCATTACCTAGGACCCATTTTGAAGAAATTATTATAATACAGACATATGGAGTTATTACCTTTCAACATATACTCGGGGGATCGAAATCCGTTCGGAACAGGTATGATGGT
Organism: Vandiemenella viatica; assembly: GCA_031002005.1. NCBI lineage: Eukaryota > Metazoa > Arthropoda > Insecta > Orthoptera > Morabidae > Vandiemenella > Vandiemenella viatica. The sequence goes on along the minus strand of CM061914.1, from coordinate 183,301,345 downwards.
TCCCAAGTAAGCTTCATATCAGCCTAACATCATCATCTTTCAGTTACGATATCTCGAGAACCAAGAGAGAAATTAAAAACAATTATTCTTTATTTTCGAATTGTTTCGTCAAGCTGCTTAAGAATCTATCACCAGATTGTGGCGCCACTTAATGATGTTTATTCTATGAAAAATAGCACTAAAGAAAGATTTTATCACATAAAACCAAAACAAACTCAACTCATACCTTATTCCATTATCATTACTTGAAAAGTAGTGGTTCTGCAAAATTCATCATTTTTGCTTTGGATTTAGAAATATATTATGCACAAACACTTACATCAAAATGGTCTTCACAAAAATAGATACTTCTGTCTGCAGGTAAACTGTGAGCATCCTCCCTCCTTGCAAGTTTTAACCACTTTCTCCGTATTTTTTCATTGTTTGGAACATATATAAATAACTTATCTGGTGTTTTTATTGTTGTGCTTCTACACTTCGGCACTACACAGTACTTATAAAACGAGGAACTCATGTTTAACTAAAGAAAATCTATATCTGCCATATACGTACACGACTGTTTACAGTCATATCAGACGGTATGACGTCATCCAAGACGCCATGACAGTCTAGAGCGTTTTTGAGCTAAATTTAAATTCGCTTTTACAAATGCAAAATACATAATGTAAATGTTCGATTCTTTACAAAATAAGATGTTTTTTGAGTAAAATAGATAATAAGGTGAAGTATTAACCTATTTTTCAAATTTAGTCAACTACCCAATTGTTCGTCGACCGCCCGCTACGAGTGCATCAGTCACCGCTTATTGCCTCTCTCACCGTTATTAATTGCAATAAATACCACTAGATGACACTACCATCGCAAAATAATAGTTATTAACTACGATAGCGATCACTAGAGGACACCACCTATGTAAACCGCTTTTTCCAACCTCTAACCGTTATTAACTGCGATAGCGCCCAACAGATGTCGCTACTGCTGACGACGTTAAATACTACTTTGCAGGTGTTATTTGCGATAGGGTTCATCTCTCTACGACTTAGTGACCATTAAACTGGTTTTCAGCATCCATCCTTCCATCAAAAACCACTTGATTATGCTTTTTGTTACAGCTGTGTACATGTGTTATATCGTCTTTGCCAGTTGAAGGCGTTATTAACTTCGATAGATATCACTAGAGGACACCACCTATGTAAACAGCTTTTTAATACCTTTAACCGTTATTAACTGCGAAAGCTACCAACAGATGGAGAAACCATCGAAAAGCGCTAGTATTTCCACAAGTCAATTAGTTTAAAACAGCAAATCATAATTACATTTCAAATTACTTTTATGTACGTCTGAACAACATATTTAAATTGCAGCTGGTCTGTTATTGGGACACATTTACAACATATGTAAAGTATGCTATACATATAACCATAGCCACACAAAACTTAATGCGAATTAATAGCCAGACTGAAAAATTGTTTACTTTCAGCAAAGTTAATCTTCTGTATTTGTTGCATATATTCATAAAAACTCATACTACAAATTCATTAGTTTCAAACAGAAAAATATATTAACACGTAATCAAAACTGCCCACTTCGCATTTTTTTTTTTTTTTTTTAATCGTACGTCCGTAAATCACGTTATACACAAACCGCTAAAGCTGGTCGTGTTTAAATTCTATATTAATTTATCAAGGCATCACTGCGACTTATTAAACAAATACATAAACACAAGTCGAAGGCGTATATAAAGTCTCTGACAGTTACTATGGAAGCCGCTTATTTGAAAGCCGCTATTCGTGACGTATCGTTAAACGCTAAATAATTGACATTTCCGGCTTTTTCAACAAGAGAAGAGCGTTTCTGAGCAGAGATTTTAGTAGCGTCACCACAGATATTACTTCAGAACAAAATAACTATACGTTATTTCTAACGGTTAAAAAAAGCGGTTAGATAAAAGAAGCAATAACTGAATAACGTATTACTGGAAAAAAGCTGTTTTGCCCATCTCTAGTCAGGACTAAACATAGCGGTGCCGGATACAGGCGACGGCTTCAATACTAGCGCACCCCACCACCTGCACAGGTGACTCTCAACCCAGGCTCCGAGTCCTGTCCAACGGTCGCCATTTAAGATACTCTTATTCCTGTTAGTTTGTTTGGTGCTAAACATAGAGTGTGCAATTGACACGACGGTTTCAACACTAGCGCGAGCTGTTAAGTAACTCTCAGCCCAGGCTCTGAGTCCTGTACAACGGTCGCCATGTAAGATACTCTTAGTCCTGTTAGTTCGTTTGGTGCTAAACATAGAACTGGAGCTAGTAATGACCCTTGTGGTAATGCATTTTTTACTACGAATGACGTACTTGTCTGTCGCCCAACGGTGACCTTGACATATCGATTTGTCAGCTTGGACTTCAGGACTCAGGAGTGAAGTTAGTTTTCCTCTAGGGTAAATACTTTTTAAGTTCAAGAATTAGTCCATCCAGCGAAATCGTAGCTTGAGCCGCTGTTATATCGGCATTCATTAATACATTGGTACGTATCCTGTCCACATTCCGCTTCTTATTGCGTATTAGTGGTGACCTGCTCTGTCGTAGTCGGTCAGGCGCTGTCTCCGCCGCCTCGTAAATCGTGTCGGCCTGTGGTGGTAGTGATGGCCGCATACATTACCTGCCGGGGGCTAATGCTGATTGAAGGCTGTAATCTCTGGCACGTCGTAAAGTACTTTAAACGGCCGACCACGCCGACGGCCCAAACAGGTTCCAGGCTAAATTACGGCCCCACTCGCTGCGCCACGCCGGCGACGGCATAAGAAAACACACAGCGGGCCAGGGTTCCAGCCCTGTACACATTTCCACGATTTCCCGAAAGCTGGTAATAAGAATTACTTGGTGATCCCTGCCAAAATTTCGCCAACGGCATACTGTGGACAGCGAGGTTGCTGGTTTTTAGTAGGATGGAACAAGGGCCGGCTCATCTTATTTGTTAACTGAAACAGGTAGCTACGTAGCGAAACACTTACCCTAAAGAAACAGAGCTATCGGTAGAATTCCTTTCTCTATAGACATCATATTTAGTTTCCTCTATATCTCTGTGCTATGTGGAGCTGCTATTTAGCGATTATGAGAGCACTCCTTATCGACACCTCCATCTTGGCTCTGAAATATCTCATTTAGTAGCTACAATTGTCTATTTTTCAACTGGAATATCTGTCATTATTACTGGGAATAGGCCACATTTCCGCAGTTGTTGAACAACTGTTTTGGTGATTTTTATTTTATTTTATTCCCCAGATGCGTTTCTCCCTTGTGGTGCAGAGCATCGTCAGTGGCTGTAATTATATGTTTGTACATGTGTGTTATTACAATTACCATCTACATTATACTTCTTTATATATATGCACACACTGTACTCACAGATAAAGTGTTATATCTGTCGGTAATGCGATCACGTCCCGTGCGAAAATTTCGAAATGTTGTGTTGCTATCTAGAGTTAATGCGATCATTCGTTATGGACGCCAGCGAAGCCTAGCAGCTTGACACTGAACTATCACATATCCCTGACCTTTAGCGTTAGTAATTTGAAATTTACGAGTTGGATTTCGAAAATTATCTTTCTTAAATTATGATTTTACCAAAGAGGAGAACTTAATCTTTAAAATGATACCTCATTTATCGATTATGGTTTGACTTGAAGGGAGAAAGTTGGATCGTTACAAAAAAAAAAACACCTTTCAGAAATAATATATATGATTACATGCGACTTTCTACGCCACAACTTGTCAACCCTTTTTAGGGAATGTACATAAACTGCGTAGCCCCACTGTGACTTGTGAACCCCCCTGTTCCCCTCGTAGCCTCACGTGACTTTTGCCTCTACACCTCCCCCCCTCCTCCGCGTGGCACGTAGCTTGTTCCCCTATTTATTCCAGAAGTTATTTTGCACTGTTTTCTCTTGTCACACCATCGTAAATTACATACGTAGATGATAAAATGACAAAAATAAATATTCACATACTGTTGCCTGTTGTGTACGTTGTTTTAACTGTGACAAATAATATGAATGGAAAGCTACGTCGCTTGGCTCCCAACACCCCCCTCACCCCACGTAGCCCAGCGTAGCTTTCAACCCAACCCCTCCTCACCCCTCCTAGACAGAGCCACGTAGTTTATGGACGCTCCCTTACTGTCTGTATCTCGTCGCTTGCGTGTACTATCGCTGTTGCCCCAGGCTTGTTGTCCCAGACACTTGTTCCTTAAGGAGCTCAGTGTTTTTGTGTGTCGCACACTGACCTTGCAATTAAGCCAGTCAGTTGTGGCCTCTGTCTGCAGTGTAAGAGAGGAGAGGGGGAGAAAAAACCCGCCTACTCATCACTGCTGCTCTTCAGACTTCTTGGGGGATGTTAGTCCAGATTTCGCGTGCAGGAAATGAGGGTGCACAGACTTCCGCCGTCGTTGTCGACGTTATCTTGGTCATCCGGGTTGAACTGCGTCAATTTATCAAAACCTAACGTTTCAGCCATCGTTTTGTGATTCTTCAGCTCTGAAGAAGGTTTCAAAAGGATGGCTGAAACGTTAGGTCTGAAGAAGGTCACAAAATGATGACTGAAACGTTAGGTTTTGATAAATTGACGCGGTTCAACCCGGACAACTAAGATAACGTGCATGGAATGAGTTTTCCGAACTCAGCTTGGAGGAGGGTACACCATATCCAGAGCCGGCGGATAATGTGGGTATGGTGGGTAGCAGTACCCAGCCGGGAATTTCTTGATGGGTATATTACCCGTCCGGAATTTGACCGAACGTGTGATGTGCAGAGAGAAAGAACTGAGAGAGACCAGAACAAGTGGGCAAAGTCTCTTCTCTAGATTCAAAATTCGAAGAAAGTTGGCGGAAACCTTGAAATCAAAGAATCACAAGTCCCGCATCAGTGTAAAATTACTCCAAGGCAAGAGCGAAAATCTCCGAAAATCGTATTTTGAAGTTTACGATCAACTAGACCTACTCATGCCATCAAAGAGTCGATTGGACAACGCTTCTCCAAATGCTTAGAACGTCTCGAAATCCCGCTTAGTGATCACACACTTCCCACAGTCTTCCTAAAGTCGCCATGTGCTTTTTTCCCCCTTTACGCTTCGTCGACGTCGTGGTCATTAGAGGCGGGAGGAGGGTGGTTACTAGGAACAGGAAGGAATTCGGCGTCCTGCATACCAAAGTCTGATCCCACAATCCCCGATTTTTTTAGTTATGTTTTTGTTATTGCTATTCCATCTTGTAGCATTACAAATTTGTTTTGAAACAAATCCTCCAAATTATTTATTTTTCTTTCAGAATTACGCAAATGTTTGGTCTTCCCCTGGTCCTGTGACGTTAGCATATACACTTGTACTAACGTGGTTGGGGCAGGCTTAATTTCTAAACTCATCAAAATAATCCTGTCATTAAACTAATTCCCTACTCTCTTATTCATTACAAATCCTACACCAGTGACTCTATTGACAGCTTGTGTGCTAATTACCCTGTGTTCCCCAGACCAGAAATCCTGTGCATCCTTCCATTTAATCTCACTAATCCCAACAACATCTAACTTAAGTAGTTCCATCTCCCTTTTTAAGTTTTCTAACCTACCTGCCCTATTTAGACTTCTAACATTCCACGCTCCGTCTCGTAGAATGTTTCTATCCATTCTGATGACTTCTCCCTGAGCAGTCCCCACCCGGAGATCCGATTGAGGGACTATTTTACTTCCGGAATATTTTACCCAGGAAGAAGCCATCGTGATAAATGTAATTTGAGAGGATTACATGTCCTCGGGATACACTTTGGGTCTTTAAAGCAGTGGTTTCCCGTTGCCTTCTGCATCCCCATGCCGTTGATCATTTCTGATTCATCCGCCTTTAGGGGCCGTTTCCAACCCCAAGGGCAAGAGGGTGCCCTGGACCGCTCCCCGCTCTTCCGCCCTCCTTTCGGAGGCAATTGTCAAGCAGTGGGTGACTCCTTACACTGGGAATCATTCAGTCGCCAGAGCCTCGTCCGTGCAAACAGGGTGCACCACGTGTAGGGGAGGGTGACATTTGGTTGGAAAAGACTAGTATAGTCTCTCCCAAACCCTCCGTTTGGATGATATAAATCATTAAAAACATTTGAAACAAAAATTACGTGCGCACCAGCAACATTTTATAAAGGATGTGCTTCCACAGTCACATATAGTATTTATTATTGGTGTAGGAAAGCCCCATTGACACTTTTTCGCTTCCCCCCCGCCCCTCTATTTGGGAACCTATATTAAAAAATGTAATACTCGTCTCTATGTGAGTGTACTGCAGCCTCTCGCCTCTCGCTGTATGGCACCTGCAGACACCTTGCACAGGAGGTTGTCGGGTCAACTGCCGACGACCAGCTGTGTCCGAACAGTTCCTAACTGGCCAGCGCTCCGCGCCGACCTTCCGCTGGCCTTTTACCTGCCATTAGGTCACCTTGCTGTGAAAACCTGGGGTCAATCGCATCCCATCATAGGGCCCGCCTGTGCTTATTGATTTTCAGGTCCCGTTATAATTTGCAGACAATCTTTAATCCGACTCGCGTAGCGGCTAAATCCCAGACAATTCTCAAGTCGCCCCGGCGTATAACTGACCTTTCAGCACCTCTCGGGGCGCTGAAATATTTTAGTCTACAAAGAAGACCCAAGAGAGGCACCACGACTGAACCGCTAGCCCTGCGGATCGAATCCCGGATTTAACGTATTTCAACCATTCTCCTGTCCTTCACCTAATTTTGGAAAACGTAATTACAACCGATTGCCGAAGCAGGAATGATGTTAAAAAGCAGAATAGTACAGTAAAAGTCCGGTTATCCGAGTTCCGATTATCCGAGCCGCTGGGTTAACCGAGGCAAATGATGAAATTCTTAATATGGTTGTGTGAAGTCCCCACTCACCAGTCATTACTGAATTATATTATTACATTATAAATTGATTGTAAATAAATTTATATTTCATTTATAGTATAGGTCTTCCAGCATAGTAATTTGTGTAGAACGGGGTAATTATAAGTTAGTTTAGTAATTTCATGTTGCGAGAGTTGGCAGTACTGTATGGTTGTGTTGGCGCGAGAGGAACAAGCCAATATGGCGAGAGAGACTGTTTTTGGCTAGCATAGGGCGAACATGTGGAGAAACTGATTTCGGCTAGCGTGATGCAAATATGTACAGAATATTGTTTCAGTGAAAGCATTGTATCTTGTGTGAATTTTTGAGTGTAATAAATTGTGAATTATAGTAAAAGTGTGGCGAAAGTTATTTACATAGCATTAGAATATCCGTTGCGCAAATTGAGAGATGATTGAGGGTTTTGTAATAAAAGTTACTTTATATTAATACAAACGGCGAGGTGATAGCAACTACCGCAAAAAGGCACATTAGGGCCAAGTGCCAGTAAAGCGGGCTATCAATCTTTCTTGTCGCAGTCAAAATAACGGAAAGGAGGACCTCGCATTTGTCAGCGGACAAGGAGAAGATAAAAATTAAACTGTTCCAAAAATTTCTCATGCTGAAGGTTTAAAAAGAATAGAAGCAGCACTTGAGTATATTGAGCAACAGGAAGAAAGCGCAGCAGCCGACATAATGATGCTACAGCGTTGGCGCTATACTTCCGCTAAGAATAGAAACAAAATTATGACACGGAAGACAATTAAAGACTTTTTTGGCAAGTGATCGTAATTAATGTACGAAAAAACAATTTTATTGCTTCACAAATTAGTTTTACACTATAAATAAATTGTATTATTTCAGTTTCAATACGTTTTTTGATTCATTGTAACCTCTTTCCCTGACCTCCGGTTATCCGAGTTTTTCGTTATCCGAGGTGGTCCCGTTTACCTCGGATAATCGGACTTCTACTGTACTAGCAAAACGAGCCTTCATGAAAAAGAGAAATCTTTTAGTTTCAAATATTGATCTAGGAATTAGAAAAAAAAAGTTTTTAAGACTCTATGTGTGGAGCACAGCACTTTATAGCAGTGAAACATGGACTTTAGGAATACCGGAAAGAAGGAAAATTGAAGCATTTCAAATGTGGTGCTACAAAAGAATGCTGAAAATTAAGTGGACAGACAAAGTACGAAATGAACGAGTTTTGGAAATGATGGGTGAGGAAAGAAGTTTTCTTAAATTAATTCATAAAATGACGCCAATGCAACTGTATTATGTAGGTTCATTGCCGTACGCGTTTCGCCTCTCCTCGAGGCATCATCAGCGACGAATCTATTTTAAAATTTACATTGGGTTTACAAACTTATTTCACATAACGCTAAATTGATACATTTTCTTATTATTTACACTTACTATTTACATTAGTGGATTTCAGGATAGTAACCAAACATCTTTGCTTTCTCTCCAAAGCATGTTTCCATTACAGCCATTTGTCTTTGCTGTTGTGTACACGATATAAACATTGCGTCTTTGGAGAGAAAGCAAAGATGTGTGGTTACTATCCTGAAATCCACTAATGTAAATAGTAAGTGTAAATAATAAGAAAATGTATCAATTTAGCGTTATGTCAAATAAGTTTGTAAATCCAATGTAAATTTTAAAATAGATTCGTCGCTGATGATGCCTCGAGGAGAGGCGAAACGCGTACGGCAACGAACCTACACAATACAGTTGCATTGGCGTCATTTTATGAATTAATTTACTGAGCAACTGCGGAAAAAATGGCCTACAACATCATTGCAAAGAAGTTTTCACTCCAGGCGTGGCGGGATGCTTCCTTTAAAAGGCCGTGGCCGAATTCCTTCCCGTTCGTTGTCTCCAGTCCCATCCCGCCTCTAATGACCTCGCTTAGGCGTCAAGCCATAAGTAAAAAAAAAAAAAAAAGTTATAGAAGTTTGAAATTAGTTTGACAAGAACTGTTGCTTAATTCGGGCATCGATTTTAGAGACGTTTGGACATCAGAAGTTGCGATCTAGAGCCTGTGCTGGGAGCTTGCTTGGCCCTTCGAGGTATTGGCCCTGCCTCGGCCGGGTCGTGCAGGCGTAATGAGGCCGCCCGCCACACTCAGGAAGAGTGCGCCGCGTCCTACATTATTGAAGACTCTGCGGCGGCCAGGTAGGCAGCCCCCAACACAGCTCCCATCACCACGCGGTAGTGTGTCGGGGTAGCCATTTTGCATCCCGTGTTTCAGTAAAATAGCTACTGAAACTTCCATCTGTATAATATGTGAGCATTAAGTTATTCCCGGCGCAAGGCTGACAAGAATTCTTCTCGGGTTTTCTTCGGATAAGTTCTTCTCTCCACAACGTTTCGGCCGCAACTTCCGCCGCCTTCATCAGGTGAGATGTCATAGCGAAGCTACCACTGCGACTGTCGGTGCTGTGTCGTCGCAGTGTATAAAGTATGGAAGTATATTCTGGGGGTTTATCATCAGATGCACTAAGTACTTTCAAAATTCAGAAGAGAGCAATAAGAATAATGACAAATCACAAATCATTGGAATCTTGTAGACCCTTATTTAAATATATGAATATTCTTCCGCTACCAAGCATTTACATCTTTGAAACCATTATGTTTTTTTTAGAAATAATGTCATAGGAAAAGATGCAGCTCTCAAAACAAATAATGAGGCACATGACCTTTTCACAAGGAAACAATCAGATTTGCATATACAAAAACAAAAATGTATCAAAATGGAACATTTCACTTAGGGATTAAGCTTTTCAATAAATTACCGCATAGTGTAAAAGCAATATCAGAAAGGGGAAATTTTGAGAAATTGTTAATGTCATACCTTTATTACCACTCCTTTTACTCTGTAGAAGAATATTTTAATTGTATGAATTAATTTAATGTAAATAATGTAATGTAAATCATATTTTATAATTTACGTGTCTCATATCATTATGTATGAAGTACATGTATATGATTTAGAGGACTAATAAAATACTACTAGTGGTAGCTTCGCTATGACATCTCAGCTGATGAAGGCAGCGGAAGTTGCAGCCGAAACGCTGTGGAGAGAAAAACTTATCCGGCAGAATACCGTAGAAGAATACTTGTATAAAATGTGTTGCTTTAATACTGAAGGAAGAATTTGGTGTTAATATAAACCAAAACAAGAAAAAAAGTGATGAAGCTAAAGGTGGTCCTTAACACGAAGGTTGGTTGCACCCTTCAGAAGGAGGCACACTGAGCCTGGTATAGGAGGCAGTGTGGTCAGTTCCTTTCCTCCTTACCTAACCTCACCCTGTAATCCTAACGGGTACAGTGGACCTACAGTTTAACGTGGAAACCAGAAGCGTTCTCGTGTACTTCAAATTACACAGCAAGCTGTGCCGGAGGTGAAAGTTGTGTTAAGGGCCATCGAAAATACCCGCCGAGACAGTGACTCGAAACGGGGACCTTTCGATCTTCAGTCAGACGCCTTAAAAAGTGATGAAATGTTGCAGAAAGTATACCAGTAACAGTAGATACAGTATACGAATAGGATCGAATGCGATAGAAGTAGTAAGTGAATGGTGTTTTTTTTTTTTTTTACTTTGTCCATGATATATGGACTTAGTGAAAGTCTGTAACTGTTTCAATATAATAGGGTATGCAAATAATTTTCTGCGACACAGTTAATTTAATAATTACTTTAAATACTTTAAAATTATAAGGCAAGCTATATAGTATCTTCAATCGTTCAATCTTTAACGAATTATCTTTGGCAGTTTTTATTAAATAAGATGTACTAAAGCATCTTTGCACTGTTTGTGTATATATGTAAATATTATGTAGTGACTAAGTGCACGTGTGAAATTATGTGAATCATAATTTGGAGAAACCTTCATAAAATGTAAGTTTTATTTAAAAATTTATTATTCAACTCCATATTATTTGCAAAAAACTGTTTAGTACACAAGCCAATATATCAATCTCAGGAAATACAAAGTAAAACCGGATAACATCAAACAGAAGGTGACACGAGCACTCGTCACACCAAAAATGTTATAAAATAGCGTTCGATAATGAGAATAATTTCTCGAAACGCGTCACGCATATCAATAAAATAAATTAAATAATAATTTATTAAAGTAACTGTGTCGCAGAAAATTATTTGCATACCCTATTATATTGAATTGTGTTACTTAAGAAATAAAATTACAACTGATGGCCGAACCAGGAAGGATGTTACAAGCAGAATAGCACTAGCGAAAAGAAAAATAGTTTATTTTCAAATACAGATCTAGGGCTCACAAAGAAGTTTTTAAAGCTCCAAATATGGAGCCGAGAACTTTATGGTACCGAAGCATGGACTTTATGAATACTGAAAAGGAGGAAAATTTAAACATTTAAAAAAGGCGATATAGAAGGATGCTGAAAATCAAGTGGACGGATAAAGTACGAAGTGAACATGTTTTGGAGAAGATGGGCGAGGAGGGGAAGAGTCTTACAGAAAGAAGAGACAAAATGGCAAGTAATGTTTTAAGACATGAAGGATTCGTTAATTTGTCATTGGAAATATCCGTAGAGGTTGACAAAGATTAGAATATGTGAAGCAGATAGACTAATTGAAGGTGTAGGTTTTGAGGAGTATGTTGAGATGAAGAGGTCACTGCGATATAGGAAGGGACCGAGAAATGCATCAAACCAGTCGAGAGACTGATAACAGCAAAAAAAAAAAAAAAAATATTATGTCTTTCATTTCAGCATAGACTTTGTTGAGCATAAGTTCTGATTGCGCTATCTCACTGAACAACACAGACTTGTAATGTTCTTTATATGTCTCTCTTTGAAATGAATTACAAGTAAAAAAAAGTGAACGTAATTTTTTTAGATTAAATCAAAAATAGTTTCGGCCATATTTCGATAGGCAACTCGGCTGCTAATAATTATACATAAAAATTGCGTTTCAATCAAATAACAGATGAACGTAGAAATGATGCAGCCGGGTCTTGGACTCAGGGCCGTTGTAAGGCTACCGCAAGAACCGCAGTGGCGGGGGGCCTTCCAACAATCCTCTTCAAAATTTGTCCTTACTTAACGAACAATTTTCCTGCTGAAATAAATAATCTACAAATTTAGAATGTTAACAAGCTGCGATCAGAATAATCCTAGTGGCGAGAGCATTTTCCCATAAACAGGACAGATTTGATGAATACCGCGATCGTCGATTTTCTCTGGAACCGGCGACGATATAGCTTTCCATTTCTGTTCCAGTCGGTTGCCGGCTTCTTAGGAAATACCAGAAACGTTTGATGTCGCCGACAGGCCCAATACGCCTTTCTGCTGACACTGCCGCCTGGCTGTTTGGGATTGGAGACAAGCGCGTTCGAATAACAGACCCGCAAACGTACCTTGGTTCGGCAACCAAGTCAGGTGTGAAGTAGGCACAATTTGTGTGTACTGTATATGTCTGGTGGTGTCAGAACCTGTGATTTGTTTCACACAAGAGTGTAGAATGGATGGTAAGTACTTGCCAGGTGTTAAAACTATAGGTGTGATACCCTAAAAGAGCAGTTGTTGCAAAAAGGTTAATTAAATAAATGTTTAAATTGAACTAACAGTGTTTCTACGAAAATTAAAGTGACAGTAGTTGGGAGAACCATATGAGATGCATTGATAAAACACCAAAGAGACTCGGCGAAGTGTGTCCCGTTCAACTAATACTCAATAAACTGCTGGCCCGTTTGTACACAGATTTAGAGAACCCTCAGTCCGTCTCTTTAATCGTTGTTTGAGCTCAAATATATACAGGTATATATATATGTGTGTGTGTGTATAAAGTCACGAAAATTATCAAAAGTGTAGGCAAAAGTACATTTAGAAAAGAAGTAGGGGGCCCCAAAATCAAATTTTGCAGGGGGCCCCGAAATTTCTTAAGCCGACCCTGCTTGGACTGTTATTTTGATGATAGAATGAAGAAACCTGTACGTCTGTTCTGTTTTATGTCGTTGGTCCTTGCCCTGTGCTGTGACTGTCTGGCAGTGGCGATTGTGGAGGCTGCCTTTAGGGTGACGTGGCTTAGCTCCCCCCTCGCCCCTCGCCTCTCGCTCAGCCGGATTTGCGTGTCCTGCTTGGCATGCGCTGAATGACGCGCTCGTAACCCCCCCCCCTCAGTCACTGTACACCTGCCCAGACTCGCATTCCGGCTGATCATTCGTCGGCTTACAGTACCACGTCCTCAATCTCGGTCCGCCACGAATGCTCAGTTCTTGACTCAGATAAGCGGGCGTACATTACTTACCTGAGGGGAATCACAAAGCGACAGTACCACGTCCTCAATCTCGGCTTCACGTAAGGCTACGCTCTCCACGAATTATCAGTGCTTCGCTCAGATAAAGGCTCCTTCATTCCTCTCGGTACAAGCTCCTACACGTTTTGTCCAAATTTGAAGATGTCTACGTTTTCAGTGAACTGTCTGGTGGCTCAAATGGCTGAGACTTGTAACTAGCGATCGGAAGGTCCCAGGTTCGCATTCCGGCCTCGACTGGGATTTTCAAAGGCCCGAACTTCACCTCTGGCACATCTTGCCGTATTACTCTAAACACGCGTGAACGCTTCCGTGGTTCCCATGTTGCGTGAAAGAAGATAGTTCTTGAAGCTAGCGAGGGCTTGCGAAAATAGTTGTTATGCGACTACTGCCCAACGTATTCCTCCAGTAAAAGCCCAAGTACTTCATTTTAACTGTGAAGTACTTTAAAATAAACGAGATCGCTTTTGTCTGCCATTGCTCCATACTCACCGAAGACATGCGCAGGGTGCATGGTTTTGATTACGGATTGAATAGCACATCAGCAACTCAGCATCAAAACAAAATTTGACCCTAAGTACCTTGGCATCACCGTAGAGTAGACCGTTCCTTACCGTTCATAAAACCCCTTGAAAACACAAGTGAGAAACTTAAGACATGGAACAACATCTTGAAGAAGCTAGCCGGCACTTCATGGGGAGCTGATGCGAACAACCGCCCTCACCATGATTTACCCTGTCGCTGAGTGCTGTGCAACGTAGTGCTCACACTAGAAAAATAGACGTCCATCTGAACGAATGTATGAGAGTAATAACTGGCACCCTAAAATCCTCCACAGTCTCCTGGTTACATATCTTAAGCAATATACCACTTCCAGGGGTAATAAATAATAATTCCGTGTGGCCGTAATGACCTGGAGATAGGGTTTTTATTGGCTGCGCGTTCCGCCCCTATCGTAGCCGCCTTAACTTAACCCGACAATCCTGCGGGGTAAAGGGGACCTACAGTTTAACGTGGAATCCGAACCACGGAAGTGTTCTGGTGTACTTCACACAGCAAGCTGTGCCGTCTCTAAAGACGTCGCTGTTAAAAAAAAAGCAAGCTGTGCCAGAGGTGAAGGTCGGGTTAAGGGACTATGAAAATCCTCGCCGAGACATGGATTCGAACCGGGGACCTTTCGATCTCCAGTCAGACTCCTTAACCACTGAGCCACCAGACCGCTTACTTCCAGAGGTAATGCGTCAAGAAGCAACGGCACGTGAATGGCTAAAACTACATCATCCTTACCATCCACAGGATCTACAAATCCACGAGGTCCTTCACGAATTATTCGACACAGGTGTTTATCGTGGATTCCATTATGGCGTGACGTATCTGGCTTCAGTGTCAAAGAAGAATGGCGACAGAGCTGGAACTCTGCACCTGTGAAACATCCAGACATTGAACACCTTACAACTGGACTTCTGGGATTCCATATGAAGAGAGACCAGTGTTTAAACTGCCTAAGAACAGGCCACGCCAAATGCAACGCCATGCTCTGTAAGTGGGGACTTCATGATTCTCCTGTCTGTGACTGCGGAGCTCCTTCCCAGACTGTAGAGGTCACATTAAGGAATGCCGTCTAAGGAAGTACAGTGGACCATCCCAACATGCTATCAGTGCAACACCATTCTTCTTAAGTTGGCTTCCCACGGCCTGTGGATTTTCCGGCCGCGCCGGTTCAGCTATCAACAGTGGGTCGTGGGAAGGGACCTGCCTCTGCTGGCAGGGACGGCGCGCCTCTATCCGTCACCCAGTCGGTAAACATCAAACGCCCGGGTAGCTGATCCGTACAATTCGGATGCACGGCGCGGCCTACAAAAACACGGGCCGGAGAAAACCGCTATATAGCCGCGTTCCCACGACGTCTTGTAACGAAGGCGGGACGGGACGAATACTTAATAACTCGCCATGGGAACAGGGCCGCCTCTGCTAGCGGAGACGAGACGCAGCTACCCACTCTGAGTCGGTAAACATCACAGGCGTGTGTAGAGGTGCCCTGTTGCCATCGGTTTGCAGCAGCGGTGCGCACCCCTTCTGTTGCTGTAAAGTGCTCTGTGCCAAACGACACTAGGCAACGTGGTGCGGAGGTGGCGGCGTAGTGAGGGCTAACCTGCGGCGCGCGGTCGTCCCTATACTTCGGCTAATGATGTCCCGTCCCGCCTTCGTTACAAGAGGTCGTGGGAACGCGGCTTTAGACTGGTTGCAACGAGTGGACATTCGTGAAGGCTACCAGCATTCTGTTATATATTTCACGTTAGTTGCTTAGCTATACAATAAAGTGTAAACCACCTGCTGTCACCTGCTGTTCTGGACTGATGCTGACTCACCGCATGGTGAAAACTTCTACGGCAGTTACGACTGTAACCAGTTAACACGAGAGCCGGAGTTAGGGGGCGTTTATTAATATTCCGGACCCCCCCCCCCTTTTTCTGGTTCGACTTCGAGTGATAGGTCAGATACCCCCCCCCCCCTGTAAAATTACGCAAGATTTTGGCGGAAACACCCTCCCTCCAATGCACCTCGCAACTTTTTCCGAAGTGCGGTTGTACCCCCCTCAGGTCGGTTTCCGAAACAAAATGCGCAATGCCCCCCTAAAATCAACTTTCCTGTCATTTGTAGACCCTTTTTTTTTTTTTTAGGTGTACAATTCTTCAAGAATTTTGAAACCTCACGTGAGATTTCGCCTGACCCCCCCCTATTTCCCCTCACGTCATTAATGGACGCCCCCATAAATTACGCGAGGTGAAAAAGGGGGGTTCCGGCGAAATCTCACCAAGGATTTGTCACGTTAGGTTTTGGAAAAAAATTGTTGGACTGTAGAGCTAATAAAAAGTCTACGTGTTAGGTGGGTATTTGTCGAAAAGTGGGGGTGTAACCGGAAATTGAAAGGGTGAGACCTAAAAAAAACGGTCTCAAAGAGTTGCGAGGGCGATTTCTAGGGGGGGAGTCGGGCCAGATCTCAATAAGTCTCACCAGAGAGGGGGGGGGGTTCGGAAATCCGGAAAAACACCTCACGTAATTTATGGATGCCCCTTACAGTGATACTGAGGATTGCATTTTGGCGTTATCGACCACTGAGCGGATGTCCTGCCAATAAGTTAAATGATAACAGCCGGCGACTTGAGTGATTGGATGTAGTATTGAGATGTTGGCCATTAGTGGGGGAGCCTACCTGTCGGCCGATAATAGGTGGCGCGTCGATCGCCCGGGGTGAGGATAACGAGCAGACAGAGGCGACGTGACTAATGACCTGCGGGGGGGCGGGGGAGGCCGCCCTTAATAGGCACTCCGCCGGGGGTGGGGCGGGTGATGGGGAGGAATATTTACCCCTAGAAGTTTCGGACAATCAGTCACTGTGTCTGAACACGTACTATGTAACATTCGTGTCTGGTGGACCAGCGGTTAACGCTGAGCCGTCGGTTAGGAAGGATGCATCGAGCGTGGAATCTCCCAGTCGAGAGGACGCGGGTTCGAATACCCGTCCGGGCATTCAGTTTTTGGTTTTCCATAGTTTCCCCAAATCACTCCAGGTGAACGTTCCACCGAATGCGAGGACAGAGCGTTAACCTCTCACCCACTGCGCTCGGAGATTATATCATATGTATGTAAGTATGTAAATTCCGAAATATTTGCTTTTCTGTTTCATTATATATATATATTTAATCTTAAATTCATTGATTTACAATATCGCCACCCAGCTGCCTTTGGCCAATACGAATTTTAAAATATTTTCAGTATTTCTCCTAAATTGTTTATCATTTCCCCTGGTAAATTTGTTCTAATTTTTTTCTCCCTTATTGCTGAAAGCAAGTGACAGCTTGTGGCTATGTTCATCTTTTTCCTTCCATCCGAGATGCTTCCTTGAAAAAGCTATGGGCGAATTCCTTCCCGTTCCTTGTCCCCAGTCCCATCCCGCCTCTAATGACCGCGACGTCGACGAGGCGTAAAGGCATAAGTAAAAAAAAAAAAAAAAAAAAAAAAATTCCCTTCCACGTACTCATAATTCTTTTACACATATCCTTCCAAGTCCCATCGCCAACATACGCCTTGTACACTCCCAGCACTCTCTTCATCCTTCTCCTGTCCTCCAATTAGTCGGAACCATTTGTTTTTCTTTGAACCGCGTATGTGGTTCTAGTGATGTTCACGATACCACCGGTACTGGTATCTTTTTTTATAGGTAGGTCGTTTGATTTATTTTTTTGCTTGGGCTTTACGCCTCGTCGACAGTGAGGTCATTGGAGGCGGGATGGGACTGCGGCAAGGAACGGGAAGGAATTCGGCCATGGCATCACGGCATTCACCTGGTTTGATCTGGGGAAACCATAGAAAACCCAAATCTGGATGCCCGGACGGGGATTCGAGCACGCGTCCTCTCGGATGCGAGGCCAGAACCCGTTAACCGTTCACCCACCACGCTCGGTCATTTGATACAGCTTTTAGTAGAAAATATTTCTGACTGGTATCGTATTACTCAGTATTGCCGCTTTAAGTTGTTCCAGTGCTTGAAGTTGGCTGTGGAGCGTGTGCCTGGGTAGTGCACTCCGTTATTCCTGGTGAGGGTCAGTTTCCGCGTAGTCGAGCCTAGCTAGCGGACCGGTTTGGCTCCCTGCTGCGGGGGGCAGTGCCTTGATCTCTGCGCTCGCCGTGCATTGTGTGTGCGGTGCCGTGCCGTGATGTCTGATGTCTGCTGCTGCGATGTCGGTGCCGCGTCACGAGGCGTGCGAGTTACCTCCTCTACGCATTGTCACGGTATTGTCCCATTCACGATTTGTATTTCTAAATAATATATTTCGCGTTTCCGAGTTATCTGCGATAGAGGTTCCACAGGGTGAGTAGCGTGATTATAGAATTTAATTTTTACAAGTTGGCCCGCCTGACGATCACGAGTTGGTAGGTCATAACTGCTGAGCGCGAGTCTAGGAGATTTGTTATTTATTTATTTTTGAGTGGGGGTCTCAAAAAGTTGCGAGGACGATTTCTAGGGGGGTTTCTCACGAACTAGATCTCACCAGTGGGGGGGAGGTCGGGCCAGATCTCACAAAGTCTTACCAGAAGGGGGGAAGGGGGTCCAGAAAAACACCTCACGTAATTTATGGATGCACCCTAAACCTATGAGTACGCGACTTCCCTCACCGACATGCAGTGACGTGTTGGACGCTTTATGGATGGGTAAAATCTTATGAGAACTTATGTTGAACTTGGACAGCCATGAAAATATAGTCCATGATCGTATGTAATATATAAAAATCGATATATTTTTTTACAATGTTTTTTCATATAAGTACACAGTTTTTATCCGATTGTGATGGAACTTTGCATATGTATACTGCAAAACAGGGGTGGCCAACCCAAATGATCTTGAGGGCCACTTTGGAAAAGCGTCGTAACTCCATGGACCGCATATAAAATTATATATCCCCATATGAGATTAAGACTTACAACAGAAATTTGTTTGGAGTCAATATAATTATTTTAAAATCAAAGTTAATTTTTTCTCATTCTTTCGACAGTTAATTTTTGAATATATGGCTTCTTCATCTACATCCATACTCTGCCAGTCACAAACATTGTGGGTGGCAGAGGGTGCTAAGCACCAATCCTAAACCCGCGCATTCCAATCCCGAATAGCGCGAGGAAAGAAGGAATTCATAAAAGCATCCGTACGGCATCTTATTTCTCTAATCTTATCCCTCCGGTCATTACGGTCTAAATCAGTTGGCGGAAGAAGTATTTCATTGCACTCGAAATTTAAATTTTTTCGAACATTCTCCAATAAATTCGAACACAAGCTACGTCGTCTGTCTTCCAGACTATCCTAGCCCAATCTATGTATCAATTCTGTGACGCTTTCATAAGGGCTGTAGCAACCAGCCACGAATCGAGCGGCTCTCCTCTGCACCCTCTAAACTGAGTCAATCAGGCCCTTGCGATACGGTTCCCAAACTCCTCAACAGTAATCCAGATGCGGACGCACTAGTGTTCTATACGCTATCTCCTTTGTTTGAGCATTACAATTCCTCAAAATACTACCTATCAATCGCAATTTAGAATTCGCCTTACCTACGACGGAAGTTATGTGCATGTCCCATTTCATGTTGCTTTGTACTATCACCCCCAGATACTTCAAGGAATCAACCGTGTCAATAGCTAAATTGCTTATTTTGTACTCGTGAACAAACTGATTCTTTTTGTTACTTATCCGCATTGCCTTCCACTTTTTGCAATTAAGTGTAAGCTGCCATTTACGGCATCAATCGAAAATAGCATCCAAATCGCTTCACAAATAATGTATTCTTTTTTAATATATTGGTTTTCACTACTTTGACCACTATAAAATAAATATATCTTGTAAAAGTGTGATGAATCTCGCGGGCAGCAAAAATGTTCAAGGTTGGCCACCCCTGCTCTAAAACAAATAGAAAAATATTGTTTAGTTTCACAAGAAAGAAGTCTTTCTCGGTGTTGAGAATTGATGTAGTCTTCTCGGGAGAATGGCCCAGTAATCAAGGTGTTTGCACACGATATTTCGGCCATCTGAAACTCAGTCGCCATCTTCTGGTGTTTAGTTTCATTAACAAAAACCTAAACCCTCTCCTTAATTCCTGTTAATGTTGTCCATACGAACTCATAGATTCTAATGCGATTCTGGTAGTACTTGGCACACGCTCCAAAAGAAGCTCCGCGCTTAAGGCGCTCGCTTCCGAAAGTTTTTCTCTCCGATCGCGGGTTCAAATCCTGTGCTCAGCAGAAATTTTTAGGAGTTTTATTTGATTATATATGAGCTACGCCGATATCTTCTGTCTTTCTGATTCCACGTTAAACTGTAGGTCCCTGAGGAAAGGAACTGGCCTTCCTGCCTATGACACAATAGCAGAGTGGACTAACCTTCGGGTTGTTGACTAAATTAGATTTTTAGTTTTTGAAGTGAAAACTTCTTTAGGCGCGTTGGTCGATTTTAGGATGGATAAATCTTTCACGTCAGGGACATGCATGTTAATGGTATACCTGTACCGGACCGAGAGTGGTGGTGTAACGGTTAGCGTTCTGGCCTCGCATTCGGGAGGACGGCGGTTCGAATCCCCGTCCGGGCATCCAGATTTGGGTTTTCCATGGTTTCCCAAATCACTCCAGGCAAATGCCGGGATGCTTCCTTCAAAAGGCCATGGCCGAATTACTTCCCATTCCTTGCCCTCCATCCTTTCCCGTCTCTAAAGACCTCGCTGTTAGAGAGACATTAAGCAGTCTAAAAAAAAAAAAAACCTGTAGTGGTCTGGTGGCTCAGTGGTTGATTTGTCTGACTGGCGAAAGAAAGGTCCCCGGTTCGAGTCTCTGTCTCGTTGTGGATTTTCATAGACCCTTAGCCCTACCTTCACCTCTGGCACAGCTTCCTGTGTGATGTGAAGTACGCCAGAACGCTTCCGTGGTTCGGATTCCACGTTAAACTGTAGGTCATCTGGACCAGGTAGGACTATCGCGTTAGGTTAAGGCGGCTAAGATTATTTAGTATATCTGTGCCTATAAGTATGACGTGATATGCATAGCTTAAGTTTTCGCTTCTGTCGGCAGTCCCCAGTCACTGCTATATATATACCAGGGTGAGTCAAATCAAAACCTTAAATTTGTAGTAAAAAATCGAAATTTCGCGCCGTTATCCTGTAAGTTGGTAAGCGTGCTACAAGCAGCGTGCAGAATGGCCTGTAGGTGGCAGCATAGTGCAGATGCACAAATACCGTCGCAGTATCAGTATAAAGATGGCTGCCCCACTTGAGACTTGCACCAGGGAAGAACAGCGTTCTGTTATTCGGTTTTTGAGTTGTGAAGGTCTGAAACCTATTGAAATTCATCGAAGAATGAAGGTTCAGTACGGTGATGTATGTTTGTCACAGCAGCAAGTCTACGAATGGAGTAGGAGGTTCGCAAATGGTGTGACTTCAGTGGAAGATGCTCCTCGTCCAGGTCAGGCACAACGAGTTGTGACTCCACACAACATTGCAGCATGTTTAAAGATTAGTCATGGTTCAGCACACCACATTGTGCATGATGTGCTCCAGTTTCACAAAGTGTCTGCAAGATGGATGTCACGGCAGCTGACTCCTGAAATGAGAGAACGACGTGTTGATGCTTGTGAAGAACTTCTTCGGCGCTTTGAACGAGAAGGTGATGGCTTCCTTGCAAGAATTGTTAATGGGGACGAAACCTGGGTTTACTTTCACCAACCGGAAACGAAGAGAGGGACGAAACCTGGGTTTACTTTCACCAACCGGAAACGGCGCCATTCCTCATCACCAAAACCAAAGAAGTTTCGAACAGAACCATCAGCAGGGAAGGTTATGCTGACTCCTTTTGGGACGCAAAATGCGTCATTTTGGAGCATTACATGCCTAGAGGGACCACTGTCACCAGTGCATCATACACAGATCTCCTAAAAAATCATTTTCGGCCTGCAATCAAATCAAAGTGACGTGGATTGCTGTCATCAGGTGTCCTTTTGCAACATGACAATGCAAGGCCCCACACTGCCCGTACAACAGTTGCAACAATCACAGACCTGCATTTTGAGTGTCTTCCTCATCCACCATACTCACCAGACCTTGCCCCAATTGATTTCCATATGTTTGTACCACTCAAAGAAGCAATGGGAGGAGAGAAGTTCCATTCTGATGAAGAGGTACGCCACGCGGTGCATGAGTGGTTGCGCGGACTACCAAAAGAATTTTTTTCTAAGGGAATTTATGCACTTTGTAAGCGCTGGAAGACTTGCATTGAGCGTGGGGGAGATTATGTTGAAAAGTGATACAGATTTGTACCACTTCTGCATAGTAAATAATATTTAAAAAAATATTTAAGGTTTTCATTTGACTCACCCTCGTATATTATGACTTTTGGTGACGCCTTGTGCTAGACCCCAACATCACTGGCTGCTATATTCGAGTCGCTTCCCAAATGTGTGCCCACGATGTGAAAAATTTACGCTTCAAGCCTTCGAGAAGAAATTCTGTCCCCAGCCCATAATCATAAACAACCTTTAGTGTGTACCTAATAAGTTGACTCCTATTGACCTGCCCATCTGTTCACGGCATCTCGGAATCTGTACCATTATGTTATCCACAAACAACCGAAAACACTTGTTAGTTTACTTAACGTTTTCTCGCCAATTTACACTATGATAAAGAACAATTGTTTGTAGACGGGGTATTATTTATGAAATTTATTGTCCGATGATATTAACACTTTTTTCGATTTTCCATGATAATACACTGAAGTGCCAAAAGAAACTGCTACACCTGCCTAATATGGTGTAGGGCCCCCGCAAGCAGGCAGAAGTGCCGCAACGCGACGTGGCTTGGACTGGACTAATGTCTGAAGTAGTACTGGAGGGAATTGACAGCATGCATCCTGCAGGGCTGTCCATAAATCCGTAAGAGTACGAGGGGTTGGAGATCTCTTCTGAACGGTACGTTGCAAGAAATCCCAGATATGATCAATAATGTTCCTGTCTTGGGAGTTTGGTGACCAGCGGAGGTGTTTAAACTCAGAAGAGTGTTCCTGGAGCCACTCTGTAGCAATTCTGGACGTGAGGGGTGTCGCATTGTCCTGCTGGAATTGCCCAAGTCCATCCGAATGCACAATGGACATAAATGGATGCAGGTAATCAGCTGGGTTGCGTACGTACGTGTCACCTGTCAGAGTCGTATCTAGATGTATCAGGGATCCCATGTCACTCCAACAGCACGCCCCACACCATTACAGAGCCTCCACCAGCTTGAACAGTCCCCTGCTGCCATGCAGTGTCCAGGAATGCATGATGTTGTCTCCATACCCGTACACGTCCATCCGCTCGATACAATTGGAAACGAGACTCGTCAGACCACTCAATATGTTTCCAATCGTCAACAGTGCAAAGTCGGTGTTGACGGGTCCAGGCGAGGCGTAAAGCTTTGTGTCGTGTACTCAGGAAAGCTACACGAGTGGGCCTTCGACTCCGAAAGCCCATATCGATGATGTTTCCTTGAATGGTTCGCACGCTGACACTTGTTGATGTCCCAGCATTGAAATCCGCAGCAATTTGTGGAAGGGTTGTACTTCTGTCACGTTGAACGATTCTCTTGAGTCGTCGTTGGCCCCGTTTTTGCAGAATATTTTTCCGGCCGCACCGATGTCTGAGATTTCATGTTTTACCGGATTGCCGATATTCACGGTGCACTCGTGAAATGGTCGTACGGGAAAATCCCCACCTCATCGCTACCTCGGAGATGCTGTGTCCCATCTCTCGTGCGCCGACTATAACACCACGTTCAAACTCACTTAAATCGTGATAACCTGCCATTGTAGCAGCAGTAACCGATCTAACGCCTTCGCCAGAGACCTGTGGTCTTATATGGGCGTTGCCGACCGCAGCGCCGTACTCTGAGTGTTGACATATCTCCCTGTTTGCTTACGCATGCCTATACCAGTTTCTTTGGCTGTTCAGTGTATTTGGCATTAGAAAAAGTTGTTGTTGTTGTTGTTGTTGTTGTTGTTGTTGGAGTTTAAGGGCGCGTCGACGGCGGGGTCATTAGCGCCCTATTACAAAAACAAGGGATGTGGTAAAGCATTTATACACACGGCAAGCTCCTTGCGCGAAGCACCGGTCGCATGCTAGTTGTAGTAGTACTGTACGAGCTGTTGAATGCGCGGATGGTACTGTACGTGCTGTTGAATGCGCGGTTGACGCGGGCGGTAACTCACGGTGACGCGGTGTCGGGTGGCGCGGCTCCAGTTACCGGGTAATTGATAACTGTGCGACCGACCAGGTAGGCCCCGCGCTATTTACGACCCACCGTCCGTCAAAAAACTGGTCCGCCGCCAGGGATGCACAAAACGGGGCAGGCGCCAGGCTGGAGCGGCGGCGTCCGGATCTGTCCGTTCACCGCTCCGAGATATCCAGTTTGCTGGAAAATCGCTGTAGAGCAGAGGTGTAGTTTAAATTGCGATGGAGCGTACGCTCCGGGGGCAATTTCCCTACACGGCCTTCTCCCCTCTTTCCTGCACCCACCTACATTTGTCCTCTATAAAATTTCAACTTTAAATTGTTTCAACGTTTTTGGTAAATTTTTCATCATTTCTCTTGGTAACTTATTCCAATCCCTGACACCCTTATCCAAATACGATAATCTTCCCACACCCTTGTGCCTGAAATTGAGTGCCAGCTTGTGGTCATGGTCATCTTTTCGCTTCCATGCATTACTTTTAATTCTTACACCAATATTTTTCCATGCCTCATCGCCCATATACACCTTGTACACTCCCATGACCCTCTTCACCCTCCGTCTGTATTCGAATGAGTCCCATTCCAGCTCTTTTATCATATCTGTTACTGATTGTGTTCTGCGGTAATTTCCAGAAACAAATCTAGTTGCGTCCGTTTCAACTCCTGTATTTGATCCGCAAAATTTAGGTCCCATACTACACTACCATATTCGAGTGGCCTGACCAATGTTTTGTAACCCAATTCCTTTACTTCTCTCGTACATCTCCTCATCACTCTCGCCAACAAGTGCAGAATTTCGAAACCATTTCGTACTACCTGTGCAATTAGTTTATTCCGGAGTATTCGTATCTTTACCCCCCCTCTGCCCCCACCGAGAAATGCTGGGTTCTCTGCTAGTATCGTAAAGAACAGGGGTGGCCAACCCAAATGATCTTGCGGGCCGCAAATAAAATTATATATCCCCACTAGAGAAATTTTTTTGTAGTGAAAAATTGAAACACGAGTTATTGTTGAGTTTACTATTATTCTTACATATAAACATAGATAATATAATAATAAGGATACTAAACGCACATTGTAAAGAAATATATAACACTAAAAATGAAATTTAAAAAATATTTTGTAAAAGAGTGATTAATCTCGCGGACCGGAAAAATGTTTAAGGCGGGTCGCATGCGGCCCGCTTTTGGCCACCCCTGTTATAGAAAATAAATTGATTTTGCGTCTCTTAATGCTTTGGAGCCTTACTTATCGGATTGTCGTGGTATATTCCGTGGTTCCCCGTGACGCTGTTGTGTGCTCTGGCAGTAGTAGTGCTGCGCCGCGTATTGACGTGTGTCGGCAAACACTGTGCAGCCGAGCGTCGCTCGACCACCTGTTGCTCCGGCCAGTCCAGACTCTGTCCGCCGTGGTGCTATCCTGCAGTGGGCTCGCCCAAATGTCGGCTTATCCTGAAGGGAGCGGTAGCAACATGCAAACTATCCTGACAGTGGATGACGGCGTGTTATCAACAGGAGATGTTGTTCCCTTTCAACACATGCAAGCCGTTAGCTCGGATAAACAAATTGAGAGGTATTTTGACATAGTCTTCGAATTAAAAAACTCTCTTCTTGTAAAAATATTATTGAATTTAATTAATAACGTTCAGTGACACAAGTTCTAAGACAATGATGTTACACTGGCAAAAGATAATTTAGCTTGTATACGAAGAGGCACACAACCTTCTCCGAGCGCCAAAGGAAGCGTCCATAAACGACGTGGCTCGATTTGGCCTCCTGTGGAACCCCCCCCCCCCCCACACGTAGCATGTAGCGTTTTTTCTTATCGATTCCAGAAGACATTTTGTACTGTTTTCTCTTGTCAGACTATCGTAAATTACACAAGAATGTAATAAAATGATAAAAATAAATATTCACATGCTGTTGAGTGTTCTTTACCTCATTGTAACTGTGACAAATAATATAATGGAAAGCTACCTGGCCTGGCTCGTAACCCTCCCCCCCCCCCCACATAGCCCACCTTAGCTTTCCAGTCAACCCCTTCCCCCCCTAAACCAAGCCACGTAGTTTATAGACGCTCCCAAAGACTGTTATACAGATAACAACACTATGCTACAGGCTGTGGAAACCCCACTCTATAACAAATCAAGTTACAAACATGAATACAGTTATTCAGGATATTTGTAATTAACAAATGCACAATATTCAATAATAATAATAATAAATGATTGTGGGATTAGTGACAATATTGGTATGCACACAATTTTCGCCACTGCGTCAAGTCTCACCGTAAATCGAAAATGCTCCACTACCGTGCACTTCTGGGCTACAACCAGCCCGAACTCAGACCACGCACCGGCCATCTTAATTGGAATGTTTCTCGGAAAAAAATATTTAAATATTTTTACGAAGGAAATCATCATCATCATCATCCTCAACAGTTTGCAGCCTCTGGCTGGGTCTGCTTCATGCACAAGTCTCTCCATTTCCTTCTTTCATCCCACCACCTCTCTGTCACCACTTTGTTCCAGTCCTCTCCTCTCTTCCGTACACACTCCTCCACTCCTTTCAGCCATCCATCTCTTGTTCTTCCTCTGGGTCGTTTACCATGCATCTTAATTTCGTGGATTTTTCTCGGGATTCTCTGATCCTCCATTCTCTTTACATATCCATATCATCTCAGTCTGGTCCTCTCTACCCTTTCCTGTAGGGGTTCCTCTTTTATGGTACATCTAATCACTTCATTCCTTATTCTGTCCATTTTAGTAACTCCCATCCTACCTTTTAAAAACTTAATTTCGCTTGCTTGTACTCTGCTGATGTCCCGCTTCTTCATTGTCCACGTTTCAGCAGCATAAGTCAAGATAGGCACATAGTATGTGTGACAGATTACTCTCTTGCTTCTCTGTGGCACCTCTTTATTCCATATCAGGCTTCTAATGCTCCTTAGGAACGCCTCTGCTTGTCTTCCTCTTTCACTTATCTCACCACCATTTCCTCCACATTCCTCTAATACACTCCCAGAAGGAAATAAATACTATAAATGAAACATATATATTTAAGGAAGTATTAAAAGTATAATTATTTTAATGCAACGTTTGACTTTGCTTGGTAGAACTAAACGCATGAATATCGATGTCGAAAGGAGTGGTGGCCACTCGTAAAAATCTTTTCCAGATGAACATTAGTGATTCGTGTCGAGTGTCAATCCTAGCTACATCAAGCGAGTGATGGTATACCATAATTTAGTGTCTTACTGCTTGACATCATCGTTAGAAGTTGAAGTTCACGTATATAATGCTACAGCTCCGCAGGCCGCGGTTTGGCCATCCCTGATTTAGACGCAGACTGGGTTATACAAATTAATACCCATCATAAAGGACGCAGCTTAAACCATTCATTACGAAGGTACGTCGTTCAAATCTCTGTCTGCTCTCTAGATTTAGATTTTCCGTGGCTTCACGAAAATATTATTACAGTATTAAGGCGTACAAAGATGGAAAATATAAGATATTAATCAAATAACTATATCTAGGGGTTGAAGCCATCTTCTGGCAGCTGGTCCAGCTTGGTGCAGTGTGAGCAGGCCTCCAGATAGTCTTCTCGCTGGACAGACCATCACAATGTGGTCAGCAGTTGGGGCTGTTGTCTTTACACTCAGTTCTCCATGCGAGTCAAAGTTTTCTCTAAGTCTGGCTGCTTCCATGTAGGCGGGTCTTGTAGGCAGGTAGACAAGCTCGCCATGCAGAGGTATCGTGCCAATTTGCTTGACACTTTCGAACTCACTAAGCAGCATCAATTTTCTCCTCAAATGTGGCGGAGGAATGTTGGAAAGTACACTATTAGACGTCTCGTGGTTTATTGTATATGAAATAATTAGTTCCAGGCAGATTTAACTGTTTTTATTTCCTGTAAAACATCCGACTTCAAATATAATGGTCACGTATAAACACAAGCTCAAGCGATTACATTCAATACTGCTTTCAAAGACAGTGCTGTCATACACTCTCACAGTACACGCAAAACTGTTTCCGTAAACTGTGACAACCATGGAGGAAAGAAATATATGGAGACGACGCAAGAGACCTTCACCACGCATTGAAGTGACGCCGGGCGGAGGAGGAGTGGGGGGCTAAGCCGTACCCATACAGACACGGGGTATATGTACAAAAACCTCAACGGGACTCTAGGATAAACGTAACGCCGCAATCTGGTGATGGATTATTATGGAACTCGATGAGACAAATAAAAAATGAAGAATAATTTTTTTTTATATTCTCCTTGGTTTTCGAGATATTCTGTCTCAAATGTGAGGTGTTTTTGGTTGAAATTCAGAAGAAACAATTGGTCAAAGTCAGATTTGATGATGGATTCTTATTAAAAAGAAGAGACGAATAAAAATTTCGATATCTCGCCTAGTTCTCGAGATATAGTCTCAAAAGTGAGGTGTCTTTAGTTGAAATGTAGAAGAAAAATTTCGCAAAACTCAAATTTGATGATAGATTCTTATCTAGCACGACGAGTCAAATCGAAAATAAAGAATAAAAATTTTCGATATCTTGCTTAAGTTTCTCGATATACTGTCTCCAAATTGAGGCTATTGGGTTGGGATGCGGCCTGGAACAAAAATTAATTCTGCCAAAGCCACAATGAATTACATGGTGGACATGCAGAATGGATATTTCAGTTTTTTTACTAGCACTTGTGGTTAGGTTGAAATGCGGCCTAGACCAGAATAAAAATAGTTATCTTGTTACCATACATCGTAAGATTAATTGGGAATACCTGGAAGTAGTTTATATCGCGATACACGTTTTGTCACTGACTTAGTTCTCATGAAATTACTAACAGTAATAGATAAATTCTTTGTCCCTTATGAAACAACAAAACCATTGTGGTACAGACTGTATTTAGACCTAACCACAATCTCCATTAAATTGCCGCTTCAGAATCAAACTATGTAGACACACCCACACACGCGTATTTGAATCGCAAACTGTATTTGCAGTAACAACATCGTTTGCTTCATCAAGATTGCTAGATTCCATAGCATAATTTAACACATTTAATTTCATCATACACTGTAAGTATAAACTGCAACGTGACGAAAGAAAGCGCAGTACTAAATTCACTGAATCGCGATGTAAATATCACTCCTTTAAATCTCATTTTCAACACTCGTTAAAAAGTAATGCTAGTCTATTATGTACAAAATAGCAAGGTAAGCTGATTTTCTACACTGCACCAACAAAAATTTGAGAACAAACTCATCCCATTGAGAGCTATGACTAAATATTTATAGACAGGCACCAAAGTTTGCAATTCCTACTGGACACTTCAAGAATAATAATTAGAATGCAACTTACTATTCCTCTCTTGCCTATTTGTGCAACCTTATACAACACACGATGGCATTATAAAAAACTTAGACGCATTACAAAATGAAATAATCACAGCATCAAACACAATGTGAACTTAGCATTTGTATGGGTTCGCAATATGGCCGCTGCCGCCACTGCGCATGCTCGAGAGTTTTGAGCCGGCGTCACAGATTTAACGTCACTTCTCCTCCATATATTTCCTTCCTCCATGGTGACAACTGAGTCTCTGCCGCTCGCTTTATATTAGGTTTCATAGAAAGTTCCAGAATATTACAAAGGCTTCCGACAGATATTTCTCGAACTTTAACAATACTTAAACTATTAACTACAAGTTAAAAACAATCAAAATCAATACATAGTCATTTAAAATCATTACGAAATGTTCAGAAATGAAAATTAAAGATATCTAAACACAAATTTATCCACATAAATCATTTTAAACTGTGGTAAATCGTTCTTGAAACATCGTAGCTCACCTTAATACTTGTAATTACAAACATTTAAGTAATTCTCTTGCATACATCTGTCCTTAAACATATTAAATAGTATTTACATAATTTCTTTTTATTAAAAAAAGGCCATTTACACCGATTGCCAGACAAACATTCAAAATCATATTCACTCGACCTCTAACTTGTTGCAAATGCTTCATAAATACAATTCCTTTTAAAATCTAGGTTTGAGGACTGTTACAACAGGCAGCCAGGATACTGGGGTATGCCTGATGAAACCACTCACACCTCTCATAGCACGCGAATGCCGGGATGGTTCCTTCAAAATGTCACGGCCCAGTTCCTTCCGGTTCCTTCCCTCCTCTATGACCTGACGGTTGTGATAACCGCTAAACCTTTTAAATAGACTTTATTATACATTTTGTGAAATTATCTTTCAGCTGCTCTATGTAACCGAAGGACACACGAAGTTTCATTTGAAAAGCATTGTTGCGGATCTTAGAAAATTTTGAAAAACTTTCAGTGATGGAATTTAAAAAAAAAAAGATTTTTACTCTACCCGGTTCATGAAATTCTTCCTGAAGTGTGATATTTGTTAAAATCACTCATTAAGTTGTTTTGGGAAAACCATGAATTCTAGAAAGATTGCTATAGTTTTCCTGTAAAATTTAACAGGCTGAAAATCGTTGTGAATTTT
This sequence comes from Vandiemenella viatica, assembly GCA_031002005.1. Lineage (NCBI taxonomy): Eukaryota > Metazoa > Arthropoda > Insecta > Orthoptera > Morabidae > Vandiemenella > Vandiemenella viatica. The sequence goes on along the minus strand of CM061914.1, from coordinate 183,270,803 downwards.
GAAGAAAAAAATTCGACTCAGTATCTTGGGAAATATAAAGGGGAAACGGTATTTTCTTTAGTGGTTTTTCGCCGAAAGTGTGGACAAATCCTGAAATAAAAACGAATATACAAATATCTCCAGAGTGTTGCCAGCTTTCGTGCGATACAAACAAAAAATGAGCTTGAAAAATGTTTGCTTCGATCTCCCAATATACTACAAATATTTTTACCCTCCTCCCCTATGAGTTTTGGAAATTTTATGTTAGGAATTCTTTCCTTAGCCCCCCTCTCCCCTCCTAAATGAACAATATTAATTTAACTTCCCTAATATTTTAGAAATTTTAATTTAGGAACTCTTTCCTCAGCGCCCTCTTCCCTCAAAAGTAATTATTGTAACCCCATGATTTTCTGAAATTTTGTGTTAGGAAATCTTCCCTTTGCCCATCCTTACCCCATCTACTAAATCCATTATTATTTCCCCCCTGCGCCATTATTTTTCGAAATTTTATGTTAGAAATGCTTTCCTTGCCCCCCACCCCCTTTTCCTTCCCCCATAAACGCACTAATAATTTTCACCCCCATTATTTTTCGGTATTTTATGTTAGCCTCCACTCCCTCTAAGCCCATTAATAATTATTTTTTTCTCCTCATGATTTTTGGAGTTTGTACCTTTTGATGGTGTTATGGTTTTAAATTGCAGTGTTTCTCCTTTTCCCTCGGTGTTCTGCTCTTCTTGCTCTGTATTGAGCCGTCAGCACCTCGCTCACCGGCTGTTGTTACTGCCAGCCTGCTACTTGTCCGCTAATGTCTCCGTCGGCGAATTAACCTGCTAATGAGGAGCGCCGCCTGTTTTTTGCATTCCGCCGTAATGGTCTGCTCCCGCACGAGGCGTTATTACTTATTTATGAACCTCTCCTCTCTGTCTACTGCCCCTCTCAACGCTCTATCCATACAGCAGAGTTCTTCATGCGCCAACACCGAACATTAACGATTTAATTCTAACTTAATTGAAGATAGCCCATCATCTGGCAAAAGTTAATAAAATTTGCTCACAGAAAATGTGTTACTGTGGAAGGCGGTAAGAGATTAAGCCATGTGTTCACTAATATATTATCAATGCGAAAGTAAATGCTTAAACCGATCTTGATGAAATTTGCCAAGAAAATTCTATATATCATTAGGAAGAACATAATATACGTTTTCCGGGATAAATAACATGTTTTGAGATAAAAATTTTAAAACTAACCAAACGGTTACAAACAGGCGGATAGTAGACCTATGTGTAAGTCTCTGAAATGCTATATTTCTCGCTCAAGCTTTTTTTCTCTCGCAGTCAATTTGTGGACATTGCGTAAGTTCTCTATATCCAATTCTAGCAAAATACTACCAAGTAGTCTGCAAATTGCACATTGTAATATTTCAACGACCAGGCAAAAAACATATGAGCAGGTGACTGCATCTGTGGTATAGTGAAACATGTGTCCTGCTGGCATTAAAGAGAGCGGCTTTCCTTTAAGGGTCCCTAGGAACCCAGTGGCGAATCTAAGAAATTTCCAAGCCGGGCCAAAAATTTGAGATTGCCTCCCCTTTAGACATCAGTTTGCCGCCCGGGGCAGTATGGAGCTGTTCTGTTTTGCCGCCCTCCTGATGGTTACCGCTCGGGGTAGTAGAACTAAAAAACAAAAGATCGCCGGCACACGAATTTGCCATTTACCGCCCCTTAAAACATGATTTTGGCGCCCCCCCTGAAATTGCCGCCCGGGGCAAACGCCCCGATTTTACTCCTCTTAAATCCGGCACTCAAATGACAGCGGTACGTCGGTATAAAAGATAGCAGGGTTAGTTAACAATATATGCATAGGTAAAAAATTACGCCGGTGAAAGTAGAATTATTTAAACATTTTACTGGTCATGATTTAAGTTTGTTGATGATAAATAAGGCACCAGATATCAGAAAACTAGTGTCATTACACAGAGCTCAGGCATATAACTAATAATATTATTATTTCTTATTAGTGATGTGCCGGATCGTTAAAAATGTTATATCCGCGGATACGGATACAGATACGGATCATTAGAGTCTAGATCCGCGAATACGGATACGGATACGGATCTCAACTTGGACCGACTGTGAAAAGGTCACCTGCGATCTATTATCGACGAACGTCCAGCTTACGCGACGTGTTTTGACCTTGAACTGTGCGTCTTTATGTTTATATTTTAGGATGACATAGGATTGCGTAGATTATATACGTTTCTGTTTTTTGGAAAGTTGTAAGTTAAATTAAAATAAAAACAATATATACAAAGAGGTATATAATAGTGTAATATGGAAATATTTTACGGTAGTAAATGACGAGTCTGCTAAATACAAACTCTGAAGGAATATATTCCCATGAATGTACAACTTTCTTAAAAGTTCATCTTCAGACGAAACACCCAAAAAATATGAGTTATTCTTAAGAGAAGACTCCGCCAAAAAGATTGCCGGCGAACACATTCAGCAGGGGACGTCTTTAAAAACGGTAAAAAGAAAATATAGAAAAACATTTTTTAACGAATACATGGAAAAAATCAAAACGTGGGATAATAAAAATTAAAAATTATTTAAAACTATTTAATTGCAGAAATGATAGCTTTATCTGGATTATCTTTTCAACACGTAGAAGATTTTGGGTTCCGACGATTGTTGGATAATGTTATTGCAAATTAAGTTCTAAAAGGCAGGAAATATTTTACGAAATTTATCTGCAGTGAACTTTAGGATCGAAAATAAAGACGTGTTGAAGGATTTTGAGAGAGTTTCCTTCACATCCTGTATCTGGTAGGCTTTTTGTTAAGGTGTTTCATTGGTATCCAGAACATTACAAAAGATTTTATAACCGAAAATATCGTTTTAAAAGCGGATATACTTGAAGAACGCATAAACGGAGATTACATTTTGGAAATATTTCAAAATATGTTTGAAGGGTGGGGAATCCCAAACAGAATGTGCACTGCATGGTAAGAGATGGGGCATCCAACATGAAGAGTTCCTGCACTTTATCTGACGTAGATAATATTGATTGTGCAGCACATCAGCTGCACCTGATTGTTAAAAAAGCTGTTAACAATAACAGTAAAAAATTTGGGTCGCACATATTTATCTCACGGTGCTGGAACAAAGCAGCAAGGTTGGAGATGCTGCTACACCAATAAACAGGGGCAAATACCAAAACAACGGAATAAAATAATAAAAGTCTTGGAAAGTTTTGGTACTCCCGGCAGTTTCGTACACAGAGTATGCTGAAAATATAAACAGAGTTTTAAAGCTCAGCGGTAGAGGCGAAATATTTCAACAGTGAATTACTAAAACTTAACAGCACTGAGAGTAAATAATTTAACGTTTAGTTTCTTAGAATAAAACAGCGCGTAACAATTCGCTGTACAGAATATATATATAAAGATGAGTGTATGTTTGTTTGTTTATTTGTTCGTTTTTTGTTCTTCATACAAGTCTACAGTTTTCATCCGAACTCGATGAAACTATGCACACTTATTCTTTGAAACAAGGAGAAAAATATTGTCTACATTTGGTTGAAACATTTTCTGTATAAATAATACATGTTGTCTTATAATTTTTAAAATTACTGAACGGCGATAGACAGACGCGTAGGATGTGTAGGTCTCTGTACTGCCTTGTCCTTATAGCGGTCTGGCAGCTCAGTGGTTAAAGCGCTTGCTTACTGCTGTTTGGATCGTGGTCTCCGGTTCAAATCACGGCGGAGGCAAAGATTGTTGAAATTGTTGTTGATCGTCAGAGTCACGCCTGGACCGTCGGTTATTCGGATTGAATGTTAAACTGTAGATATCACAAATTTGGGGGTTCAATGCGAGGCAAATCGTAGGTAGTCTTGCAATGCTGTAGGCGTACACTTTATTACGTTATAATGATCCCTCAGGGGTTGTTCGCAGTCAGTGTGTGTGTAAGCTGCAGTAATAATACTAAAAATACGGAAGTAAGTCTCTGTATTTTTGTTACGTTTTGACGACTAAATGGCTATATCGATATTGATGAAATTTGTATGTGTAGGAAGGGCACAGGACATTTTGTTCGGTATGATTAACAGTTGTAGTCACGAAATTTTGAGAACTTATCGAATGGTGACAGAGGGACGGATGTGTGTGTTAGTCTGTCATGTTATGTCGGTTGCTCAAGCTGTGCTTTTCGCACAATATGTTAGTGTATAATTTGTTAACAAATTTCGTTTAGAGAAAAAACGTATTATTTAGTATAGATGTCGATTTTTTCTGTCCTATTACTTTGTGTCTGCTTAAATGTTTCTGGCACCAGCTTATTTTGCCTTCTTTTTTGACATTCCTTGCGGGCGTAAACTGGCATAAGTTGTAGCTCTAGCAGAGTACGAGCAGCTAAAGTTATTAGAACCCAAGAATCGGTGGTCATGCTGAAGAAAGAAGAAAAGACCAAGCTGAAATAAAGCTGCCCTTAGTTAACACCCCCCTCCCCCCACATCTCCTCATATTCGTTTGTTTTTCTGTTTTTAAATATATTGGAAATTGATTCTCTTCAAGAGACAGGTTCGACGAGTGAGTGATGTAGTGATGGCTTTCCTGTCATATTATGCCGACTCGGTGTTGTTTGGGACCAATCCATCTTTACTAACAACTTTCTACATTCAATCCTGGCAAGGAAATTCTTAATCCGTGCAGTCCCGGGTATCAGCTAGTTTTGAATAAAATGATATAAAAGAACTCTGCAGTCGCTTGCTTGCAGCAGGTAAGGTTTGAGCCTGCGAGGTGTTCTATATACCTCTCTGAGTGTGGCTGTTAGGTTTTTATGGCGTTACGACTGCCGTCAGGTCTCCGTGGGTGGTCCCGCTCTCCGCTCTCACACCTACGAGAGTTAATCAGCCCCGCGTTAACCTCTGTAGCCCCAACACACGTGTATGTATGCACCGTATGCGTGCCGGCTACAACTTCTGTTTCGTTTGCGGATGACAAACGATTGATTTTTACACTACTGTTCGCAGTAGTACAGTGCGAACAAAACTGTTCAAACGCATTTTTTTCTTTTTTTCTCCTAAAACAAAGCCATTTGTCCTTGTCAATCAGGGAGTTTCTTCAGATGTGTACGCACCAGGTTCCCATTAATGACGTGAGGTGTTTTTTCGGAATTTCGGATCCCCCCTTCCCCCCCCCTTTCCGATGAGATTTGGTGAGATCTGGCCGGATCCCCCTCCTTAAAATGAAGTGAGATTTTGATGAGGACCCCCACACCCCCCCCCTCTCTGCTAATTGACCATGCAGATTTTTGAGACTCTTTTTCTTTTTTAGCTCTCATGCTTTGGAGGATGGTTATACCCCTGTAAAGTCTGTTTTCTGGGCCTTATTCACCCCCCCCTAAAGTCGACATCTGCGCCGTTTGTTGGCCTTCTTTATTTTATATTTTTAGCTCTGCTGTCCTTACGAATTTCAAAAAACTCACAAAAGATTTCCGTAGACCCCCCTCCCTCTTGGTGAGACCCCTCACCCCTATTTCACCTCACGTAATTAATGGACGCACCCTTTCTTGGCCTACCACCGCATTAGGGGCGGGGGAGGGGGAAATACCGTTTCAGAAAAAAATAAAAAATAATGCACTCCAACGTTTTTTGCTCAAAACCCACTTTTTCCAATAGACATTCAATGCCGGCAGTCTTAGGTGAAGTTTACAATACGATACCGAGCGTGGTGGGTGAGCGGTTAACGCTCTGGCCTCGCATTCGGGAGGACGCTGGTTCGAATCCCCGTCCGGGCATCCAGATTTGGGTTTTCCATGGTTTCCCCAAATCACTCCAGGCGAATTCCGGGATACTTCCTTCAAAAGGCCATGGCCGAATTCCTTCCGTTCCTTGTCCACAGTCCCATCCCGCCTCTAATGACCCCAACGTCGACGAGGCGTAAAGCCATAAGTCAATATATATATAATCATATTCATAGAAAACAACGACAGATTTGTAAAATTATTTTATTAAAAGATATTAAAAATATTGGTGAGTTGTTCACACATTTAAAAAAAAAAGATATTTGTCTAAGATGCCACACAGCCAGCTCTTTATAATTATATGTAATTCGCAGCTATTTATAGGTGTACTCAATACATACTAGACTCATCATGGTGTAGACGACACAAGACAAACACAACACCCATACCCGAGGCCGAACTCGAACCGGCGACCCTTGCAATGCGAAGCAAGCTCGCTAGCCCCTAAGCTGCCGGGGTCGGCAGTTGTACCTTTTATTAGAAAACACATACTACGAAACAAAAAATTGTTAGAGATCTTATCCCGGTGTGATGACATTAATTTGTAGGTATTTGATGTCTTATTTATCAACTGCGATCGTAAATCGACTCGGTTTTAGTGTGTTTCTTTCGTTAGGTAGTAAATCCTCTTTTGATCATGGAAATGTTACGAAAAACGTCTACCGAGCGTGGTGGTGTAACAGTTAGCGTTCTTGCCTCGCATTGGGGGGGACGGCGGTTCGAATCCCCGTCCGGGCATCCAGATTTGCGATTTCCATGGTTTCCCAAATCACTCCAGGCAAATGCCAGGATGCTTCCTTCAAAAGGCCATGGCCGATTTCCTTCCCATTCCTTGCCCACATCCTTTCCCGTCTCTAAAGACCTCGCTGTTAGAGAGAGACGTGAATCACATAAAAAAAAACGTCTTTGCTGCAGTCCTTAAAGCCGCATATAGTACTGGGATGCAGGTGGTTGGTCCCCACCGTCCCCTGAGTTTGCCTTGGTCCAGAAACGCTCCCTATCATCTCTTCAACGCCCACCATTGGGTGCTACCACCCCCGTTGGGAACCACTGCACTATATCATCGCGGTTAACTTTCCAGTTTACATAAGTATTTTTAATATTTCCCTACACACGTCTTACCCACCTACAAATTTTAACTTTAAATTCTGTCAACGTTTTTGATAAGTTATTCATCATTCCCCTTGGTAACTCATTCCAATTCCTGACACCCTTACCAAAAAAAGAAAATCTTCCTACACCCTTGTGCCTGAAATCGAGTGCCAGCTTGTGGTCATGGTCATCTTTTCCCTTCCATGCATTGCTTTTAATTCTTACGCCAATATCTTTCCACGTCTCATCACCAATATACGCCTTGTACACTCCCATGACCATCTTCACCCTCCTCCTTTCTTCCAGTGACAGAAACAAATCTAGCGGCCCTTTTTGTGCACCCTTTCCAACTCGTGTAATTGATATTCAAAATGTGGGTCCCATACTACACCACCATATTCGAGCAATGGTCTGACCAAAGTTTTGTAACCCAATTCCTTCACTTGTCTCGTACATCCCCTCATCACTCTCTCCAACAAGTGCAGAATTTTGAAACCTTTTCCTACCACCTGTCCAATGTGTCCTGCCCAGTTAAGCTTGTTATTACATGTACTGCCAAGATATTTACATTTCAAGTCTTCAACAAGTGGTGTGCTTTTGAGTATATTGAATCATAAACAAATAATTGCATTATTGTTATATAACAGCCGACGGTGAATACTTGTACTATGTTCCTGAAAAACATGATTAAGTTATTGGAGACTGAAAAAAAAATGTCCACAAGTTAACCCAGTGTCCCTTTATTGAACAATATAACACAGCAGAATGAAGTGTACAGAATATAACTAATATGTTTTAAAGTAATAATAAAACACCGACTAGAATGGCTCGAGGCCTCGACCGTGCGGTTTAAAACCGTCAGATGTGAAAGCGTGCATTTGGCCGCTGAGTTTAATCTGTCGCCGTCCGGCTGCCGCGTGTTGCAGTGAACGGCTGCTACGCGGCAACCAGACGGCGTTTTTGCCGTCGCAGTGTAATGTGAAAGGGGCCTTGCTCTTCTTCACGCCACTGAAAGAATGTCGCCGTACGATTTTCTGCCGTACGTTCAAAACCGTATAATATGAAAAGAGTCTTAAACATTCAACACCCACATTCATCACAATCATACACGCTTACAATAATACGAACACTGTCACATTCAGAAAGACAATTGGAAACCAATCCTGTCATCATATCCCCGGGACGTTGCTATGGAGGGTTAACACCCCCTCCCATGATAACCGTATACAGTCGGGTACTATTAAGACACCCGGAAGAAAAATATATTTAGTTGTTGGCATTTTAACCTTTCAACGATACAGTCATAGAGAGTAAAACTTGAGAAAGTAATCAATCACTTGGTAGGGCAGTAATATCTACTTTGCGACCATTTTAATTTGTAATTTTCAAGGTTACTGAACCTCAGCGTGTAATATTTCGACTTACGTTACACCTTCCCATTATCAGTTGTCTGCTCAAAGCAGCACCTATTGTCGTTGACAAAAGTGATATATATTTATATCGGCAGGTAATTTGCTTCCGATTTGTTTGCTTTCGGTTGCGCTGACATTTGACTCAGTTGGGCAGAAGTAATAAGCAGTTAAAACAACTTTGCTGTCGTAAAGGTTGAAACAGAATGGGCTTCGGAACAAAAGTTTGTCCCGTGTCTCCGGGACCGTGACATCTGCAGATACCGATCACCGGTCGATAGACGCCAACTGTCGCATCCGTCTCCGCTGACTGCGCTCTCGCCAGACACCGGAATCACGTGATGGTCTCTTCCCCAGTCCTCTCCCGCCTCTATTGGCCTCCACATATGATACTTTTTCCTGGGTAAATGTTCTGTGTTAAAATTTTGAAAACTAACCAAATGAGTCTCTTAAATGCTAAGTCGGTCGCTCAAGCTTTTTTTCTCTCGCAGTCAATTTGTGGGACATTACGTAACTTACGTCGACGAGGCGTACAGCCATCACTTTATCGCAACACCAGACCACTTAACTCAGATGCACTCACTGCAGCTCGTAAACGCTGGACAGCTCTTGGTCCACGCTCAAATCCAGTTATAAGTCCTGTCCAACGCTCGCCATGTAAGATAACTCTCAGCTGTGTTCATTAGTTTAAGCCAAGGTTACTGTATGGAAAAGAAGTATTTCCGTTTTCACTTCTTTCTTTATTTTCATAAAAGTCATCGGGCAGTTGTTTACTTAACTCAAGTTAGGGGGCGTCCATTACTTATGTCAGGTGAAATGGGGGGGGAGGGGTCCGGTGAAATCTCACGAAACCTCACCAGTGGGAAGGGGGGTCAACGGAAAGCTCACGTGAGGTTGAAATTCTTGTAGAATGGTAGAGCTAAAAAAAATATCTACAAATGACGCGGAAGTCGATTTTAGGGGGTTAAAACCGATTTTAGGGGGGTATAACTGCCCTTGGGTGCATGAGAACTAAAAAAAAAAAGGTCTCAAAAAGTTGCGAGGTCCTTCATAGTGGGAGGGTCTCACGTCATTTTACAGGGGGGTGTCCGACCATCCGACCAAATCTCACCAAAGGAGGGGGAGGGGGGGAGAATACGACCAAATCTCACGAAGTCTTACCAGAAAGAGGAGGGGGGGCCGGGATTCCGGAAAAACACCTCACGTAATTAATGGACGTCCCCTTAGACTGTAGAACGATGAAGAAAGCTCTTCCGGCAATGGACGCCGATGAGCCGTAAAGCAATAAGAAAACAAAGAAAGAAAATTTATTGGTTTTGTGTTTTTATGTGTTTTCTTGTGGATGGCCGGGCGGGAGTTTCGAACCAGCGTCCTCCCGAATGTGACGCCTGAACGTTACGCTTCATCCAGCACTCTCGGTAAAATTGATTGGGATTCCACGTTGATATTCGTGTTCTCTTCATCAGATGTGACATATTGATATAGTTATACGAGCGTCATGGAGGACTTTGGTTGAGTTCACCGGTGGGACTACTGTATTCCTGGTGTAACGTCCAGTGTGAGTGGCCGGTGTTGAGTGTTTGTTTGTGTGTTGCAGGTTGGGCGACTGGCTGGCTGGGTTAACGCTCCGCCGGTTGGCAGCTTTCCCGTGATGCCTCGGCTGGTGAGTGACTGCAAACATAACAGTTAGCGGCGCCCTTAAGAGTTCCTCCACACTCACAGCTAAGCAAAGGAATAGCAAATTAAAAATAAACAAGTATGCATAGCGCCAGTACACACTAATATTATAACTCTGTCTCTCTATCTGTTTATTACATTTTCACAACTTAACCGATATTGACGAATTTTAACAAGGAAATTCTATGTAGGCAAGACGTTGGATACTTTTTTTAAGCGATAAATAACATATTTGGTGGCTAAATTTTGAAAACTAAATAAATGGTGTAAGACAGACAGATAGCGTGTGTTAGTCTATGTAATGTTATATCGGTCACTAAGGCTTCGTTTCTCTCGCAGTCAGTTTGTATATCATCTGTTCATAAATTCTGTGTATAGACACAACTTATTATTCTGATTCCGTGCTTTTTGGGACACTTTTTACGTAAATTACAGCTTTCTATATCCAATTATAGCAATAAAATTCTAAGTGCCAGGTAGCAGTAAGGGATGATAGTACCTTCCAAACGGGCAGCGCAGTGACTAGCCACTTCTGCTGAATAATCGACTCTCGAATGTAAGGACTATCGACTCTCCAATACCGACCCTCGATTTTTAAAGACTGTTGATTCTCGAGTGTGTAGGGACTGCCGACTTAATAAAGAGTTTCGACTCTCGATTGTGAAGCAACTATAAACTCTCGATAATGTAAGGACAATATACTCTTGATATGGACCGTCCATAAACTACGTGGTTCGATCAAGAGGGAGGGGTTGGCTTTAAAGCTACGCTGGGCTACGTGGGAGGGGCCGGGGAGGGGGATGTTTCCGAACCAAGCCACGTAGCATTTCAATGATATTATTTGTCACATCTCTGTATGTAATTTACGATAGTCTGACAGAGAATACAGTACAAAATCTCTTCTGGTATCAATAGGGAAGAAAGCTATGTGCCACGCGGGGGACAGGGGGACAGAGGCAAAAGCCACGTTGGATTACTTGGGGGGGAGGGAGTTAAAGGAGGCAAAAATGGGGCTACGTAGTATATGGACGCTGCCATATTACAGGGTCTATCGACTCTCGGCCGGGTAGGGACTTTATATTCATGACTTGCGACTATCGACTATGTTATAAGTCGATAGTCCGTACAGTCGACATTCGATTGTAGGGTCTATCGACTCTCAAGTATCGGTACTAGTCTGTTTCGTGGCTCTTGTCTGTGATCTGTCGAGTTTTATTTGTTCAGGGAGTGTAGTTTCTGATTTGTATCTATGGTGTGTGTCGATCGAATAGAGATTGTTTTGTCATTTTTTTTTTTTTGGTCTATCCTGGATCGGTTGTTGTGACTGCAGTAAAAGCGGTAATCATGCCTTACCTGTCTGTGACTGTTGATGCTGGAAGAACTCTATAGCTGCATTGTAATTGACTTTTATCCTGCAATTTAGTTTTATGTAATTCTTTTTACTGTAAGGTTTTTTTTACTAAGTTGTTACGGCTCTGCTATTTGGGAAGCGAAAATTGTTCGATTGATTAAGTTGGCGGTGTTTTGTAGATAGTCTCTAGAGGCGGGAAAGGACAGGGGGTATGATCGGGAAGGAATTCGGCCATAGCCTTTAGAAGCAACCATCTGGATGGCCGGGCGGGTATTCGAACCAGCGTTCTCCTAAATACGAGGCCAGACCTTTGCCACTCACCCACTAGGGAGCGTCCATAAACCACGTAGCTCAATTTTGTTCTGTGAACCCCCCTCCCCCCATGTAGCTTCTTTTCTCTATTAATTCCAGAACATATTTTTTACTGTTTTGTTTTATCAGACTGTCCTAAATTACATACAGAAATAATTAAATGACCGAAATAAATATTCACATGCTGTTGTGTGTTTTGTACCTCATTTTAACTGTGACAAATAATATGAACGGAAAGCTACGTGGCCTGGCTCGGATTCTCCCTCCCCCACGTAGTCCAGCGTAGCCTTCCAGCCAACCCCCCCTCCCCTCTCTAGACAGAAACCGTGTAGTTTATGGACGCTCCCTTATGCTCGGTGGACAGAGTTGAGTGTGTGCTTGGAGTAGTGGTAACGCTTGGGCCTGGGATGCGGTGGGACCCGTGTTCGAATCTCCGTTTGGTCATTCAGATTTCGGTTTCCATGGTCTCCCCAAATCTCTGCAGGCAAATATCCGAGATGGTTACTTAAAAAGTCCACGGTAGAGATCCTTACAGTCGCTCAGTCCTCTCCGCCCTCTCACGATCACGTGGAGTAAAGCCCAAATCAAAAACATAGTGTGCGAACTCAAGTCCATATCAAAAACATAGTGTGCAAACTCAAGTCCAAATCAAAAACATAGTGTGCAAACTCAAGTCCAAAATCAAAAACATAGTTTGCGAACTCAAGGCCAAATCAAAAACATAGTGTGCGAACTCAAGTCCAAATCAAAAACATAGAGTGCCAACTCAAGTCCAAATCAAAAACATAGTGTGCGAACTCAAGGCCAAATCAAAAACATAGTGTGTGAACTCAAGTCCAAATCAAAAACATAGTGTGCGAACTCATGTCCAAATCAAAAACATAGTGTGTGAACTCAAGTCCAAATCAAAAACATAGAGTGCGAACTCCAGTCCAAATCAAAAACATAGAGTGCGAAATCAAGTCCAAATCAAAAACATAGTGTGCGAACTCAAGTCCAAATCAAAAACATAATGTGTGAACTCAAGTCCAAATAAAAAACATAGTGTGCGAACTCAAGTCCAAATCAAAAACATAGAGTGTGAACTCAAGTCCAAATCAAAAACTTAGAGTGCGAACTCAAGTCCAAATCAAAAACATAGTGTGCCAACTCAAGTCCAAATCAAAAACATATAGTGCCAACTCAAGTCCAAATCAAAAACATAGTGTGCGAACTCAAGTCCAAATCAAAAACATAGTGTGTGAACTCAAGTCCAAATCAAAAACATAGAGTGTGAACTCAAGTCCAAATCAAAAACATATAGTGCCAACTCAAGTCCAAATCAAAAACATAGTGTGCGAACTCAAGTCCAAATCAAAAACATAGTGTGTGAACTCAAGTCCAAATCAAAAACATAGAGTGCGAACTCAAGTCCAAATAAAAAACATAGTGTGCGAACTCAAGTCCAAATCAAAAACATAGTGTGCCAACTCAAGTCCAAATCAAAAACATAATGTGCGAACTCAAGTACAAATTAAAAACATAATGTGCGAACTCAAGTCCAAATCAAAAACATAGTTTGCGAACTCAAGCCCAAATCAAAAACATAGTGTGCAAACTCAAGTCCAAATCAAAAACATAGTGTGCCAACTCAAGACGAGAGCCAAAACATAGTGTGTGTACTCGTAAAATTGTCCACCTAGCATCTCGCCGCAGAGTGGTGGATACGCGGGCAGGAAGCAGTGTTTTGAGCTGTGATCCCGAGTCGAGTGGACTGATAACCCCGAGATACGCTGCGGGCATCGACCTACTGTGCACCACGCCACAGTGTTCTCTGAGGGGAGAGGTCAAGTCACTATCCTGGAGGGTGACCGGATAAAACTGGTAAAGGCGTAAGTAAAAAAAAAAAATCATAGCCATATATACGAGGTTTGTTCAAAAAGTAAGGTGAATTTTTGAATTTCGCCGGATTCGTACAGTCGATTTTTGTTTTTTTGTTTTTCTTATTTTGGTACACTCTTCCCGCACATATATTCACAGTTTCAATTATATAGCATTCTTTGCATTGTTTGTGAGAGGTATAATTGTTAGAAGTGTTTTGTATGTTCGGCGGTTTTCTGCTGTCGAAAAAAGTGGATCAAAGATTTTGCATCAAATTTTGGGTAAATAATGGAATTAAGTGCTCCAAAACACTTGAGATGTTTACAGTGGCATACGGTGAATCTACTTTGAGTAAAAAAAAAAAAAATGTTTAGAAGTGGTACAAGCTCATCCAAGAAGATGGCGTAGAAGATGTCAATGACGAACTTCGTTCTGGACGCCCCAACACGTCAACAACTGATGAAAACGTTGAAGAAAATAGTGTTGGAGAATCGTCGAATCACCATCACGGTCAATAAGGAGTATTACCTTGAAGTTATGAGCCATTTGCACGAAAAAAATCCGGATTTGTGGGAAAAGAATTCATGGCTTTTGCACCACGACAATGCACCTGCTCACCCATCGTTGCTTGTGATTGACTTTTTGGCCAAAAACAACACCACAATCATGCCTCAGCCACCATATTCACTGGATTTGGCCCCTGCGACTTTTTCCTGTTTACAAAACTGAAGAGACCGATGAAAGGACGAAGATTTGCAGCGACTGAGGAGGAAAAGACTAAACAGCTGAAAGAGCTCAAGGGTGCTTCGAGGATTGGAAAAAACGTTGGCACAATTGTATTATATCTGAGGGGGATTACTTTGAAGGGGACAACATAAATATTGATGATTAAATAAATATTTTTTGGTTAAAAAAATTTACCTTTTTTAACAAAGCCCGTATACCTTTTGTCATCACTCGTCGGCAGATTATTACAGAGTTATGTTTTTGGTGTTGGTGCACATGTGAGGACGGGTTTGGAGGGCTGCACCTGCCCTTTGTGTTGCCATAGGACCAGCCCACCCAGGTCGGCCGAGTCCTGTACTCGGTCGTAAAGCGCACTTCCATTTCGGGCGGGAAGTCTGCGAGATTAAGCTCTGTCGCCGAGATTCGCGCGGGTAAAGGTTTTTAATAAGACGTCGCGCGGCCTAGACAAAACATCCGCCCGCCTCCAGATAATGGGCGTGCTCTTTTGAGTGCGTCGTGCAAATCGATTCTGGCGAACGAGACTTCTCTCGTGACAAGGCCCTCCACCTGCTTCCCTCAGTCGCTCATTGTCTTCCAAACAGGCCTGTCGTGTGTGCTCAAACAAACACTGCAACAGTGGTACGTATCCTCACAATATCTACACATTAGATTTTGCTCCGACTCCGTCCACGTAGGTCAGAGAAGCTCCTGCAGCTGGATATATAAATAAGTCTGTCTGTTTGTTACAGTTTCACGACTAAGCAGTTAAACCGAACTTCATGAAATTTGTCAACGAAAGACATAGGATACTTTTTTTCTGGATAAATAACATTTTGTCAGGAAATTTTTTAAAAGTGACCCAACGGTGACAGACAGACGGGTAGCGTGTGTGAGTCTCTGTAATGTTATATCGGTCACTCAGGCTTTGTTTTTCTCTCAGTCAGTTCATAAATTTCATGTACAGACGCTACTTATTATTCCGACTTTGTCGTTTTTGGGACACCTTTTGCGTAACTTGACTTGGTGGTTGTCTTTTCGCCTTAAGGAGTGAGATGCAGCGTTTGTTTACTGGAACCAACATTTTTGTCTTCTTTTCTGCTGTGCCCCTGGTCGATGTCGGGATCATTAGAGATGGCGGAGGATTGTGGCCAAGAATCGGGAAGGAATTCACATTTTGAAAGAAACATCCCAGCATTCGCATGGAGTGATTAATTTATATAAAACCGAAATCTGGATGGCCGGACGGGAATTTGAACCCGCGACCTCCGGAATGGGAGGTCCGGGTGTAACCGCTTACCCACTAGTCTCAGGCACTGCGGCTGAGTATTAAAAATCTCTTCTGACGACCAGGTTTTGATCCCAATCTACAAAGACAATCTGAAGCACAATGAATTCTCTCTTCTCTCCTCACGTCATAATTTCTGTCCAAATTTTAGTGTACAAAGTGGTAATCGTGATTGTCAAGTGTTTAAAGCCCCTACTGGCGACCCAATTTCGGTCACAAGTTAGGGAAGTTGTAACCCCCAATCATTTCTATTATTATTCTACACTCTGCAATTCACAAACATTCTGGGTGGCAGAGGGTGCTAAGCACCAATCTTAATTCTGCGCATTCCAATCCCGAATAGCGCGAGGAAAGAAAGAATACATAAAATCATCAGTACGGCATCTTATTTCTCGAATCTTATCCCTCCGCCCACTGCGACCCAGATAGGTTGGCGGAAGAAGTATCTCACTGCACTCGTAGGTCATAGAATTTCTCATATTCTCCAATAAATTCAAACGCAAATGACATCGTCTGTCTTCCAAACTATCCCAGCCCAATCTACGTATCAATTCTGTAACGCTTTCATAAGGGCTGTAGCAACCAGTCACGAATCGAGCGGCTCTCCTCTGTACCCTCTCCACCGAGTCAATCAGGCCCTTGCAATACGGTTCCCAAACTCCACAACAGTAATCCAGATGCGGACGCACTAGTGTTTTTATACGTTATTTCCTTTGTATGAGCGTTACAAATCCTCAAAATACGACCTATGAATCGCAATTTAGAATTACCCTTGCCTACGACGGAAGTTATGTGCATGTCCCATTTCATGTTGCTTTGTACTATCACCTCCAGATACTTCACAGAATCAACCGTGTCAACAATTGAATTGTTTACTTTGTACCCGTGAGCAAACTGATTCATATTGTTACTTACTGGCATTGCCGTACATTTTTTGCAATTAAGTGTAACTGCCATTTACGACACCATTCGAAAATTGCATCCAAATCGTGATGAATTTCTAAGCAATCGTCAGAGCACCTTATTTCCCTATAGATAACTATATCGGCGGCAAACAATCGTAACCAGCATTTAATAATAATATTGAGTTAAGTAACATTTATTATTTATCAACTGAATAACTGTATTAATATTTGTAATTTGATTTGTAGTATTGTTTGGTTTCCACAGACCATAGTTTGTTTACTGGGGTAGCGTAGTGTTGTTATAAGTAACAATCTTTGACGCTCGCCACCACAGCTGTGCGGGTAGCGATTGTTGTTTTTGGCGCCTGTATTGTAGCAAGAAAGGGCGCGGGGCAGTGTGTGCGTCTGTGTGTGTGTGTGTGTGTCGCGCCGCGTCGCTTGGAGAAGGTTGTATACCGCAAGCAAAGGCTCTTCCCACACAAGCTCTTCCCACACAAATTAAAATAGCTTGTGAAATGTATCGGAAACTTGTGTCAGTGTAATATAAGTGTCTTATAATGTGTGTCACTGAACGCTATTCATTAAATTCAGTAATATTTCGACCAGAACAGTGAATTTTTCATTGCCGGACTATGTCAAATAATTCTCAATTTGTTTATCCGAGCTAACGACTTTCTTGTGTTGAAAGGGGAGAATTCTGACCGTTCTCGTCTAAATAATACGCCCTAATCCACTAAAGATGAGGTAGGCTTACATATGGCCGACCGTTTTCCAGGATAATCGGTAGCTCACGTTTGGGCGAACCTGTCTGGACAGCTCACATTTGGCGACCAGTGTCAGGACAGCTTACAAGGTGCAGCAAATTGAGTAATATCCCGCTGACAGCATTTTTACTGGCTGCGCATTCCGTCCGTATCGTAGCCGCATTAACCTAACCAGGTAATAGTTGACCTACGTCTCACGTGGAATTCGAACCACGGAAGCGTTATGGCATATTTGACATTACACAGCAAGCTGTGACAAAGGTGAAGGTCGGGTAAAAGACCTTTGAAAATCCCCGCCGAGACAGGGATTCGAACCGGGGACATTTCGACCTCCAGAGGGACGCCTTAATTACTGGTCCACCAGACCGCTAGCAAATTGTGTGCCACTCCCGCTATCGGCAGTGGCCAGCCTCCCGATATCGGGAGTAGCACCCAATTTTCTGGGTTCTGGATTGGGTTCTGGGCATTCAGTATCCAGCCAGTGTGTAGACGGCTGGAATGCAGCACCCGCAGGTATGCTGCAAAGTGGCCGCCCTCGGTCGATGGGGAATGGCGCGCCCCAACAGTCTGCACAGCGAGCTCTAGTAAAACAAAGCCTGAGCGACCGACACACGCTATCCGTTCGGTTAGTATTCAAAATTTCGTGACATAATACGTTATTTATCCAGAAAAAAGTATCCTATTTCTTCTTAATAGTACATTGTATTTTCTTGTCAAATTTCTTCAAGATCGGTTTAGCCATTAAATCTTGAAAACGTAAAAAAACAGAGATACAGAGTTGCTTTTGCATTATAATATGTCTAGCTATTACTGACGACTTTGTAACTGGGGCCGCAGAATTTTATTGCTACAGAGAAAAGGAAGTTATCAGGAAAGGTGTCCCACAACCTGACTGCGAGAGAAACAAAGCCTGAGTGACCGATACAACATCACAGAGACTCACACACGCTATCCATCTGTCTGTCACTGTTCGGCTTATTTATACGTTATGTATTTAAGCCCGAAAAAAGTATCCTCAGTCCTTCCCAACCGTATATAGTATTTGATTGTCAAATTTCACCACTGTCGGTTTAGCCGTTTAGTCGTGAAAATATAACAGACAGAAGGGGGGCAGAGCTACTTTCGCATTTATAAGATTAGTAACGTTATAATCGGTTGGCAGGTGCCAAGTGCATTAAAGTTAGTGCCAATTATGCAACATAAATCAGAGGAAGTTGATGGTTGACATCTTTAATTGATTTTTAATAAATGAAGCTAGTACTACTATTTTTTAATCACAACTCATGAATCGGTTATCGATATGCACTTTAAAGATGACGGGTACGGCGATGGTAGGAATTTGTTCTGGAAAAGGTTCTAAGGAAAAACGAATAACTGTTAATTATTATCTTACCGAGCGTGGTGGGTGAGCGATAACGCACTGGCCTCGCTTTCGGGAGGACGTGGGTTCGAATCCCCTTCCGACCATCCGGATTTGGGTTTTTCGTGGTTTCCCCAAATCACTTCAGGCGAATGCCGGGATGTTTCCTTCACAAGGCCATAGCCGAATTCCTTCCCATTCCTTGCCCCCTGTCCTTTCTCGCCTCTAATGACGTCGACGAAGCGTAAAGCCATAAGCAAAAAAAAATTATATTTTGGCGACATTTTTCGTGATGTTTAGGAATATTTGGTTATGATTTTTTGATAACTCCTTTTAATGTTATTTCGTGAAAATTTTTATTGTTATAAAAAAGTTTATAATTGTAGTGTAATTTCAATAAAGCGTAACTGTTACTTATTTGATTGATATTTCATGATTACCTACGTTTCATAAAATCTGCCTCTAAGTTTTTATTATATTTCCCTGTTTCTTATATTCTCTTAAAAATATTCCTGGTTCTAGTAACTGCTACAGAGAATAACAGCGTAAACATCGAATGCTCTTCTACTCTGTTGTCGTAAATTAACAACAATCAACATGTATATAAACTAACTTTTTTTTTTTTTTTAATCTCTGCCTTGCATAATTTTTTATTTCCATCCGTCGTATTTTTTTGTGGAGTCAGTTTCACAGAAGGCAATTGCATTTTAGTTAGCAAAGCAGTTACACTTCCTTTTAACAAAATAAATGAAAATGAAATACAGTTATTTATTTGAAATTTACGCTTGCTTTCAACAATATAAGCGCAAATAAAGTCATTGCAGTTATTCAATTGAAATTTCCTGGTTAGCCAAACAGTGCTGCCGTGTAACTAACACGTCGGGCATTATCGAGACTAGCCGAAGGTTGCCGAACTATTGAGGTGAGGCCAGTCTCCAGGCACAACGCATTTTATTAAAGTGGATGGGCCTTCCGGCGACTCACGTTGATTTACTGCACTTCGCTGGGCAAAATGGCCGACATTCGGATCTGTCCCATCACTTTTGGCACAACAGAGTGTCATTTATTCAAAGCTAAAGTGAAGAGTGACACAGCGTTTAAATCAAACACAGCATGCCCGACTCCGGGTTCGAACTGTCGACCCTGGGCACTGCAGGTCGTTTGGAGTGCGAGCGTCGTATCCGGGTGATTACGTGTAGAGGAGAGGAGGCCTATCATTAGCGCTGATACGGCGGCGATAGCTTCCTCCTCGGAGATTTCACGGCCGGTCGAGGACTGGGAAAAACAACAAAAAGCAAGGCCGGCCGGCTGGCTGCTAGCACACGAGGCGCTGCACAATTAAATCGCCACCTGCCGCCGCTCCGTCCAACTAGCACCGGGATATATACAGTGCACTTGTTCAGTCATGTAATGTCGAAAACGTTCTTACTTCATCCTTCGGTAGTGACTACTGAGACTTTACGCGAAATTACAGCCTTTTTATGTCCAACTAACTGTTACCCACTAGTTCGTACGCGTGGACTTGGAATTTTATTGCTAGAACTGGATATAAAAAGCTGTAAGTTACGTAAAAGGTGCCAAAAAAACACGGAGTCGAGATAATAAGTTGTACCTTTACGTTAAATTTATGAACAGATCGTACATAAACTGACTGCGAGAGAAACAAAGCCTGAGTGACCGATATAACATTACACACGCTATCCGTCTGTCTATCACCATTCGGTTGGTTTTCAAAATTTCTCAACAAAATATGTTATGTATCCCGAAAAACGTAACCTATATCCTTCCGTATGATACATAGTATCTCCATGTCAAATTTCATCAGTATCGGTTTAGTAGTTTATGCATGAAAACGTAACGAACAGGCAGAGATAGACAGAGGTACTTTCGCATTTAGAATATGATATGGGTAGTTATGTAGCTTACGCTTGCTGGACCATAGCTACCAGGTACAGGACATCGGCAAGCCGAATAAAGCTGGCGCCTTCGATCGATGTTAAAAATTAGCTTACAAGTTGTTTTTTTTTCCGTTAAACTGAAGTCGAGGTCATTAGAGCCGGCAAAAGACTGGGACAAGTAACGGAACGGCATTAGGCCAAGTCCTTGCTTACCCACCACACTCGCTGTAGTTTTCAGCGTTATCTTGTACATATAACGTTTTTATGGCAGTTTTAATGTATATTTCGTTACATGCAGAAATGCTGATTACTAGTTTAGAGGAGTCTGAAAGGTGCGGAACATCGGCAAATGAGGAATTATTCAGTTAGTGGCCGAAACGTTGTTTGGTTAACATCGACGCGGCTGAAACTCAGAAGGAACTGTTGTCCGTATAGTTGTTATCATTTGGCAGCCCGCAAGACAGCGTCCATAAACTACGTGGCTCGGTCTGAGAGAGGGGGGGGGAGGAGTTGTGTAGAAAGCTACGCTGGGCTACGTGGGGGAGGGGGGAGGAGGTTTCCGAGCCAAGCCACCTACGTTTTCATTTATATTATTCGTCACAGTTAATATAAGATACAGAACCAAAACAGCATGTGTATAGTTATTTCCGTCATTTATTTATACTGAAAATGTTGCGCTTGTAGTCATAGCGTTGAGTTGCACGGGGTCGGCGCATTTGAACTAACCGACACTGCGATTCGATAAACATTAGACCTGCCGCACCCAGACTCAAATTCGCACTTGTGGTTATAGTGAATATTTTCTGCTGGTTCACACATGTGTGTTACACACGGCTTGTTTTTGGTTACTTCAATGAAAAGTGTGTGAAGTACTGTTCCAGACTGGCATGTGAGGATTACCACTGTATCTCCACTGATGATGCCCTACACCATAAGGGCGAAACGCGTCTGGGGAATAAATTAAATAAAATTCACCAACCGCAGTTGTTTGTAGGCGGAATTAATTATAAAATTATCGGTTGTCTTCATTGTATTCGCAGTAAGTTTAACGATAGTCTGTTGAGAGAAAATAGCACAAAAAGTATTCTAAAATGAATAGGGTAAAAAAAATACGTGACACACGTGGCGGTAACGGAGTTGGGGGGGGGGGAAAGGTGTCCAGGAATAAGCCCCCCCCCCCTCGTTCGGGTGAGATTTGGTGGGACCGTCCTCCCCCCCCTAAGACGACGTAAGATTTTATTGGGACATCCCTCCCTCCCCATCTCCCCCTGCTAATCGACCTCGTAGTTTTTCGGGATTTTTAAAAAAAAAATTTTTTTTTTTAAAGCTCTCTTGATTTCGAGGGCGGTTATAGCCCCCTAAAGTCGGTTTCCGTGTCGATTATAGACATTTTACCCCCTAAAGTCGAAATCCGCGTGGTTTGTAGACTTTTTGTTCCGTCAAGAATTTCAAAAGAGGGCGTCCATTAATGACGTGAAGTGTTTTTCCGGAATTCCGAACACCTCCCCCCCTTTCCTGCTGAGACATCGTGAGATTTGGTCGGACCCCCCGTCTAAAATAACGTGAGATTTTGACGGAGACCTCCCCATATCAATCGACCTCACAACTTTTTGAGACTCCCAAGAGCAGTTATCCCCCCCCCCCCTTAAGTCGGTTTTTGGACCAAAAAACCCCCTCTAAATTCGACTTTCGCGTCATTTGTAGACCTTTTTTTTATTTCTATCATTCTGAAAGGTTTCGTGAGTTTTCGCCGGATCCCCCCCCCCCCCTCTTATTTCACATCACGTAATTAATGGACGCTCTCTTACGTGGGAGGAGGGGGAGTTTAAAGAGACGCCCGAATGGAGCTGTATCGACGTAGTTTATGGACGCTCCTCGCGCCGCTTGTCATCTCATTAGCGGCCGTGTTGTGGCCGGGGCGTATTGGGTGTCGGCCGCTCCGCGCCGTGTTGTCTAGCGCGCGGGCAGACGCACAGTGGAATCCGACAACCGGCAACTTTTAATCCCGCCCTCCCCCTCAGAACAAACATGGCGTCCGCCCCGCTGGTTAATTAACTCGGGCACCGGCAGCCGGCGTAAAGAAATTTTAATTGGCCTGCGAAATGTTACCCGCGCGCACCAGTAATTAATGTTCTTGGTGCCGGACCGGCGACTTGGAGTAACGAAAGTCTCCCAACGCCGGCAAAACGGCCCTAAAAGTCCGGACTAAACCTGCTCCAGGTGTACGCACTCAGGCTAGCAGACCTGAATTCCGCAACGGCCGTGTCTTTAAGGGCGCGTCCATAAACAACGTGGCTCGGTCAAAAGAAAAGTGTGTGTATGGTCGGGCAAAGGGGCCACTTACTTTAAAATAGAAAACGAGTGATTAAAAACGGTCTAAATTTGCAAAACAGTGTACTTTATTTTTTTTTTTAATGTCATGTAGCTTGAACAAAATCCTCTCGGCTGTCCATTCGGATGGTGTTGTACAAACACGACGTTTCGACAGCAAGCTCTGCTGTCATCATCAGGTATCTTGTAGCTGTCGCAAGCTGACTGTCACCGTCTCGACTGATGAAGACAGCAGACCCAGCAGTCGAAACGTCGTGTATTTTTACAACACCATCCCGCTGGACACTCGAGAGGATTTTGTTTCATCGATACGCCGGGAAAGTCTACACTCACACGCAATACAGCTTGTAAATAATAGAATTTATAACGGGTAAAAGGCACTTTAATGGAATTTTCGGAAACGAAGGATAGCCGTTTCGTTCAACTCCATCACAGAGTTCGTAAGACAAAAAGTAACTCATTTGCAACTGGATCCATCGCTCTTGTAATGTTGAGTAGAATTACTTTCGTTGCAGTACAGGCACAGTGTGTGTTCTTGATCATCCTCATCATGAAATAACACTTTTTGGATTAGATTTTCCGCGATTGGTGGTTTTCTATCTAGGGTTGGTTTCTTTCTTCTTTTTGTTTGCTTTTGCAGCTTTAAGCACATTTTCATTCGAACTTGTGAAAATCTGCAAAAAACCTTTTTTTCCTGCTATTATTGCACGACAGTATGCTTATGGCTCACAGAAAAAGAAGTTTCCGGTCGTTTAAATATCACCACAAAATAGAAGTTATTTAATTACTTTTGTTTTTTTTGATTATAATTAATATACTCACATCAGCTTCATATGATAACTAAGCATTGTGTAAAGTCAATAATCTGCCAAGGAACAAACAGAATCCAGCAGGTGGACTCTTTATCCGGTTTGGCGCCGTTGCAGAAACGTCTATCTAACAATGCAAAGAAACAATTATGATCACCAAATCTGAAACATACAGCAAAAACATCACTCTTGCCAAATCATTCTGTTCGGAAGCGGTAAGTCATCTGATTTCTTAGTAACAATTTCATAAACTAACCACGTACCAAAATGAGGGTACTCAAAAACCTGAAACATTGTAATAACTTCAACAGATGATACGCTAGCCGGATCGGGCTTCTCAAGGTAACTGAAGGCATTAAGTTGCACTAGTTATGATTTTTGCCGCGTGATGGCACCATCCCTTGGCCCCAAAAACCCCCATGGTCACTTTTCCCGCTATATCCACTTTGCGCACCATGGCCACTTTGCGCACCATGGCCACTTTGCCCGCTATGGCCACTTTGCGCACCATGGCCACTTTGCGCACCATGGCCACTTTGCGCACCATGGCCACTTTGCGCACCATGGCCACTTTGCCCGCCATGGCCACTTTGCGCACCATGGCCACTTTGCCCGCTATGGCCACTTTGCGCACCATGGCCACTTTGCGCACCATGGCCACTTTGCCCGCTGTGGCCACTTTACCCGCCATGGCCACTTTGCCCGCTATGGCCACTTTGCGCACCATGGCCACTTTGCCCGCCATGGCTACTTTGCCCGCTATGGCCACTTTGCCCGCCATGACCAGTTTGACCGCAATGGTCACTTTGGCCGCTATGGCCACTTTGCGCACCATGGCCACTTTGCCCGCTATGGCCACTTTGCCCGCCATGGCTACTTTGCCCGCTATGGCCACTTTGCCCGCTATGGCCACTTTGCCCGCCATGGCCACTTTGTCCGCTATGACTACTACTTTGCCCGCTGTGGCCACTTTACCCGCCATGGCCAGTTTGACCGCAATGGCCACTTTGTCCGCTATGGCCAATTTGTCCTGCTCTCCCCTACCCTATACACTGACAGTGCCACTCAAACGCATGACTCGAAGTCTAGTGTTCGGATCGTCAAGAATGAATTAAAAATGGCAAAATAATGAGATTGTTACACAGTTAAGACATATCGCTGCAAAATTAATTAATATCTCTGGAAATGTTGGTTAATCTTATCTTATATAAATAAACGTGTGTTTCCCTATGTTCACTTTTCAGCCACTACTACCTAGCACAGATCACTGGTGTTTGTGTGTGGAAGTACTGTAGCATGGATCTTTCCATCGTGAACAACGTTGGGCGAATGTCGATAGCTGTGGGAGTGTGGGAGATATGATGGTTAAAAGTGGTCGATGCAGGGCATTTTCATATTTCGACCAAAGACTTATGTCTACTTATATTTCTCTTTCCTGATACAACTACATAGGATAGACCATTGATGTTTGTGTGTGGTAGTAGCATCGTATCTCCCATCGTGCACTATGGTGGTTAGATGTCGGTACGTATGGGGGTGTGCAAGATATGGTGGTTGAAAGTGGTCGACCTGCACCACTTTCATATTTCTACCAAAGACGTATGTGTCCCGGTGTATCACTTTTCAGACGAATCTATGTAGCGCAGATCACTGGTGTTTGTGTGTGGTAGCAGCATAGAGTCACCGATCGAGCACAACGTTGGCCGAATGTCGGTAACTGTGGAAGTGTGGGAGATATGGTGGTTTAGTTTTTCGGCCAAAGACATGTGTCTCCGTATATGTCACTTTGCTGCCTCAGATACACAGCGCAGTGTGTGGTAGTGGCCTCGAATCTCTCCACGTGCACTATGGTGGTTAGATGTCGGTACGTATGGGGGTGTGGGAGAAATAGTGATTGAAATTGGTCGAGGTAGGGCATTTTCCTGTTTCTAACAAAGACGTGTGTGTCCCTATATATCACATTCCAGCCAGAACTACAAAGTTTGGTAGTAGACTGGAGTCTTCCATCGTGCACTCTGATGATTGCATGTTGGTAGCTGGGGGGGGGGGGGGGGGGTGCTAGATATGGTGGTTGAAATTGGTGGACCTGACATAAAATTAGACATGCGTTTCCCTATATTTCACTCCACATCCAAAACTACCCAGCGCAATCCACTTGTGATTATGTGTGGTATTAATCTCAAGTATCCCACCGTGCTCCATGGTGGTGTTACGTCTGTATCTATGGGGGTGTGGGAGATATGGTGGTTAAAATCGGTTGACGGAGGACAATTTCATATTGCGACCAAAGACATCTGTGTCCCTATATTTCACTTTGCAGCTAGCTATATATACCCTGCGCAGATCACTGATCTTTGTGTGTGGTATTAGCGCCGAGTCTCCCATCGCGCACTATGGGGGCGTCCATAAATTACGTGAGGTTAAATGGAGGGGGGGGGGGTTTCGGCGTAATCTCACCAAGGGGGAGGGGGGGTCAACGGAAATCTCACGTGAGGTTTTCGAATTTTATTTTTTTGAACTGTAGAGCTAAAAAAAAGGTCTACAAATGATGGGGGAGTATTTCATCGAAAAGTGGGGGTGTAACCGGCTTTGGAAGGGTGAGACCTTAAAAAAAAGTCTCAAAAAGTTGCAAGGGTGATTTCTAGGGGCCAAATCTCACCCGAGGGGGGGGGGGGGTCGGAGCAGATCTCACGAAGTCTCACCAGAAAAGGAGGTGTCCGGAAATCCAGAAAACACCTCACGTAATTTATGGATGCCCCGTATAGTGGTTACATGTCGGTAGATATCAATCAAAATTCTTTACAATCACGAACAAAGTGGTGGGCATCAGCTAGTTCTTTGAAAAAAATCTACGGAATTGCGAGGTCGTCAGCAGGAGGGTTCAGTTTTCTCGAAGCTTCGCTGGTGTGTCTGTGTGCAGCGCCCGACGCTGAGTGTGGAGGACTGCGAAGCGCCGCGCGCACTCGTAAATCCGCGCGAGTGCGCATAAAACCGAACGGCGCACTGCCGCCCGTCACACCTGTTGATCCGGCGGCGCCCAGTGATGTATTTTTATGACGGCCGATACAGCCGCCGCTTATCTGATGTCGTCTCCGTGTTTATTGTCGTGCAGCGAGTGGCGCAGCGGAAATTGTAGCGGTCGCTCGCTAATTGCGTTATTCACTGCGTATATCTCAGCACCCCCCCACCCCCACCCCTAGCGACTCCCCGCCGGTTCGTTCCGAGCCGGTCAGTCACCTCTAGGGGCCATCCATTAATTACGTGAGGTGTTATTCCGTATTTCCGGATCCTCCCCCCCCCCCCCCTTTCTGGTGAGACTTCGTAAGATCTGGTCCGACTTCACTTTACACAAGCTATGACAGATATGAACGTCGGTTTAATCGTCTATGAAAATCCCCGCCTAGACAGAGAGAGATTCGAAGCAGGGATGTTTCGTTCGGCAGTCAGACCTTAACAACTCAACCGCAACAGATATACTGTAAGCATGTCGGTAGTTCTAACTCGTAAGAATTTACCCATTCAAAAAGTCACCCAACGCGCCTAATGAAATTTTCACTTCAAAAACTATAGATCTTACTTAGTCCCCAACCCGACGGTTCGTCGAATATCACTGAAGCAGATGTACCAAGGTATTGTGTCAGAGGCAGGAAGGCTAATTCTTTCTTCAGAGGCTTGCAGTTTAATGTGGAATCAGAACCACGGAACGTCCCGGAGAAGCTAATACAGGGCGTTCGCCGGAAAACGCTACCCTCCCAGTCTGTTGCCGTCGGCAACTTGCTCGGTCAGTGGAGCCAGCAACTCCCGCCACACGGCACCGTGAATCACCGCACTGTTTAACACCTCCGCTGCCCCAACAGTGCAGTGACACAGTATAATGGGACCCTTACATTGTTAAGAACGGTTTCTTTGCATTGTAGCTAGTTTGTGACTTCAGTCTCTTATTAATCAGTGTTGTGAATAAACGTTTCTTTGCGGTTTGGCTGGTTTGGCGCTTCATACTCTTACTAATCTGTACCGTGTTTGAGTGTGAGTAAAATTATGGTACGTTACAGTTTGCAACAAAGAATATTTCTCTACGATACATATGTGAAGAAGAAGTCGTTTAAAAAGTGTCGCAGTAAATTTCGTCGCGAATTTCCTGGCGCTTTACTGCCAGCTAAATCAACAATTCTGCGTCTGGTTAAAAAAGTAAGAGAAACGGGTTCATTTTTTTAACAAAAAGAGACTGTCGGTCAACCGTATTCTCACAGAGGAGAAAATTGACGATATCGCTTTTCGACTAGAATAGTCACCCAAAAAATCATTAAGTCAGTTAGAGCAGCGTGTGTCTCGAAATATGTTCAGAAGATGTGAAATGTGCATTACACAAGAGGGTCAACACTTCCAGCATCTTTTATAAGGTAAGCTAATGAATTACGTCACATTTAAATGCTTAGCACATACAAGTTTATGAAGCGTAATTATTATGAAATAGTCCGCGGCCGACAGTCGAACAATGCCGGAAGCTGACCGCTCGCAGTTTCTTCCTTGTAGCGCTAACATCGGGTTGCGTTTCCCGGCGAACGCCCTGTATATATATATGTATATAAAAAAATACAACTTCTAAAAATTCATGCTCACCACGGGATATAAACCCGCTACCGTAGAGAGAACTTTCTGGAGTAAGCGCTTTAACCGCTGAGCTACCAGACCGCCTTGTTTTGAAGTATACCTGTGCTAACAACTATCAACAAGAGCAACGGTGACAGAGATTAAGGTGAGGGGGATTGGAGGAGAGGGTTTAGGTTTGTGTAAATAAAGGAGGCATACTAAGCCATTGTGTGAGGTAGTGTGGCATAACAGATTACCTAAAGACAAGAATAAGAATAATAATTACTAAGTTGCTGCTAGCAAAGACCTGTATATCTTCGGATCGTTAAGTATTAGATAACGTGTTCATAAATGGAATCAAGTCAAAGAAGTTTTACTATTTATTTCAAATATGGAAGACGAAACTAATAAGCATTAAGCTGAAAGTTCACTCATTCACGAGTTCAAAACGATCTTCTATCCCAGCTCCGACACTAAAAGAAGAACATATAAAAATACAACATTAAAAGGGAGTACAATCTTATAAAATACGATAGTAGGACGGCCAGTTCCTTTCCTCTGGGACCTACAGTTTAACGTGGAATCCGAACCACGGAGCGGCCGGGCGTAGCTCATATGATGAAAAAACACAACTCTCAAAATTCCTGCGTCTGCCGGGATTCGAACCAGGGAGCGTTTTGAGAGCAAGCGCCCTTAACCACTGAGCCACCAGACCGCTCTCGTATTACAGTATACGTATGCAAAGTTCCATCAAAATCGTATAAAAATTGTGTGTTTGTATGAAGATTTTGCGAAAGCGTCCAGCGCGCAATTTCATACGCGCTACAGGTGGCGTGATGGTGACGTCACCGACTCGCAGATTTACCCGCGTCGAAACATTGCGTAACCCGCCTATAGAAGTTTTCACTTAAAAAAATAATACTAATTTAATTTCGATGTCCCACAAACATGTACTTTGGTTGTAATTGTTTTAGTGCTTGGCGTATATTTCGTAGCATACTGGTCACTTCTGATTGCTGTACCTCGCACTAGGTGTCTGTCCGAGCGAGCGCCTTGTTTAAGCGACTCCGCGGCGAGGTCTGGTTTCGTCGCAGATTTCCCCCGAGTGCCTCAGCTCTGCTCTACCCATGAAATATTCCCGCCGTCACTTCGGCCGGCGCCTCTCCACCTCAGTAGCTCCCGTGCGCTAATTGCCGGCGAGCCGGCCGCCTCCGGCACCGCAAGTTCTGCCGGTCCGCCATCGCTCTCACCAATCTCTTCATCTCCATACTAAGGGGGCGTCCATTAATCACGTGAGGTGTTTTTATGGAATTCCCAACTCCCCCCCCTCTCTGGTGAGATTTGGTCGGACCCCCCCCCCTCTAAAATGACGTATCATTTTGACGGAGACCCCCTCCTACTAATCAACCTCGTAACTTATTGATATTTTTTTTTCTTTTCTCTCTTTTTTTTTAGGTCTCTTGCTTCGAAGGGCGGTTGTACCTTCCCTAAGGTCGGTTTCTGGGCCAAATAACCCCCCCCCCCCCCAAGTCGACTTTTTTGAAACCTATTTTTTAATTTTTTTTTTTTTAGCTTTACAGCCTTACCAGAATTTCAAAACCTCACGTGAGATTTCCATTGAAACTCCCCTCCCGTCCCCCTTGGTGAGGTATCGTGAGATTTTGCCGGACCCCCCCACCCCCCTATTTCACCTCACGTAATTAATGGACGCCCCCTAACATTGTTATTTCGAATGTCCCACAGTTATTTCATAAATATTTTAAACTAAACTGTTTTTTTTCTTAACAACTAATTTGTTTATGTTTTTACTAGACGCTTTTCGGAACTCTGTGTAACAATTTAATTAGATTCTGGTTGGAAATAATACCTAGTTTAAATACTTGATGTCAAGATATTTAAAGTAGTAGCTATATAAAAAAGTCTATAAGGTGAAGCACTAAAAAGAGAATTGTACGGTATATTTCAACCCATTCTCCGATAGTTTTTTTTACTTATTGCTTTACGCGTCGCCGACCTCGTGGTTATTAGTGGCGGGATGGGACTGGGAACAAGGAACGGGAAGGAATTCGGTCATGGCCTTTTCTGAAGGAAGCATCCCGGCATTCGCCTGGAGTGATTTGGGGAAACCATGGAAAACCCAAATCTGGATGCCCGGACGGGGATTCGAACCGCCGTACTTCCGAAAGCGAAGCCAGAGCGTTAACCGTTCACCCACCACGCTCGGTTTCTCCGCTAGGCACAGCGACTATTTCTATTTCCGTGGCGTTCGGCAGCTTTACTGATTGGTGTTTAGTTGGTTTTGGGTTCACATTTTTTTTACCTTGGAAAGAAAGCAGAGACTTTGTGGAAAAGCACGCCTCTGATTATTTTGTAATTTATATTTATTATTCGTTTGTATTTTCTTTGTAACCCCTCCCCCCTTGGCGACATTTCGTCGTACCCCACAGCCCCCCTATTTGTGCTCACGTAATTAATGGATGCCCCCTAAGTACAATGAGGCAATGACAAAAAAAAGACGTTTCGAAGCTCCTTCCCGACGTCATCAGAGAAGATGTAACGTTGTAGATGTCGCACCTGAGAGACGTTTCCCCCTGTGTGAAGCCCGAGAACTTTTCGTGCGCCTAGAATTTTTCTGTTTGTGTCGTTCAGCCTTATTTCCAACGACAGCAAAGGAAGCTGTTGGAACGCCGTGGATGGCAGAAATCATCCGGCTGAAGATCCGTGGATACTTTGTTGAAGCGGTACGCGGGAAAAGACAGAACTCTCACTTTCGCAGCGCTAATAACCTCACCGTTGACGAGGAATAAGGTTCACCATCTCGTTGGTCAAATCGTAGTTCGAACGAAGAGTGAATAAAGGAGAGTGAGGTTATAAAAGATCTGACAACTTGTGTTCCTGTGTTTGACTTGCCTGGGCGTCTTTGGTGTCGACTGAATAGATTTCGCACAGGTCACGGAGTGAGCAATGCAACCGCGCAGAAGTGGGGTCTCCGTGAAGATGCGTTGTGTGACTGTGGTGGTATCCAAACTGCTGACCACATTGTGATGGACTGTCCAGCAAGAAGACTATTTGGAGGCCTGAACACACTGCATCAAGCTGGACCAGCTGCCAGAAGATGGCTTCAACCCCTAGATATAGTTATCTGATTAACATCCTGATCTGGGTTTTCCATGGTTTCCCTAGATCGCTCCAGGCGAATGCTGGGATGGTTCCTCACAATAGCCCATGGGCGCCTCCTGCCATATCCCGTATATCCCTTCCAAACCATTACCTTTCCTGACAGGTGCAATGCACCCTCCGCCAAACACTTTTGGTGAATCGCGGAGTAATTGTAATAGTAATAGTAGTAATAATAACATGTTGTTTGTATTTGGCATACGGTAAGAGGTTGGTACAAGATGGGAAGGAATGGAGAATTGCATCAAACCAGTCGAAAGACTGACGATAGCAAAATAATAATAATAATAATAATATTTCGAACGAAGAGGTTTAACTAAAAACAAAAAAACACCTGCGGTATTTTTTTTTAGCTCCGCTACTAGTGGCAATTCACCATTGTGCGTGTTATACGCATGAGATAGCCAGTCCGCCATTACGTAAATCTAGTCGCGAGCCTCTTACGATCAACTGGCGAACCCCAAGAGCAGGGGTGGCCAACCCAAACGATCTCGCGGGCCACTTCGGAAGGACATCATTACTCCGCGGACCGCATATAAAATCATATATCCCCACTAGAGACAATTTTTTGGGGTGTAAAATTGAAACATGAATTATTATTGTGTTTACTAGTATTCTTACATGTAAACATAGATAATATAATAATGATGATACTAAACCAAAATTTTTAAAGAAATATATAAGACTAAAAATGAAATGTAAAATGTAGTTTGTTAAAGTGTGATGAATCTCACGGGCCAGAACAACGTTCAAGGCGGGCCGCTTGTTGGCCACCCCTGCCCTAGAGCGTCGTCCTAGTGAGGCCTTGTCGACGCACAGTAGCAGCTTGACGCTAGTCGGTCGGATGGTATCCAAGCGACTGCCTACGACTGGTATTTTTTTTTTTACGCCGGTGCGTTTATCTCCGCTGGATGCGAAGAGGGAAGAAGGTTTATGGGCGTCGTTTCTGGCCGGAAGAGCGCCTCTTGGCAGGCGTGCGGAAAACGCCCTGAAAAATGCCTTCCGTCACAGTCTGTCTGAGGCCCCAACAGCTGGAGTAACCGTGAGGCCGAGTGAGGCGTCTGGTTCCAATACGCGTCTCACACCCGTACAATCACGCTTTATTAAGTTACTAGCGGGTGCCCACGACTTAGCTCGTGTTTGTAAAGAATTTTATTGACAGCTACCGAAATGTAACCACCATATTTCGCGATGAGAGACTTGAGTCTAATACCGAGCGTGGTGGTGTAACGGATAGCGTTCTGGCCTCGCATTCGGGAGGACGGCGGTTCGAATCCCCGTCTGCGCATCCAGATTTGGGTTTTCCATGGTTTCCCAAATCCCTCCAGGCAAATGCCGGGATGCTTCCTTCAAAAGGCCATGGCCGAATTCCTTCCCATTCCTTGCCCCCATCCTTTCCCGTCTCTAAAGACCTCGCTGTTGAGAGACGTCAAGCAGTGAAAAAAAAAAATTGAGTCTAATACCACACATACAATCATCAGTGCCGTGACACCAGGGACAGTTGTCGATGGTGATATCCCTTGAAAACTTAAATTCCAAATTAAGTAAAATATAACATCTTATAAGTGTAAAATATAATATAAATGAAAAATAATTAAATAAACACTAGCTGGTACCCACAACTTCGTTCGTGTTTGTAAAGAATTTGGATTGACAGCTACCGACATCTAACAACTATAGTGCACCACAGGAGACACGATTCTACTACCACACACAAACACCAATGGTCTATGGTCTATGCTATGTAGTAGTGGCAATAAAAGTGACATATGTGGAGACACATGTCTTTGGTCGAAATACGAAAATATCCTTGATCGGCCACTTTCAACCAACATATCTCCCACACTCCCACAGTTACTGAAATTCGACCAACGTCGTGATCGAAAAGTGACTCTGTGTTACTATCATACACAAACGCCAGTAAACTGCGGTAGATAGTTTCCGCTGAAAAGTGATACACCAAGACACATGAGTCTTTGGCAGAAATTGGAAAGCAGCGCAGGTTGACCACTTTCAATCCCCATATCTCCCACACCCCCATAGCTAACGACATCTAACAACCATAATGCACGACAGGAGACACGATTCTACTACCACACATAAACACCAATGGTCTATGCTATGTATTTGTTGCAGAAAAGTGACATATGCGGAGACACATATCTTTGGTCGAAATACAAAAATATCCTTGATCGGCCACTTTCAACCCCTATATCTCCCACACCCCCACAGCTACCGACATTTAACCACCAGAGTGCACGATGGGAGATTCACTGCTACTACCACACACAAACATCAATGGTCTATCCTATGTATTTGCGACAGGAAAGAGAAGTATAAGGAGACACAAATTTTTGGTCGAAATATGAAAACGCCCTGCATTTACCAACTTTAATCATCATATCTCCCACTTCCCCACAGCTATCGGCATTCGGCCAACGTTGTGCACGATAGGAAACTCCATGCTACTTCCTCACACAAACACCAGTGATCTGTGCTATGAATTGGTGGCTGAAAAGTGAAATATAGGGAAAAATACGTCTATATATATATATAGATTATATGCGGATAAGCCCATTAGGACTAGTCTACAAAGCGTTTGTTCGCTTTCCTTAGTGCCCACATTTCCTCCATACGCTTGCTGTGGGCATCTTTTCTCTCATCTTACCATGTTGTTGTAAGTCTTTTCTTTAGTCTTTCCTCCAGGTCAACTTGCCACTTGTGAATTTTGGATTTAAATGTATCTCTGTTTTGATACCTTTTGGAGCGATTGGTGCCAATTTGAGGTCTTTCTTCATTCCGCCAATCCATTTTATTGTATCTGATATTGCTTTACTTCGGTTTTCATAGAATTCAACTATTTGTCTTGTCAGTCTTTAGGGTTCATTCTTTTGATGTCTCCGTACAATTTTAGTCTTCGTTTTCTAATATCACTGTGAATGTCTGCAAGATTTGCTGATTACATTTTAGTCTGTATTGGTCTCCTGTGAGGTTTGGGGCCAAAATTTTCCTTTACAATTTTGCGTTGTTTTTACTCGATTATTGTGTGAGTGTAGACTTTCCAGGCGTACTGATGCAATGTAATCCTCTCTGGTGTCCAGACGGATGGTGTTGTATAAACACAGCGTTTCGACAGCTAACTCTGCCGTCATCATCAGGCATCAGGTCTCTTCTAGTTGACGGGAGCTGGCTGTTACCGCGTAGACATTACATTGCATTAAATTATTATTGTTTTATTTTATCGTTTAGCACACTCAGGGGCGCGTGGAACCATTAATTTGCATTGTCCTTCTTACTCTTCTTCTTGTTCTTCCGATCTTCGCAAAACCTTCCCATCCATTCGCTGTGGGCTTGACGTCTGTCGTGTATCCATGCATTTCTCGGATAGGTAAATAAAAAATGCGGCATTGCCCGAAAATAAAGATATTATTGGAACGAAGACAGACGCTTAGTTCTCTGTGACACTTGGCACTCTTTGCTAAGTAACAAAAACACTATCTCTGATGAAGGCTGCCGCATGGCAGCCGAAAGCTCACATAAGCAAATAAAAAATGCGGGCATTGCTCAAAAATAAAGACATTATTGGAACGAAGAAAACGGCTTAGTGCTCTCTTTGCTATGTATACCAAAACAATATCTTTGACGAAAGTTGCAACATGGCGATCGGAAGCTCAGATAGGTACAGTAAATAAAAAACGCGGCATTGTCCGAAAATAAAGATATTAGTGTAACGAAGATAGACGCTTAGTATTCTGTGACGCTTGGAGCTTTTTGCTAAGGGAACAAAAACAGTATCTCTGGCGAAGGCTGCCGCATGGCGGCCGAAATTTTAGATAGGAAAATAAAAACACGCGTATTACCCGAAAATAGTTATCATAGTAGTTTGTAATAACTCTGTATGAAATGATTCACACACCACCATAAATGATGGAAGTCAGAGAGATATTACGACATGGGTGTGTACCGAGACTCTACCAGATACGTTCGAGTACGTCCACTCGACATAGTTGGAACTGAAACTAGACTTCCAGGTCTTGGTGAGTTGGACCAGTTTTTACTGTCCTGTCAACTTTTCAGCGCCAACAATTTCTCTTACCACTGGAAAGCGAGGCGTCGCGTTTATTCCGCATTCAGTTTTACAGGTCCTCATAAAAAACTGCTTAGCAGTGCAGTGCGAATTGTTTTACTGGTGAAAACAAACAATGTTTCTCTGTCGCGTATTATCGGCGTAATTGTTCTACTGTCCCCGGAATATCGTTAAATGTCTGGACGATGAAACGCGCTTCGTTCGGCATTATCAAACTGTAGGATAGGGGTTATCTATTTAAATCTATGCCCGTTTAATGCATTGTTTACTGGCTACTCATTCCGCAGTTGATTTCTAAAATTTGTAAATGGAAACACCGTCTGTTAACAACTGTAATTTAATTCATATAATCTCAGATGTGTTTCGCCCTTATTGAATGGGGCATCGTCAGTGACTGAAAATGTAGATCGATGGTGGTGCTAACGCAAATTTCTTATTTGTATACACAACTATTAACATTAATTATTACGAATTCTTTACGAATTTAACAAATGAAACACTGTTCAAAACATCGGAGAATAACCACGAGACTTGGAGGTAATACAATAAATCACAATACCTGACATCATTACACAAACAGAGAGACATATTTTAGTAACATACGGACACACATATTGTAACACTAGTTGTTACCCGCGACTTCGTACGTTCTGGACTTAGAATTTTATTCGATATATAAAGCTGGAAGATACATAAAATTGATGATTATGTTAATCTTGAGATTAAGTATCTGGAGAATATCACGAAATTAGCATCTAACGTGGTGTTGTAGGGCCACCACTCAGATAGAAGAATCGTGTCATAAAGTAATCTCAACATCTTGTGGACACACGGAATTTCTTTATCAGGTGAAATGTTTGTACTGAGAAATTTCAGCTAATGCAGTATCTATTATTATTATTATTATTACTCCGCAATTCATAAATAGTGGGTGGTGAGGCGGAGGATACAAAGGGATCACCCTCTGGTAGGGATGTAAGGGATATGGCAGGAGGCGCCCATCCCCGTCCGGGCATCCAGATTTGGGTTTTCCATGGTTTCCCCAAATCACTCCAGGCAAATGCCGGGATGCTTCCTTCAAAAGGCCATGGCCGAATTGCCCCCCATCCTTTCCCGTCTCTAAAGACCTCGATGTTAAAAAGAGACGTAAAGCAGTTAAAAAGAAAAAAAAAGGAGGCGCCCATGGGCTATTGTGAGGAACCATCCCAGCATTCGCCTGGAGTGATCCGGAAAAACCATGGAAAACCCAGATCAGAATGGCAGGAGTGCTTTATCGAAAGCTACTGCTGTCGGATTTTAAGTTTACTCGCCCGGTAAATCCTTCCTATTCCATTCCCTAATCGGTCGTGGGAAAAATGAGTACAGAAATGAATCGGTTCTGGCCCTGATTTCTCTTATCTTATTTTCGCGGTCATTCCGAGATACGAATGTTATTGGTAGTAATATGTGGTTGCTGTCATCCTGAAACAGGTCAGTCGTGAATTTTTCAATTAACTTCTGTCGACAGCAACGCCTTCGATGTTCCAGACCTTCCGAAACTAATTCCTTCAAAATCGCTCTTACGCTTTCCATCCAACTATCCGGACAGACGACGTCGTTTCCGTTTGAATTTGTTGGAGAATATGCGAAAATCTTTAATTTACGAGTGCAATGAAATACTTCGTCCGCCAACCTATTTATGTCGTAATGACAGGAGGGATAAGATTCGAGAAATAAGATGCCGTACTGATAAATTTATGTATTCTTTCTTTCCTCGTTCTGTTCGGGATTGGAATGCACTGAATTAGGATTGGTGCTTAGCACCCTCTGCCACCCACAGTAATTGTGAATTACAGAGTATAGATGTAGATGTAGATGTAGAACTTATATCTGTCACGAATCGGGCCGCTCTTCTTTGGATCTTTTCTATTAATTTCATTTGACGGGGGTCCATACAGAACAACAATATTCTAAGTGAGGACGCACCAGAGCTTTGTATGCAATAGATTTAACTTGCGGTTTACACTGTTTTAAATTAAGATCTAGGAATCGGAGCATACGATTTGCTTTTCCAATTACCTTGCCAATACTCGTATGTTTATTCCACGACAAATTATTACGAAATGTTACCCCTAGGTATTTAGCGGAATCTACCGTTCTAAAGACAGTGCCTTTAATTGTATATCAGAGTTAAATGGTGACACCTTTTTACTTATATAAATGACTTGGCATGTTTTAGCGTTTAATTCCAGCTGCCAGTCTTTGCACCGCGCGATTATTTTCATAACATCGGCTTGTAAGTCAAGAAAAGACGATATTACGAAGATAATTGCGTGGTGTAAAGACTGGCAGTTGGAGTTAAAAGCTAAAAAGTGCCAAGTCATGCGTGTAAGTAAAAAGG
The DNA here is from genome assembly GCA_031002005.1 of Vandiemenella viatica. Classification (NCBI taxonomy): domain Eukaryota; kingdom Metazoa; phylum Arthropoda; class Insecta; order Orthoptera; family Morabidae; genus Vandiemenella; species Vandiemenella viatica. The sequence continues at coordinate 183,233,006 of CM061914.1, read as the reverse complement.
TGACACCGTTTAGCTCTGAATATACAATTAATGGTGCTTTCCTTAGAACGGTAGATTCCGCTAAATACCTAGGGGTAACATTTCGTAATAATTTGTCATGGAATGAGCATATCGAGAATGTAATTGGGAAAGCAAATCGTATGCTCCGATTTCTTGGTCGCAATTTAAAACAATGCATTCCGGAAGTTAAATCGATTGCATATAAGTCACTAGTTCGTCCTCACTTGGAATATTGTTGTTCTGTATGGGGTCCAATCAAAACGGATTATTGGAGGCATTAGAGAAGGTCTAAAGAAGAGCCTCCCGATTCGTGACAGGTATATATAGTTGGAGGGAAAGCGTAAGTGCGATGTTGAAGGAGTTAGGTTGTGAAGACCTGGAACACCGAAGGCATTGCTCTCGACGGAAGCTAATTGAAAAATTGACAACTGACGTATTTCGGAATGACAGCAAACAAATATTGCAACCAGCAACATTCGTATCTCGGAATGACCGTGAAAATAAGAGAAGAGAAATCAGGGCTAGAACCGATTCTTTTCTGTATTAATTTTTTCCACGAGCAATTAGGGAATGGAACAGAAAAGATTTACCGGGCGAGTAAACTTAAAATCCGACAGGAGTAGCTTTCGATAAAGCTCTCCGGCCATCCTGATCTGAGTTTTCCCATATCATTCCACGCGAATGCTTGGATGGTTCTTCACAATCGCCCATGGGCGCCTCCTGCCATATCCCGTATATCCCTTCCAACCTATTACCCTTTCTGATAGGTGCAATGCACCCTCCGCCACACACTTTTAGTGAATCGTGGAGTAATAGTAATAGTAACAAAGTGGTGTCGTCCTTGGATTTTAATTCACGATAAATAACACCATCATCAACAAATTTTTTTTTTCATTATTACGTCGCTTAAATCATTAATGTATATGAGAAACAACAGAGGCCCTAACACACTTCCCTGGGGAACCCCGGACCTCACTTCGGCTAGAGATGAACGCTCACCGTCGAGAACTGCACACTGTGTTCTGCCCTTCAGAAAGTCTGCAACCCAATCGCATATCTGTGCAGTTATTCCATAACCACGAAGTTTCGTAAGTAACCTAGTGTGAGCCACAGTGTCGAAAGCATATATATATATAATAGAACTAAGTGAGCCTGGGATCCGTGTGTGGAGGAAGCAATGTCGGTGTAACACTTACTGGGTTGGTGTAAGTTGCTGGTGCCTCCTGGCTGCCCCTGAATTAATGCACCCCTGTGTGGCTGTTAATGAAGCACGCTCCATTGCCCGCTCGGCAATAAAAACAAAGAGCATGGCAAGAAAGACCTCCGCCTCATCTCCACTATAGCAGTGCAGTGGTCAGCAGTCGACTGGGATTAACTAGGCTGCCGGGTAGGCAGGGCTGCACGGCGGGCGGGTCGACCTCAGGCGCTCGTCGAGCGCAACTGTAAACGAGAAATGTTCCAATACAAGAATATATATATACCAGCTGTTATCTGTGACTGCGTACGCGTGGATTTAGAATTTTATTGCTAGAATTGGGTATGGAAATTGTGACATACTGCCGCACATGATAACCCCACATCCCAGTCCCTATTAAATACGATTAGTATTATTTTAATTTTATCACATTTAAATTAACTATTTTGGATGTGTTATATTGCCACCATCATTTGGAAAAATTCGATTCTGTGTATGATTATGGAGACTATTTTCGTGCTTTTATCTAAATCGGCCTCAAGTATATCTTCGAGATTTAAATCACTTTTGCTTTGAATTGTGGGTTTGGTTTGCATCATTTGCATTTCATGGTCTGACAAGTTACTTTTAATGTTTAGTTTCTGCGTTAAAGAAATTATCTTTTTTTATTTTTTAAATAAGAATCTTCGTGGGACTAGTAAACAAATCCCTTATTTCATCATCGACTTTCCGTCCATAATCATAAAATGACTTCCAAACTTTGTACATAACCATTATTTTAGGTAATTTATGTTAATTAAGCAAAAAAATTAATAATTCTACTTAAGCGACGCAAAGCGCAGCTTTTTAGACAACTCCTTTGTTAGCCGCCGCAAACGTCACTAAAATCAGCTGTTAAAACAAGAAAGTCAATGTGACAGATAAAATGACTATTTCGTTCGGAAATTTTGCATTTTTTGATATATTTTTCATAACAATTTTTCCTATTTTTTGTTTTTTTTTGTCTGTCCCGAAAATCCCGGGACTGAGAAATTTAATCCCAAAAATTTCGGAACTGGAAATGGGCCGGGATCCCGGATCGAATTCTCCGCTCGTGTGTAATGAGTCGATTCTGAGTCGACTGCTCCAGCTCCGCCCTCGATCTTTTTAGGCGAATGAAACGGAAGGGGATCTCTGCTCTCGAGATTTCATTCACTCGGTGTGCAGATCAGCCCGTGTTCCGTCCTCTGTAATTGGAGGGGGGGGGGAGGTTTCGTCAGCCCCCGACCTTCTCTGCGGGGAACCAATCTGTGTGAGTGCGCGCACTCTTTACTGCCCCCGCCCTGAGTGCCGTGCGCAGTGCCTTTACCCGATACTCGTACCGTACACGCTAAGCCGCGTCAACGTAATGGTCTACTACCTGCCGATCAGTGCCCTCAAGTCTATGCTATCTGCATGCGCCAATTCGTGTACTATACTTACCAGCAACATCAAACTGTAACCTATTAAACACTGGAAAAATTATATCGAATCAACTAGCTGTTACACGTCTACATTTACACCTACATATATACTCTCCAATTCACAAAATTGTGGGTGGCAGAGGGTGCTCAGCACCAAAGCTAATCTCTTTGTTGTGCATTCCAATCGCTAATGGTACGAGGAAAAAAGAATTCATATAAGAATCAGTGCGGCACCTTATTTCTCTAATTTTATCTTTCCTCTCATTCCGGCTCAAATAGGTTGGTGGACGAAGTACGAGGCATGCTTTTTAAGCAAGTACCGTTTTGAAATAAAAAAAGACGTGCAAATATATATCAACAATTTTATTTTTACATGAAAGCCTGTACCTTACTCTACTTACATAATTCCCTTCAATATTGAGGCACTTGTCATAACGTAGTACCAGTTTTTGAAAACCCTCCTCATAGAAGTCTGCCGCCTGACTTGTTAACCACTGCATCACAACTGTTTTGACTTCGTTATCGTCTTCAAGACGCTGACCGCCCAGGTGTTTCTTCAAGTGCAGGAACAGATGTTAGTCACTGGGCGCCAGATCAGGGCTGTACGGAGGATGATCTAGAGTTTCCCATCGAAAAGATGTGATGAGATCTTTGGTCTGATTAGCCACATGTGGACGGGGATTGTCATGCAGCAAAACGATGCCCTTGCTCAACTTGCCACGTCTTTTGTTCTGGATTGAACGGCGCAGATTGTTCAATGTCTCACAATAACCTGCTGTATTGATTGTCTCATTACGAGGCACAAATTCCACAAGCAATACTCCTTTTCTCTCACCTTATTGTCCACTTTCTGCACCAAACTTTCAATAACGACCGACGGACGCCCACTCCGTTGTTCATCATGCACATTTGTGCGGCCATCTTTAAATGCTGTCACCCACCTTCTCACCAGTCCATCACTCATAATGTTTTGTCCGTAAACTGCACAGATCTCACGATGAATATCGATCGGTTTTAGGCCTTTAGTACAAAGAAATCTTATAACAGCCCGTACTTCACAGTCGATGGGACTCACGATTATCCGAGGCATCTTAAACATTCAGTGAACAACGTAAACAAGGAAGAATTAGACTGTAATGCCGTCAGTGCGTAGGCAAGAGATGCAGGTACCCAGAGCGCATGCGCGGAACGCCGACCGTAGCGCTGCAGCCACGGTGTGACAAAACGGTACTTACTTAAAAAATACTCGTAAGTGAAAGTGGGAGTACGCATGTTTACCAATAATTTTATACGAAACGTGCGTCGTCTATCTACCAGAGACTCTCAGCCTAGTCTACTAATCAGTTCTGTGACGCTTTAATAAGGACTGTAGCAAGCGGTCACGAATCGAGCGGCTCTTCTCTATACTTTCTCTATACTGTCACTCAACCCCTTACGAAACGAATCCCAGATGACACAACAGTAGTCCAAATGTGGACGCACAAGAGATTTGTACGCTATCTCCTTTGTTTGTTCATTACAGTTTTTCAAGATTCGACTTATGAATCGCTGTCTTGAATTAGCTCTACCTACTAACGAATTAATGTGTAAGTCCCATTTCATGTTCCTTTGTACTGTTACTCCCAAATATTTCATAGAATCGACCATATCCATAACTGAACTGTTTACCTCTTATTTCTGAACAGTCGGATTCTTCATAAATAACTTCATACGCACGCAATTTAAATTTTATTGCTAGAAATGGATATAGCAAGCTCAAAGTTACGTAAAACGTGCCACAAAAGTACGGAGTAGTGTTAATGCGATAGTAAAGTCAACATCACTACACCATTCTCCCACGAATTTTTCTCATGAAGAGTACCAATTAGCGAGAAATTTAAAAATAGTATCAAACTGAAGGGGTGGAGGGGGTTATCTGCGACAGCCTACTTACCACAGTCCGTCGGGCAGATTTTTGTTTGTGATTTAAAATTATATCACTTTCTGCAAACGTCTAATGTCAATACAGTTTCCTACACAGCGTTGTTGGTGTCCTTTGCTAAGATCTGTAGCGTTTGAGGGTTGGAAACCCGCGAGATAGCTTCATATAGACACAAAATAATAGTCTGATGCAGCGCAAAACAGGATCTGTACTATATAATAAGTTGTGTCTGTGTCTGTTCATGAAATTTATGAACAGATCATAAAAAAACTGACTGCGAGATAAACAAAGCCTGAGTGACCGATATAACATTACAGAGACTCACACACGCTATCCATCTGTCAGTCACCGTTCGGTTGGTTTTCAGAATTTCGTGACTAAATATTTTATTTATCCCGAAAAACGTATCCTATGCCCTTTCTAACTATACATTATCGGAAGTTTCGAGGACGTCTACCTCTGCCTTTATTTTCAACCAAAGCCATAATTCTTTGTTAATTGTGACACTTATACGCGGCTGGAAGCCGGCAAAGAGTTTATTTATTTACGACGTCGTGAAAAGCTTCGTTCTTACAGTTGATTATTTCTCCTTAGTTTATTAACAGTGCCTCAAACTTTTTTTTTCCAAAAATATCTTCAATATTGATTCTTTTTCTCGTTGCAATCTTATGTGTATGGGTAGTATCGATTAGATCAGTCTTAGTCACCCTGTGGTCCGCTAATGCGGTTCAGGTGTTCCGCAGGCAGAATATTATAAATTTAGATAACTGTACCCGTACTGTATGAAGTTATAAGGGAGTATAAGCTACAAGCCCAACTTGTTAAAAGCCAGGAATATTTCAGTGACCAGGCATAGATCTGGCATTTTCAGGATGAGGATAGGACAGCGTTGTTACTACAATAAATAGTCTATTCACTAACTGCTGCTGAACTCTAATGGAGTGTCGTTCTTTTAAGAATTAAGTAAATGACTGTTTTCTGAGGATCTTGTAGTAGGTGTTAGGAACCGCGGAAAGTGGTAGCGTTGATAACATAAGAGTGGTGAAGTAAACAAAAATAAAAGGTTTATGTTTTAGTGTCTTTTTATTTTGTACTTGTAAGTCGCTGGAATAGTGTAGCATCCGGCCTCCAGTAACATTACTTTTCACTTGGTTACAAAATATTAAGAGTGGGTCAACATATAATTCACACTTTATAGTTCACTTCCATTTTTTATAATTGTGTTTCCGTAGGAATTCAATACATCATTTTATTATATTGGTACAATTCAACATATGTCAGATGTGAAGGATGTTGAAGGATTATCTTATTGACAACTTCGTCCACTCCACTCGAGAATTTGAATTTAATATGACTTGCAAAATTTAGTTGTAAATATTAATGTTTAATTTTTTTTGTCTTTGTAAGCTATAATAATTTTTACTATGTTTATTATTCAAATTGCACGTATATACATTAATCACGACAGGCGCCACATCCTACAAGTCCTTCCTCAGCGTGTATTTATGGAATAAAATTAATAAATAAACAAATAAATATTAATAATATACCATCATGTAAAATATTAGTCCCACATGAGTCGTCCGAAGCTTTATTTTGTCAATTTGCTGGTCCTTGGGTTGGAAAGGTTGGATTGGATACATTGTATGATTGTTACACGCAAAATAAGACTTTCGTTACAAAGTGTTTTTTGTGTAACTTGGCGTCTTCTGTAGGGACGGCCTGTACTGTAGTGGGTACCTTGGTGGGCATACCACGTTACAATTATATTTCATACCTTTATGATTGATAATTGTGGATTTTTAATTTTAATTTTTATGAAGGAGTGAAAATTATTTAATTTTGCAAGAATCTCGACGTTAGTTGGAATTTAGGAAAAATTGTCACAATATGACATTTATTTTCTTATCACTGGCGATTACAAGTCTGAGCGAATTTACCGTTAACATTAACACAAATTGGCAAAATCGTAAAAGCAACGCCCAGAGTTACAATTAGCCGTCATGAGCAAGCAAACAATTGTATATTTACTTTTAAATATATCTCAGAATCAAAATGCAAGAAATAATGACAATTGGATACAATGAAAAATACAAGTCATGACGACCTCAGACAAAGGTATCATAATACTGTGACTTTACAGTTAAAAAGAAAATCATGGGCGCCAGAATGAACAATATATCATTCGAAAATAACTAGTTCTGGCAAATTATGCCGCTAGCTCAGGGGTTTTTACAATTACAAAGTGAGAACATGGACCTATCCTCTCAAAGTCGCTTACGGGTTCTGTTTCACGGAATGCACAATCACATGGCTTGGTCGTAATCAATTACCATTGTAGTTCTGCGTCTGATGTCTGTGATGAGTGTAGCGGACCCACGATATGTGAGATTATCTCACAAGTCGGCTATAGGCATCTCTGGTCTGGCAATGCGCATCATCGCATTACCGGCTGTGTTGCGGTGATACGCTCGCTCCAGCAAGGCAAGAAGTCAACTTTCCAAGTCAACCTCAGACTGGTGCGATCGAAGTTAGAATCTCAGCTCCTCGCTCTTCGGTCCACGAGGAAACTTCTTGCTCCGCCCATTTGTAGTCTCGAAGCTCACATACAACAAAAATTCCCAGGATTTTGAGTTATACGCTCATTTTGATTGGACCTTCAGGTCGGCACCTAATGTCACGTGATATCCTCGATATGTGATTTGGCCAAAGAATCCAACAGAGGTCGGACATATTCGGCTAAGTTCGCCGGGGCGAGAGAACATTCGGGTTTCGGACGGCAGGCTTTTCCCGCTCGGTGAGTGACCCATCCCCAGGGAGCAGTGTGTGTGGTCCGGCAAAAACCCAAATCCGCGACGTCCCGTCGCCATGGCTCGGAAAGACCAAGATTAGCTTCAAGCCTACATAGCTCAATAACTCTTTAATATTCGCTTTGCTACGATACACTGTATAAGTTCACCATTTCATTACAGTCCTCACTTGGAATCTTGCGTACTTTATAAAATTACAACAAAAATCTATTCACGTGGTCGCCCAAGATTTATGTAAATTACTCTTATATTATTACATATATAATAAAAAATGCACCTTGTAACGTCGCGACACCGCGGCTCGTTACAATATGGCCGGCCGTTGGTGAAAATGAAATTATGGTACAATAATTTTATTTTTAACTACCTAATTCTATCTCCATTGTGACTTAACAAAAACTTAAGCATTTTTCTAATTACATTAATTTTAAATGTGATTCCAATAACCATCGGTATTCCTGCCTTGTAAGGTGAATATATAACGGGATCATATGTCCTTTTGGCCGTCTTACAATTCTTTACAAACAGAAGCACGTGAATTCAGGTAGCCTTCCCAAATATAAAGTTATATTAAACACAATACTAAAATATACATGAAACGAAATTATTTACATACGTGTTTAAATAATAATAATCTTGAAAATATCTTGTATCAAATCTTATCATTAAATCACTAAAATGAAACACATTAATAAAACAAAACATTGTCAGAACACTTATGCAGAAAGTGGTTGAACTATACATTGTATTTACAATTTAGCGTGATGTTTTACTCATGTGCATAAAAATAATTCTGGCTTCAACAAACATCCATAAAGATGCTAGAGGTGAGCGTAAAATATCTCATTACATTGCGCGGTTTTAATCTCAAAACAACGGAATAGTTTAGTCGGATTCGGTGACGTGATTTTCGTCATGACCGACGGTTAATTCAATAAGCATTTCAGAGAAGATGTGAACGTGTTCATGGTCAAATATCACTAACTGTAATCTTAGATTTTAATGACGTGGCATTTACTTATAATTCAACGTGGTGTGGAATGAACGATGTAAGTACATGTTTTAGTTTGTTACGTAAATTATGAACCTTACTCGTTGAATGTTAGGTGGTCTCCTAATTAGTCTTTCATTGGTCGACATCTCTAACTTGTAATATACCGTCTGTGAAGTGATTGCGAATTTCATGGCGAAAGGAAACTGTATTTGCTCTTGGGTATATGTAATGGAATTTCTATAAAATTTACCATTCCCATATGAGACATTATACACATTATGCGGTTTGACGTGAACTTTCATCATCGTCAACCAAAGTCGCTGTAGCATCTTTGGCGTACAAGCGGACCCAAATATCCATTCGGCACACAAATTGAAAGGATAATGAATAGCGTAACTATCATTCCTCGGTAATATTACGATTCCTTCACAACGGGTCTATTGATGACTCGAGATTATCTCGACATTCAAAGAATATAATATTTCTTTTTATTTAGGAGTTGTTATAATCCTCTTAACACGTCCGTCTACTCCACGTTTTAAGCCGAAACTCCACCCAGTTAGCGAATATTTTCCTTTTAAACACTTATGCTTCTTTAGCTTGTATGAAAAAGGTCGTAAGCTTTGTGCATAGAACGGTACGATCTCAGGTTTTCCGTTTGCCAATACAAAGCAATTTTGAGATTTCACGCTAGCAGAATACTATGAATCTATATAAAGCAACAATATAAACCTTGAAATTATTTTCGTTGAGTGCACACAATTCTGAGCAAAACATGTGCTGTCCAACAATAGTTTTAATCTAATTTACGGAATACTATACAATTTACAGTAAGGGTACGCGAAATACCGCTAGAACGAGGCGTGAAACTTTTGTTTTCTTTCCCATTCATTCTTGGGTATGCGCTACCTGCCAGAATTCTAGGAACCTGCCGGTTGAGTTCAGCTGCCTAGCTGCGCTAATGACCTCAGCTGTTCGATGGTAGCTGTTTCCCCCTCTTTCGAAACCGTTACTTTGTATAAAATGGCTTTAAGTTCTGGGCGTTATGAGGCCCGATCTCGGTTTGTCCGTACGTCAACATATAACAATTCTTCGAGATCACTCTGGCCACCAAATAAGGCCAGAAATATAGCATGAAAAACTTCGATATCACCAATAATCTTATCGTTCACGTCTTCACCATCTGTGCAGTTATCATATACAAAATCCCCTTTTTAATTGAAGTTAGCATCAAATATAATTACCTTAACTTGCAAAGTTAGCTGAATTATTGAATATATCCCGTAAATAAAGTTTTTCCCTTTAGCCTTTATAAATGCAGTCGCCTTTAACTTTTTGCTCTTCGACCTCGCTCTATCGTTAGCAAAATAACAGCAAGGTATTGTGAAAGCTATCCTGTGTATCTGTAATCCTTCGATTTATGATTCCTAATTTCTGTGATGACTAATACAATTTGAAAAAAATCTTTCTGGCAAGGTTTCGTGTTCTATAGGGAATTATCTATGGCACTATCGCTACCCTTGATAGATACACAAAACAAAGAAGTAAAATACGTTGATCAGATAACATTCGATCTTCGATCAACACAGACAAAGCGATATTACGCTCGCTGTACACTTCTGCTCAGAAAAGATATAATGCAACTACCTAAGGTAAAACGTTACATCGAACTCATGCATCACAAAATGTTGAAACCCTTCTCGTTTATGTCACAAAATACATCTTAGAAAGCATATCACAATATTTGTATCGCTGTCCGATCCATTGTGATTGCGAAGACAAGAAATTGTGCTGCTAATGGCGCTTCATTTTCCGCGAGTGCGTATCAATTTATCTGGCTCAGGAAAACATTTAATAATCCAGGATTTTTATCAAATCAAGTCCAATTAACAGCGTGAAAGTCAAAAGTGACTTAATATTTCACGTGGACAAAATATGAAGTTCGGAATAGCGAAATAAGCATTAAAAATTCCGAATATGGAAATATCCTAAGTAGCTTTAACTGTAAGTGCAAATTTGGTAACTGGAATTTTAATTTTCCGTTTATCTAATCTTTCCAGCAAAACAGACGGTTTAGACTAGCGGAACTGGCATCGGCGTTTCTCAAGCATGATTAATTTCGGTAAGGCGTCTAACCTAAAAGAATGCGTACTGTACATTTAAATTTTTTTTTTTTTTATGATCCAAATCGGTCAATTCATAGTCAGCCTTTTCGTCATTGTATTTGGCATGCTACACAACTTGTTGAACAATGCCTACTAGACGAATTTGAGACGTCCATGGATCTTCCTCTGGAAAATAATTCTGCGTCGCGAATATTCGTCTTTACCGCTTTCAACAGGATTTCGAAGGACGCAGAACCTTGGGCTTACAAGGTTACAGACGTTCGGCGGTTTGTGCCCGACAGCTAATGACATTCCTGGAACAGGTATAGTGTCCGCCGACCGACCACACTTACTAACTGGTCCAGCTGACAATTGCGTCTTTTCTGACCGCAAGGAATGAACAAATTGTGTAGTGTTCCACACAAAGTTACGGACAGAAAATTTCCACGCGATGTTGATAGGCTGTGAATTCTGAGACTGATTTCGCATTTCTCCGATGATTGAAAAACTTGCCGACGCTTGTCTGGCTTTTAAGAACGACATGTACTGTACATCTTTCCTCTCCTGCCCTACAAATGTCTTATGCTTTACTGACAGTTTGCACTTAACTGTGGATCCAAGACAACTGAAATTGTTGTGTTTCTTGATTTCAGATATTTTTGCGTACAAACTGACAATTTCACTGATTAAGAGTTGAGTAGTGACTTTAACAACCGACTCACTTGCGTTCTGCAGTGATTTTTGCACTGTACCAACGCGAGCAGTGTCCGATTGCAAATTTGCATTTGTGGAACTGCTTCGACCATGCCATCGACAAACGTAATGTTGGAAAGCTCGCATTCCTCAGAGTTTACCAGCTGTTGGTCTGTATTCTGGGTTTGTTCTACTTGTGCAATTTCGATCCATTCATCGGTAATCGCAGCAGTTGGTACCTCTGTGTGTTTTTGTGACTCCGAATGGTAGGTGGATAAGTTCTCGTCCAAATTTGTTGAAATCGCAGCTTGCGAATCAAACCGTGCATCAATATTCTTGATCAGTTCCAGAAATTGCTTTCTATTTTCCTGCCTTTGTGAATCAATTTGCAGGCTTAATTCCTGGTTTTGTGACTTAATTTCCTGCATTAGTTGTTGAGTTGATTGCTTTATTGCAGTCATCAACATGTTGAACATTTGATGTGATGAGAGGGGTGGTGATTCTACAGGAATTTGTGTCATTTGTTGCGTCTGTTCTGAATGTGTGAGCGTATTCTGTGTCGTCTCCCCGACAGGAAACGAAAAATTTTCCATATTTTCTTCCTGTGGTGACAAAGTAGACTGCGAACTATATGAGCGGGTCGGAACTTCAGAAATTACGTCCCCCTCCGCAGCAGCCAATAGTTCGCTTTGTTCCGTTAACTGAACCTGATCGTTCATGATTTCGGGAGATTTTTGCCTATCAGACTGATCTTCCATATCGAAATCTTTTATCGTACGAGATCGTAGCTTCATATGAACACACAACGAATGAATTTACACCGCAATTGTGCAATGACGAAATCTAGATTCACAACAACAAAAATACCGCGAATTTCAATACACACAAATACATATACCCCTCCAAAATACAGCAAGAGAAAAGCAACGATGAATCATGCAACACAACACCATGAAAGCAGACTTACTCTCAAATACATGGGCAAAACAAGCGTGTCTTTAAATTTCTTAGAAGCTACCATGCATTAAGAAATCAACACTGACGTTACTCATTTAAAAATTTAAACTGATCACAAAATTGTTACAATACAAAGTGTATTGCATCTCAATTGAAATACACAAATGAACTTCCTTTTAATGCGTTGAAACAAAATAAATTTTATGCATTGAAACAAAAGGAACTTTATGCATTAAAATATAAGTGAAACATCAAAAATAAAATCTTGTATGAATATCTATTGACTACAAGAATAATAAAACAGCCAAAAACCATGTGCAACATTCCATGAAACTTTCCGAATTTGGGCTCAAACTGTATTAATTTGAATTAGTGCCACCAAGTTCGCAGACATTAAGAAGTAATGTCTCATCTGGCACCAGCGTTGGGCGACATTATGTAGTGGGTACCTTGGTGGGCATACCACGTTACAATTATATTTCATACCTTTATGATTGATAATTGTGGATTTTTAATTTTAATTTTTATGAAGGAGTGAAAATTATTTAATTTTGCAAGAATCTCGACGTTAGTTGGAATTTAGGAAAAATTGTCACAATATGACATTTATTTTCTTATCACTGGCGATTACAAGTCTGAGCGAATTTACCGTTAACATTAACACAAATTGGCAAAATCGTAAAAGCAACGCTCAGAGTTACAATTAGCCGTCATGAGCAAGCAAACAATTGTATATTTACTTTTAAATATATCTCAGAATCAAAATGCAAGAAATAATGACAATTGGATACAATGAAAAATACAAGTTATGACGACCTCAGACAAAGGTATCATAATACTGTGACTTTACAGTTAAAAAAGAAAATCATGGGCGCCAGAATGAACAATATATCATTCGAAAATAACTAGTTCTGGCAAATTATGCCGCTAGCTCAGGGGTTTTTACAATTACAAAGTGAGAACATGGACCTATCCTCTCAAAGTCGCTTACGGGTTCTGTTTCACGGAATGCACAATCACATGGCTTGGTCGTAATCAATTACCATTGTAGTTCTGCGTCTGATGTCTGTGATGAGTGTAGCGGACCCACGATATGTGAGATTATCTCACAAGTCGGCTATAGGCATCTCTGGTCTGGCAATGCGCATCATCGCATTACCGGCTGTGTTGCGGTGATACGCTCGCTCCAGCAAGGCAAGCTGCAGTTAGAGAAAGAAGTCAACTTTCCAAGTCAACCTCAGACTGGTGCGATCGAAGTTAGAATCTCAGCTCCTCGCTCTTCGGTCCACGAGGAAACTTCTTGCTCCGCCCATTTGTAGTCTCGAAGCTCACATACAACAAAAATTCCCAGGATTTTGAGTTATACGCTCATTTTGATTGGACCTTCAGGTCGGCACCTAATGTCACGTGATATCCTCGATATGTGATTTGGCCAAAGAATCCAACAGAGGTCGGACATATTCGGCTAAGTTCGCCGGGGCGAGAGAACATTCGGGTTTCGGACGGCAGGCTTTTCCCGCTCGGTGAGTGACCCATCCCCAGGGAGCAGTGTGTGTGGTCCGGCAAAAACCCAAATCCGCGACGTCCCGTCGCCATGGCTCGGAAAGACCAAGATTAGCTTCAAGCCTACATAGCTCAATAACTCTTTAATATTCGCTTTGCTACGATACACTGTATAAGTTCACCATTTCATTACAGTCCTCACTTGGAATCTTGCGTACTTTATAAAATTACAACAAAAATCTATTCACGTGGTCGCCCAAGATTTATGTAAATTACTCTTATATTATTACATATATAATAAAAAATGCACCTTGTAACGTCGCGACACCGCGGCTCGTTACAGTACTGCACTGAATGTGGTATGGATGGATCTACAGCAGTTTCCTTTTTGCTGCTGCGGTTGTGGCGAAGCGGGACTTAAGTCTTGGCTGTCGCGTGGTCGATACAGAGAGTCGATAAATCTCGCAGCAGCCCTCCGCGTCCTTCCGGTCGACTGCAGCGAAGTCGGCGCCCGGAACCGCCAGGCGGGAGACGGGGAGTGTCTCCACAAACAGAAAAACAGGAACCACACAGGACTCCATACTCGCTACCTCGGCGTGATACTCGACACACATGGCGATCCTACATCCAGGACATCAGGCAAAGGGGAGGTGCTTGGCTCCATGCTCTTTACCCGCTCGTTGGCACCACATCTAGGAGTTGCCATTTATTGCTCCTCGATTAGGCCGGTAATTGAAAATGCTTGCCCTCTCTGGTGGTACGCTGGGAAAGTTGCAAGTCCTGCGGAACAGAGCACTGAAGCGGGCACTACATCTGCCCCACGGACATTGGCGTCGGGAGCAGTATCTGTGCGTCAACAGATCGTACACAAACTGACTGCGGGCGAAACAAGGCCTGAGTGACCCATATAGTAACATTACAGTCACACACTTTATCCGTCTGTCTATCATAACATACGGTTATTTTTCAAAATTTTATAACAAAATATGTCATTTGTTGGAAGAAAGGTATCCTATGTCCTACCTAATGATATACTGTTTAGTATTTCCTTGCCAAATTTTATCACGGTTAGTTTAGTCATTTATTCCTGAAAATTCAACAAAAAAAAACAGACAGGGAGACAGAATTAGTTTCTCATTTATAATATTAGTGTAGATTTCAAGGAATTTTAGGTAATTGATGAAAAGAACGGAATTCTTTCCTGTGTAGAAACAATGGACAAATATCATCTTACATGAGAAATTTCCTGTAATCAGACTACATCATCATCATCATCATTGTTATACGTTTCTATTTTCTGCGGGTGGGTCGGCATGTCCTCTTCCATGTCTGGTTTTCTCTCCACCGCTTGTATCATCTTCTTTTGCCTCTGTTTCCTCCTTCACCTGGTCCATCCGCATTGTCCGTGGTCTCCCGACAGTGTCGTTCCCACTCTATGGCGCGAGCTGATGTTCTTTGTACACAAGCTAACATAGCGTGTGAAATGTACGTCAAACTTGTTTGTGACATAAGTGTTTTAAAAATTGCTTCAAGGAACGGTGTTAGTTAAATTCAATAGTATTTCGACCACAACAGTGAGTTTTTCGTTTCCTGACGCTGTCATAATACCTCTCATTTTATTTCGCTGTTATATACCAGAAAATAGTAGGCCTTTATTGTCTAAATAACACGCTGTAATACACTAACGGACTGGTTAGCTCACAATTGGCTGACAGTATCCAAGGATAATTGGTAGCTTATATATGGCGACCAGTACCAGGATAACTCACACATGGCGACCGTGCCAGGATAGCTACCAATGTCAGTGTAGCTCATACTCCGTGTGATGCGCCGGGCAGCAACACGGTGCCGCAACCAGCAGGCAGTGCAAAAAATACTTTGCATCTTTAGTGTAGCCTGTAGCACGTAGACTACTGGTGTGCAGTGTATCGAGTTAAATGATGCAGATGAGGAAAAAGCGCGGAGGAGAAAAAAGCAAGTGGTGTTTGTAGAGCGGGTCGACAGATTTGTGTGTTGTGTGTCCCGACTCCCGACAGACAGGAAGCATCCATTGGGCGGCGCTAGGAGACGCCAGATGTGTCTGTGACAGGTCCCGGGCAGGCGGTAGCAAACGTGGCTGCCACCAACTTCTAACTCCCTCCGTACTGTATATACATATAGGAACAGTCCGGACATACGCTGAAGGTACGGATCACGTCGTTTTTAAATGATGTTTTTATTTGCTAACGGCCAAACATTTTACGACAACGCAGAGCGCTAGAATTTTCTCAAGGTCATTGCTCGTGAAAGACAAGAACAGGTCAATCACTGTTAGGGGAACGTCCGTAAACTACGTGGCTCTATTTTGTCCTCTTTTTAACTCCCCCCCCTCTCCCTTCCTCCCGTGGCTTTTGCGTTGGCACCCCCTCCCCGCGTGGATAGTAGCTTTTTCCCTATTGATTCCTGAAGACATTTTGCGCGCGCAAACTGTACACACAGCTGTTTTAGGTGACAGCAGCCACAGACATGGCAGTCCTCTGAAGAGGGCCAGAGCAAGATGGTTGAAACGTCATGCTTGCTCCAGCCGGAGAACTGGATACGTGCTGAAACTTCGTTTCTTTCGTTTTAAAAATAATAACAAAACTTTTGTAGATATGCGTAAGAAGTGGTTGAAGAGGCCGTGGTTTAAGTGTGATACGCGGTGCTCGAGCTGTTTGGTATTCGCAGAGCGTGGTGCTTACAGTTTCGCGAGTCCATCTGCCGCCGCCGCTGTGGTAATTAATAACGTTCAGCGCGCCGCTAATCTTCCCAGTTTACGGCGCCAACTTTGTATTCCCCGTAAGGAGCCCTCCTCACCTCTCACTGTGTAGGAGAGGGAGGCAAGCTATCGCAGCTGTACCACGCTCCTCGGCCGGGCTTCATGCCACTTGTGATTTCGTTTTGAAATCAACGTTTCAGCCAGCGCATCCCGAGAGAATTCACAATCAGCAACCTACCATCACTGTCGTTTCTTACATAAGAATCAAGTTTTTTTTCAGCGTTGGGGATTAATATAATGTTCTCGGATGATCAGCTGAGTGAACAAGGTGCTTACACACGATATATCACCAGAAGATGACGGAAGAGTTTTCGATCGCCGAAATACCATGTGCAAACAGTTTGTTCACACCATGGTCTCCAGAATATGGCGATAGAGAATTCTAACGCCGAAATATCGTGGGTGAACACGTTTTTCACTCCATGTACTCCTGAAGATGGTCACAGAGAATTCTGGCCTAGCATTTCGCAGGACGCCGGTTCGAATCCCCGTCCGGGCATCCAGATTTGGTTTTTCCAAGGTTTCCCCAAATCACTCAAGGCGAATGCCGGGAAGCTTGATTCAAAAAAGCTATGGCCAAGTTCCTTCTAGTTCCTTGTCCCCAGTCCCATCCCGCCTCCAATAACCTGGACTTGGCGAGGTGTAAAGCCATAAGTTAAATAAAGACAATTCGATCGCCGAAATATTGTGTGTTGTTGGTTCCATCTTTTCCGAGAAGATGGTGACGTAGTATTCGATCGCTGAAATACCGTGGGTAAACACCTTGTTCACTACACCTTCCCCAGAAGATGGCGACAGAGCATTCGATCGTCGAAACACCGCGTGTAAACTCCTTACTCCATCATCTTCGCCAGAAGAAGACGACAGAGAATCCAGTCTCAGAAATGTCGCGGGTAAATACCTTGTTCACTCCATCTTCACCAGAAAATGGCGACAAATTTTCGATCGTTGAGGAAATTATACTAACAGTACTATCGTTGCTATATATCGTTTCCAGAACGTGATTTTCTCCTCTCTTGACACGAAACCAAAATCGATAAATGAGGTACCATTTTGAAGTATCTGACGAATTGTAGCCCATCCCTTTGTCTCAGTTGGTTGTGGCGCCGTGATGGTGTCCGGCGCTGACCCGGGGTTAGCTCATTCGAGCCCTGGTGGCGGCAGAAATTTCCTTCATCAGGATTTGGCTGGCGGGTTAGGAGGGTGGAGGTGCACAGTGCCTATTCACCTGATTGGGCACCAAAGTCCTGGTTCAAATACGAAACCTCACGCAGTGCTTATGGAGTGAGGTATATGGTGACTCGTTCGTTGAATGGGGACGTTATGGCTGGCGGATGAGTAGGGCTGAATGGGCCGGCACCTAGTTTCACCCTCTCCCTTCTTTCATCTCTCATCCACTACACGAACAACACTCCACATTGAATATACACACTGTGTCGGACATTCATACTTACAGAAATTGTTATGAATAATGTCATACTGGGGAAGGCAACGGGAAATCACGCCAGTTGCAGTGATGTGGTAAACATTCCCCACGGTAACCTCCAACGCTTGGACACGATCAAGAAGTTGATAGAAATGGAAGATGTCTTCTTAATTTGACATTGTACATTGCATAGTTTGTGTATAATTCCAAGTTCTGGCCCTAGAGTTTTCAGTCAAGCTGCTGTCAGTTGATAGGGGCTCCCACAGGCTGCATTACTTCCAGGGCTGTGCCTCTGGCTCCGTCTTCGCGGCTGTGTTTCTAACTAATAGCTACCAGCGCTCCATCTGGTGCCTTGATCACTACAGCCAACTGAATTCTAATTACAATCGTGGGGGGCTTCTCTAGTTACACCCATACTGGCTGTTACCCGCAACTTCGTACGCGTGGACTTACAATTTTAGTGCTAGAATTGGATATAGATAGCTGTGAGTTATGGAGCTTGTATAATATGACGGAGAAGACATCACTGTATCATTCTACCATTTAACCGGTCTCATGAAGAGAACCAATTTGTTAAAACAGATTTAAAAATAGCAACAAACTATGGGGGGGGGGGGAGGGTTAACTGCGGGTAATGCCTACCGCAGTTCCCCCGCCGGATTTTTAAAGTTGTGTCTATACATAAAATTTATAAACAGATCATACACAAACTGACTGCGAGAGAAACAAAGCCTGAGCGACTGATTGAACATTACGGAAATTTAAACTCGCCATGCGTCTGTCTGTCACCGTTCGCTTATTTTTCATAATTTAATGAAAAATGTGTTGTATATTCAGAGTATACTATGATCTTACTAACGATACATAGTATTTCCTTGTCACATTCCAACAAGATCGATGTAGCCCTTTAGTCGTGAAAATGTAACATCCAGACTGTGAGACAGAGTTACTTTGTTATTTATGCTACGAGTATTACTCATATTAATCAATACTCTTCTCGTTTTAATCTTCTATACAATTTTATGCAGTGTGCAAACAACCTACTTCCTGTCTATAAGCAAATATTCAAATAAGGCACAGTAGTTATCTGCAGTGACGATGGATATTCGTCGCTTCTGATGAGCGAATCCCCTGATTGTCGCATTTGTAGGCATGTGAGTGGGGCCTTAGTGACTGTTGGTGTGCGCCCCGCATTAAGCACGAGGCTGGCGTCTGTATCGACTGCAGCGGAGCCATCGACCGTGAGCCGCGCCACGTGACGGCGGGCCGATCGCGGGAAAAGCGTTTTCCACTATGCGGAAAATGCGCAGGCGGCCGGGTGGGGGAGGGGGGATATTGGGAAGGGCTGCGCGCGGCCCGCGTATAAAGGAGGGAGCGAGGCACTTTGTTGTGTCAGCCCGTACTGCGCCACTGCTTTGATCTTCCCACACATACGTCCTGTCACCGGTCGCCATGTCTCGACACAATGATCCGCTTGAAACAACTTGATAGGTATGAAATAAATACTCCAAGAATCACTTCCCACTTTCTTTCCTGAGATCTACGATAACATTACACGGCACTGGCATCGATCCAAAGATATTACGTACAAACATAAACATGTGTTCCAGCGATTAGGCTCACACACTTCCCAGACAACTCTCTCTCAAAACTAAAACTAATTTGTCTCTGCCGTTCGCTTTATATAGGCGCTACAGAAATTTCCAGAATAACACAGAGAAATCTGACCGATGTTTCTCGAATTCTAACAATACTTAAACAATTAAAATTACATTATAACAATCAGAATCAATACAAAATCATCATGAAACACACGGAAATGAAAATTAAAGACATTTACAAGTATTTGCATACAAAATTATCCACATAAATTGTACAAACCGTCGCAAATTGTCCTCCAAACAACACTTTGAATTACAAACTTTTAATCAATGTTTCATGCTTAACGCTGTCCTTCAAGATGTTAAATAGCATTAACGTAATCTCTCTGTATAAAACAATGTTCATTTTCACACATTCACAATTAATTGCACGGAAAATATACAAAACCATAATTAACCAATTCCCAACTTACTATACCCAGTTCTTAAAATACAATTTCATAAAATGGGTTGCGTTTGAGGGCCGTTACAAACCGTTATTGTAGCTTCACCAGGTGAATTTCAGTTTGCCACGTGATAACTGCAAAGTGGAGGTTATTTTTCTTTTAACTATCAACATTCAAAGCCATTATTATGCGAAAATTTTCCAAGTTGCACAGCTAAATAAAACACTTAAAAATAATTTTATAAATAGTTCCGTCAAAAACAACTGTTTTGGTGAATTTTGTTTCTATTTGATTCCTCAGTCGCGTTTCGCCCTCGTGGTGTAGGGCATCTTCTGTGGACCTCTGTTGGTAATCCTCACATGCCGGTCTGGAACAGCACTTCACACACATTCACATCACTATTCATTGTAGTTTCAGTTATCGTTCAACAACTGCGGAAATATGGCCGATCACCAGATTAACACGTAAAAAATGATTACAGAATGCCCGCGAGATCTTCAAGCATCAGATTAGCCGAAAACCTACGATTACAATCAGAAAAAGTATTGTTCTTTTTTTTTTGGGGTTAACTAAATGAATGATCTTGATACTTTAGCAGAAAATTATTTTCGACAGTAAATTGTATACAACTCTGATGTTGAATTTCATTAATCGGATACTAAAAGTGTCATGAAAATATCCTTTATAAGATTTCGAAATTTTTTTCAACACTAATAATTTTTTTCAAATGAATTTTTGTGAGTGTTTGATTTACTTGTACAATTTGAAAGTCAATTTTGGAAAATAAATAATCAATTCTATCTGAAACTAACCCTTCACATTTTTTTTTTTTTTTTGAATTGTCAATTTCTATCACAGTTGACAAGTTTGTTTCTTCTTTAGCTTCAGTAAATGTCGTGTTGGTGCATTATAAAGGGAAATGACTGTGTTGAAAAATAATAATATTATATGAATTGGTTCTTTTGTTACCCTTTGAAATAAATAACGGTTTATATTTGAGAGCTCCGGGTATGTAATTTCTGATATTCTTTTCAACATCACATTTTTTGTCAGTCTTTTTCCCCAGACATTTCTTTGACCCAGATCCCGTCGCCCCTATATAGACTAAAATGTCTAGTCAAAGAATTCTTCGGAGGTCGTTATAAATGTTAGACATTCGACCTCCAGGCTGTCATGTTTTGTTTTGTCTACTTTTAGTCAAGTTTCACCGTCTATTATCTGCTCCTGCCACCCAGTAACAGCATAAAATTGACGTTGTCTTCACATAAAATAAAAAAAAATAAGAGTAGTACAGTCTTGTTTATGGTTGAATCTTTGATTCAGCTTCTACCCTCTCCTTTCAGTTCTGTAATTACTGCATTTGCATAGAGATTGAGAGTCACAGATGATAAACTGCCAATTTCTATCGCTTCTTGAAATTGACGGCTGTCTTAGGCAATATTAAACTTTCATTAAATCACCCGTTTGTTATGCAAATTACGAACAGCAGTTTTATGCCCGCTTTTAAGTTTTAATCGTATTGGATTTAACATTGTGAAAAACTTTTTTTTTTTTTTTTAATTGTAATCAGTTCTTCGATAGGTTTTTTTTTTCCCCTCCTTGTTTGTGTCTCGTAATATTAGGCGTAGTAAAACGGTTTCTGATCTGGCACTTTTTTGATTACTTTGAATGTTCTTAGTCAGTCACCAATTTTGAGGAACGCAATGGGAAACAATGGAACGACGTTACGCCATTTTCTGTAACTTTGTGAAGAAGTTCCGACGGAATCTAAAATCCCTGTATTGTCAAATGTTATATAGGATGATTAAAAAAACGTGGACAAAATGACATGGTAGATCTGTCATACAATAAGGATAAAAAGTCGCATAGGAACAGAGGGTCTCAAACACCTGTATACTGGATTGGTTGCGGTAGACCAATCGCATGGCCACCACGATCACCAGACCTGTCTCCCTTGGATTTTTTCTTGTGGGGATTTTTAAAAGGACTTGTGTATGAAACACCTGTTGAAACGCCGGAAGACTTGGTAGGAAGAATCGTTGCGGCAGCCGGATGTGTTCGAGGTATCTTTGAGAAGGTGCGCCGTTCCATGCAACGGAGATGCCGGGCTTGTCTCGATGCATCTGGCAAAAACTTTGATCATCTGCTGTTGGCTCAACATTTGGCTTGCATTAGTCGCATGTGAGTGAGTAATTATCAATAAAATGATCTGTAATGGTTTTGTTTCTTCTCTTTGTGTCAGTATTATTTTAGATGCCCTGTAGCGGCTCCGGATCGCAGTTGCGACCCTCTGTTCCTACGCGATTTTTGATTCTTATTGTATGTCTGATCTACCATGTCATTCTGTCCACGTTATTTTGAATCAAACTCTATAGGTTTTCAAGAAAGGGAACAGGAAGGCGCTTAAAAACTATAGAGCAATCATAGATATGCCAGTATGTGTTTGAGAAGATGCTTGAGAAGAGAATAAGCGACGGGGTTCAAAAAGAGCTAAGAGGAGAGTAGTATGGTTTCAGATCAGGGGGATCCATGGTAGACTGATATTTGTGATATCACAGCTGCTGGGAAAAACGCTATTGAGTATGAAAAGGATCTGCCTTTGTTATTCCTAGAAATTGAGAAGGGGGTAAGGTATGGAAGGCCATGGAGAACAGAGGAGTCCCAAAAGAAACCATCAGTAGTGTGACAGAATGATTCAGGAAAGTGGGAGATACGTGAAAACAAGGGTAGAACGAACAGATTAGAGAACCAAAGAAACGAACTAAAACGAGGAAATTCCCTCTCATCACTACTTTTCATCGTAGTCATTGATGACGTAATTGAGAAGGTGGCAGTGAGGGTAGCAGATCTGACGGAAGAGTACAATTCTGGTGCTTCCAGAAGTGTTTCAGAGCACAAGAATAGCGATTCTGCCACAGATCACTTCCTATTCTGCTTTACAGAGCGGGCAAGCCTCCGACCTCCACGTTCTGTGATGTGGCGTGGGTGTCCACCACATTGTCGCCTACTCGTGGTTTCACCGTCCTCCAAACACTTTCCACAGATGCTCACTACAGTATCACGCGAACAGCCGACCAGCGTGGCCGTTTCAGAGATGCTCGTTCCCAGGTGCGGCGCCCACAAACCGCTGGCCCGTAATTTAAGGGAATTTCGTGCCCTGTGCATAGAAATCTGGTGTCAGATACCTCTGGAAGCCTACCAAGGACTTGTAGAATCCATGCTACGCCGAATCACTGCTGTATTCCGTGCGAAAGGCGGACGAATATGCTAGTAAGTAGGTGGTCATAATGTTTTGGCTGATCATTGTATTGTCCGATGGTGTGATTAATCTATGTAAATCTTACGAACGGTCATAGTCGACAGTGAAACGAGCAACCGTCAGTAGAAAAATTGGGTGAGAAATTTGAGTGTTTTTTTTTACGGACAAGTCTGAGATTTGCGCAAGACGTGTGGTGCAGTTTGGTAACTGCGAGTCGTGCATCTTCTCCTCTACCCGAGTGCGGCATACGGGATATTCGTTGCGTCGCCAGCTGACCCAGGGGTCGGGCGGCGAGAACAAGGGACCTCTGCCGCCAGGCTGGCTCGCTTACAAATAATTACCCGCGCCGCGCTAATAGCTCCGCTCAAACGCGGCAGTTATTCCGAGTGATCCGACAGGACGGTTCCCTGCCAAAGGCAGAACTCCTTCCCGTTGCTTGCTTGTAATTTTCTGAAAGCTCTTACGATCGTTTTACTAACGAACCGTATAAACACGATCTATACCATAACTAGCTGTTATCCCCGACTTATTAAACGTCGTCTTAGAGTTTTATTGCTGGAATTGGGTATAGAAAGCTGTAAATTACATAAAGATGCCCCAAAAATACGGAGTCAGGATAAAAATGACGGGGAAGCTTACGGCATATTTAAAAATATAACCAAACTGAAGGATTGTGGGATATTACCTATCACCGTTCCTCAGGTTGTTTGTGGTTTAAAATTACGTCACTTTCTGGAAACATCTTATGTCAATACCTTTTTGTACACAACGCTATTGGTTTCACTGTTCTTTGCTGGGATATATAACCTTAGGGATTTGGAAACCGATAAGCTAGCTGCATATAACTGTTCCCTATAAGTGTTTCCCCTGCTACTTTCAGGGTCTGACCCTGGCCTTTACTGATAGTCATCGCATGCAGTGGAAATCCACATTTATACTGTATAATAAGTTGTGAAATTTCTTAACAAATCGTACACAAACTGACTGCGAGAGAAACAAAACCTGAGCAACTGACGCAGACGGGTTCTATAGGGTTGAGATCAGGCGAGTTTGGTGGCCTAGAGATCACCGTGAGTTCACTAATATGCTCCTAGGACCAATGTAGCACCATTCTGGTATTGCGACACGGGCAGTTATCTAGCTGGAAGATGCCATCGCTGTAGTTGAAGACACTAAGCACGAATAAATCTAGTTGATCGCAGATGTCATGGTGTCTTCGATCATTGCCCCCCCTTCCCAAGGAAGGCCAGGTGAATGTCCTCCACAGTATAATACCGCCCCCACTGGCCTGCGTCCATGAGGCGGTGCATGTTTCGAGTAGACAGCGTATCCGGACACGACCATCGAAATGGAGTCTCAAGAAACATGATTCATCCGACCAGACGACACGTTGACCCAAGTTCCAGTTTCGATGATCTCACTTGAATCGTAATTGACGACGTCGTTGTGTCATCATGGGATCACGTAGGGGCCCATGTTCGGCAGTGTGGCTGATTGGTGTGCACCAGCATCGTGCTCTGCCGTCAGATCTCCCCTTGTCGTGCTTTACAGAGCGGACAAGCCTCCGACGTTCACATTCTGTGATGGGGCGTGGACGTCTGCCATCTCGTCGCCTACTCGTGGTTTCACCGTCCTTCCATAACTTTCCATAGATGCTCACTACAGTAGCACACAAACTGCCAATCAGCCTCGCCGTTTCCGACATGTTCATTCCGAGGCACCGGGCCATAAAATTCTGTCACTTCTATCAGTGCATTTCCCCATTTTCCACACGTATCGTCACTTGAATCATTCATCTTGCATCTCTGATCCGCATACATACTTTTCCTACCGCTTGATGTACCCGCAACATCACCAGATGACATTCAATCTCGTGGTGGGAAGTGGTAACAATGTTTGGCTCTTCT
The DNA here is from genome assembly GCA_031002005.1 of Vandiemenella viatica. Lineage (NCBI taxonomy): Eukaryota > Metazoa > Arthropoda > Insecta > Orthoptera > Morabidae > Vandiemenella > Vandiemenella viatica. The sequence continues at coordinate 183,207,950 of CM061914.1, read as the reverse complement.
ACAGTAATCTTATAAATCTCTCTGTTTGTTTGTTTCGTTTTCGAGACGTAACGGCTTTACCGAACTTGATTATATGTCACAAGGATACACTGTGTATCATCAGCAAGGACATAGGATACTTTTTCGTGTTAATTAACATACCTTACAGTGAAATTTTGAAAACTAACCGAGTGGTGATAGATAGACGGATAGCGTGTGTAAATATCTGTAGTGTTATATCGGTCACTCAGGCTTTGTTTCCCTCGCAGTCAGTTTGTGTATTAGCTGTTGATAAATTCCATGTACAGAGACAACTTATTATATAGTATAGATGTGAATTTTATCCAGTTCTAGTAATAAAATTCTAAGACCACGCATACGAAATAGCTCGTGTCAGCTAATTGGTGTTTAACGCTGGACAGGTGCTGAATTCGGAGGACCCTCTTGCTTTTAAAGGACGCCGTCCATTAGCATATAGCCTCGTGGCAGTGTGTTGTTGTTTGTCACTGGGCGGACAGAGCCCATCTCCATAGAGTCCGATGCTGCGGGCGGAGGAGGCAATTAGAGGAGGCCTCCTTAATTGGGACGGGCCCGATTTTATAATCGCTCGCTTTTTTTAATTGCGGGCTTAATTAGAGGAGCGGGACCGCCCCGCGAAGACGGATTTGTGAGCAAACAGCGGGGCGCGGCGCGCAAACACAGGGCGGCAGTCCCCTCACAGAGATTCTAGCTCTGGTGCTTGTGGACTTTTTTTTTAGCTCTACTGTCCATCAAGAATTTAAGAAGGTGAACTGAAATTTCCGTCGACTCCTCCCCTGGGAGAGATTTCGCTGGACCCTCCCCCCCCCCATTTCATCTGACGTAAGAAGGGAAAGGGGGCATTCATAAACTACGTGAGGTGTTATTCAGTTAATTTTTTAGTTACTATGAGAGAAGGTAATGGAGTAATATCTGTCGCTAGTCGAGGAATAACTATGTGCAGTGATCTGTGGAGTTTTTAGAGAAGTTATGGGGGGACTGTGGAGAGTGAAAGCAGAATTAGTCAAGAAGTAGTAGGATTGAATTTGGAATCAAGTTGTATTGGTTTCAACGAGAGTGATTGTATGATGTGAACGTTAATTATTGAGAACAATAATGTCGTTGAATAAAAGCAATTTATTTCCTAAAGGTAGCGAAGAATTGAACTAAACATTATAAACCTTATATTTTGGCGACCAAGGCAACAGCACCAAAATAGCAAACTGTGCTATTTAAAAGTTTGAAACTGTCATCTTCAGATACGAGTATTAAACCGTACGCAGTACAAGAGACTGACTCGATAGTATGTGGGAGATATATATATATATACATTGCCTTGTTAAAGGTACTCATCCGTAATTGTGACTTTAACCCTTACAATAAAATATTATATTATTATATTTATTCTCCAATTTCCAGTATCGGATCAATACCATAGGACTTTTATTTATCCTCTACACGATGCTCAGATCAACATCCAGACAAATAAATAAATAAAATAAACCTGACGTAATGCATAAAATGTAATATGTATAAAGTCTCTCGGATGAAATGAACTCTAAATCAGAATACTATAAATAAAAAAGGGGTGTGAAAGCCCGTCAAAAATGGCGGTTAGAAAGAAACATGACCAGAACCAATTGCGGTAGGAGGCATTTGTTACTATGGAGCAGTCTAAACCCGGAAGTGATTAGGAAATTTGTTTGGGGGGTGGCAGGGCTTGGTAGAGAGGGGCGAAGAGGAGGGTGGTCGAGATTAAAGGTGAATAAGGAAATTAATTAGTTTATTTATTAAGGAAGAATGTTATGTACGATTACAATCACTGACTATGTCCCTCGGTACAAGGGCGAAACGCGTCTGACAGTAAATAATTCATGAGAAGAATTGTTAACAGATGAGGTATCACTTATAAATTTTTTTTAGAAGCAACGGGGGAAGAACGTTCAGCAACCAAGTCAGGTTGAATACAGGGCACAAGATCTGTATGTATACAGGGTGATTCAAAATAACGTGGACAAAATGACATGGTAGATCAGTCATACAATAAGAATCAAAAATCACGTAGGAACAGAGGGTCTCAACTGCGATCCGGAGCCGCTACAGGGCGTCTAAAATAATACTGACACAAAGAGAAGAAACGAAACCATTACAGATCATTTTATTGATAATTACTCACTCACATGCGACTAATGCAAGCCAAATGTTGAGTCTACAGCAGAAGCTCAAAGTTTTTCCCAGATGCATCGAGACAAGCCCGGCATCTCCGTTGCATGGAACGGCGCACCTTGTCTAAGATACCAGGTGTATCTCGAACACATCCGGCTGCCGCAACGATTCTTCCTACCAAGTCTTCCGGCGTTTCAACAGGCGTTTCATACACAAGTCCTTTTAAAAATCCCCACAAGAAAAAATCCAAGGGACTGTGTTTGTTTCGCAACGCCCTCTCGTGGCTCTAGCGCCCTCTACAGGCGTTTGTGACCCTCTGTTCCTATGCGATTTTTGATCCTTATTGTGTGACAGATCTACCATGTCATTTTATCCACGTTATTTTGAATCACCCTGTATGTGCGCTGTAGATAGCGCCTAGTTATAATCGCGTGGGCTTGGAGGACCGACAGAATGGTCTCTGAAGAGTGTCCATTAATCTCGAATCTTTTTCTTAATGTGTAAAATGCTGCCATTTGGGTTGACGTCCTTCAGACTCCAATTTGAACTCTTGCGACTTTTATGATTCGTCTACCAAAGAGAGGATCCACTAGTTTGCTGCAAGCTCGCCATTACGTGGTAGACGGCCATCACATAAAACTGTTTTCGCGACTGTTCGTTTTAAAAGTTCCCTTACGTTCCCGGACGTCCAACAAAGAGCAAATTCCTGAACCACAGAGAAACGCTAAAAAACAGTTACATCTAAGATCGTTTCTGTGGTGCGAGAAAATAAGCGAACGTCGTGTTTATTTTGCCATTTTAACCGACTTCAAAAAAAGGAGGAGGTTCTCAATTCGTCTGTATTTTTTATGTATGACCAGCGATATCTTCACCAATTTTGAACCGATTTAAATTAAATTTTTTAGTGGATAGGTATACCTCCAAAGTGGTCCCATATGAATTTCATTGAGAAACCACCCCTTCTACCCCCCTCCGCCCCCTAATTTTTATACAAATCCACATTTTTTATTCAATCTCGATGAAACTTTGGACATATATAGACAAAAATAAAGAGAAAAATACTGTCAAATTTTGGTTTAAAAAAACTGAACCCCTATCCACCCCCTTAATTTTTGCCAATTTTCTTTATTCAAAGCTACAGTCGACACATTTAACTGATCTCCATTAAAGTTGGCAATTACATGTAGTTTTTCATGGAGAAGGAATCTGACCAAAAATATCAAAATAAAAAACCACACCTCTCCCATTTACACCCCTTAATTTTATAGAAACCTACATTTCTTATCTGATTTTTACTGAACTTTGCCCATGTATACTTTAAAACAAAGAGAAAAATCCTGTCAATATTTGGTCTTCCAAAGTTCAACCCCCCCCTTCCACCCCTTTAATTATTGTCAATGTTCTTCATAAAAAGCTACAGTCGATACCGTTTGACCAATTATGATCAAAGTTGGCATATACATGTAATTTTTCATGGAAAATCTGACCAAAAAATTAATAAATAAAAAACCTCCCCTCTCCCCTTTACACCCCTTAATTTTTTATACAAACCCACATTTTTTATCCGATTTCGATGAAACTTTGGACATATATAGTAAAAAATAAACAGAAAAATACTGTCAACTTTTGGTTTGAAAAAAACTGAAACCCTCTCCCCCTATCCACCCCCTAAATTTTTACCAATGTTCTTTATACAAAGCTACAGTCGACACATTTAACTGGTCTCCATTAAAGTTGGCATATACTGTTCGTTTTAAAGTTCCTTTACGTTCCCGGACGTCCAACAAAGAGCAAATTCATGAACCACAGAGAAACGCTAAAAAAAACAGTTACATCTAAGATCGTTTCTGTGTTGCGAGAAAATAAGCGAACGTCGTGTTTACTTTGCCATTTTTGAAGTGAAAACTTCTACAGGTGCGTTAGGCGATTTTGGACGGGGGTAAATCTGTGAGTTGGTGACTTCCCGTCACCGACTTGCTGTGACGTGTTTCGTGTATATTGTACGCGTTGGAAGCTTTTCGGATGGGTAGAATCTTCTGAGTTCGCGTCACCAACATGCTAATGTAGTCGTAGGCTTCCGCGGCCAGAGTCAGTTGATTCTTGGCTGTCCGGGTGTCAGTTCTGCCCTGGAAGAAGACCACAGAAGGAAGGTCGAAACGTCGACAACACGAATCATGACGCGGCGTCACCCGGACAGCCAAGAATCAACATGTTGATGTTGACACTACTGTATATCTGTTGCTACAAGTAAGCGCCTTGCATTTGGAAAGCAGTGAAAGTATAGATGACACTTGGATCTAATATAGAAAAATGTTTTATTTTTTTATTTCTTTGCCAATGATATAAGTAAAAACACCCAGTTTTTATCCGATTTTGATGGAACTTTGCATAGGTATACATTAAAACAAATACAAAAACACTGTTTACGTTTGATTTACAAAAACCCTCCCCTTGTTTCCCCCCTCACCTTACTTTCTGTAATCGTTGTTCATTACAAACTCACAGTTTTTATACAATTTTTATAGTACTTAGCTGACGAATACTTCAAAACAAGGCGGTCTGGTAGCTCAGTGGTTAAAGCGCTCACTTCAGAAAGTTTCTCTCTCCGCTCGTGGGTTCAAATCCCGGGGTGAGCAGGGATTTTTATGAGTTGTATTTGATTATATGAGCTACGCCGGGACGTTGCGTGTTTCTAATTCCACGTTAAACTGCAGGTTCCTGAGGAAAGGAATTGGCCTTCCTGCCTCTGACACAATAGCTTGGTACATCTCCCCCGGGAAGATTCGACTAACCTTCGGCTTGTGGACTAAGTTAAATTTTTATTGTTTTTGAAGTTATAATTTCTTTAGGGCGATTTATGGATGACTAAAATCTCACCCACATGCTAATGTTGACAATATATCTGCTGCGGTCTGGTAGCTCAGTGGTTTAGGAGTCTCGCTCGCTAACGAAATGTCCCCGGTTCGAATCTCTGTCTCGCGGAGATTTTCATAGACCCTTGACCCGACCTTCACCTCCGGCACAGCTTGCTGTGTAATGTGAAGTACGCCAGAACGCTTCCGTGGTTCGGATTCCACGTTAAACTGTAGGCCCCTGTACCTGGTAGTAGTACCGGGTTAGGTTGAGGCGACTAAGACAGGGGCTGTATGCGCAGCCAATAGAAACCCTGTCACCAGGTCATTACGTTCACACGGAATTATTGTTTTGTAGTATACCTATAGCCAGTGGCAGATCCAGGGGAGGAGGGCTAGGGGGCTCAAGCCCCCCGCCCCAAAATTATTCCGGTCCACCCCCGACATCGGTAATTTTTTAGATTTTGAGACCTTTTTTTTTTAGCTCAAGTGATTTTAGGGCGGCATGACTATAAAACCTACCCTTACCCGAATAAAGCCACCCCCCCCCCAAACGAAATCCGCTCAAGCATCCCCAAATGAAATTCACTCAGGCCTCACCCCAAACCAAAATCTGATCAAGCCCCCCCTAAACCAAAATCTGCTCAAGCCCCCCACCCCCCAAACGAAATCCGCTCAAGCCCCCCCAAACGAAATCCACTCAGGCCTCACCCCAAACCAAAATCTACTCGAGCCCCCCCCCTCAAACCAAAATCTGGTCAAGCTCCCCCCCTCCCCCGCTCCCCCCAAAAAACTCCTGGACCCGCCACTCTGTATAGCTGTAGGTACGCCGTGTTGCGCGTATGACATTAGTTTTAAGTCTTCACTTTTGTCGACAGTCCCCAATGGCTGCCAATTGTTTTTCCCACATTTCTCTGCTGGCGTGAGTCTTGGGTTCGAGGGACGCGGAAAGCTGGCGACCCGGGTCATCGGGGCGGCGGTGCCGACTATTGTTTCCCGCTCGTTGTAGTAATGACGGCCGGAGTCGTAAAAGACAGACTCCCGTCGCGACAGAGCACTCGCGGAGGTATTCGTTAGTTGCAGGAAGTGCGCCATTACGCCGCGCAGCGCAAAATAAAACCGACTCGCTCAGGAACCTGTTTGTTAATGGGGCCCGGCCGGTGATAGATGCCGCCGCCAAATTGATATTTTACGGCGGACGGAGCGCAGAAGAAGGAATTAATAATAACCTGGTCGCCGCGTCGCGTCTCGTCCGGCTCTTGATGAGGTTGAGCTCGGGCCGCGACCAACACACGCAAATGTGTTTAACTTGAGGTCCCCGGAAACTGCTCAATTGCAGGTTAGGGGGCGTGCATTAATCACGTTTTCCGGAATTCCTGAACCCCCCCCCAACCTCCCCTCGTGGTGAGATTTGGTGATATCTGGTCGGATTCCCCGCCCCCCTCTATGACGATGTGAGATCTTGAGGAAAACCGATCTCGTAATTTTTTTGAGACTTTTTTTATACCCCGCCCCTTCCCCCAGAGTCGGTGTTAATATCGGCGTCGTTTGTAAACCTTTATTATTATTTTCGTATGTCCCCATAACGGAGAACGATAAACAATCCTGACTGCATGCGTAGAGTTCCTCTTTTGGATGTTCTTCTTGTCGGACCAATATTTTTTCATTCTTTCACTGACGGTTTTCCTTTTCTTCAGCAGTCCAGGCGCGTTTAGATTTTTCCTTTTTTTCCCCTCTGAAATAACTTCCCATGAGAGCACTTTACAGCAACCGCTGCTGCAAACCGATGAGTACAGCGCACCGCTACACACGCCTGTGATGTTTACCGACACATAGTGGGTAGCTACGTCTCATCCCCGCTAACAGAGGCGGCCCTGTTCCCATGGCGTGTTGTTGAGTATTCGTCCCGTCCCGTCTCGCCTTCGTTACAAGGGATCGTGGGAACGCGCCTTTAGGCCGCGTTTACACGATGCGAGTTGACTGGAACGACAGTTGGCCCGACCGTCGGTGGTGGGGGTAAGAGAGTGGACTAGCATGCCAGTGATAACTACAAGACAGTGCACTGTCAGGACAGTTCTCTACTCCTACATTGTCATCTTGTTGAAAGTAGTATGTCCATATTACAAAAAAGAAATTAACATCGTAACTAATTTGTTGATTTCAACGTTGAATGATATGAAGAATAATAAAATAAAACGTGGAAAGACGTTAAAAGAGTGGATGTTAAAAAAAATGCTTTAAATGCCTAAGCGCTTTTTTTTACAAAAAATAAAGTTGCAAGTGAAAATATAGAGTTGCATCATTTAAGACAAACTGTATCTCAATTTGAAGAGCTGTTATGAAATATTTTTTCCGATACATAAAAAATCGCTATGAAGCAATTTTTTGACAGCAGAGTCTCTAAAATCTTGTTCTTATAATTTTTATTCTTAAAATTCCACGGAATTTCCTCACTTTTATGCAGTTCTGTAGATTTTAATGCCTCTGCTTGACTCCGCTTAAGCGACTTGTTAGTTGTCGCCATCTTGTTAGTTGGTCGTGAACCGAGTCCACTATCCTCAGTCAACTGTCTGTCTTGTACCTGAGGGGAGTGGACTATCCAGTGCTGCGCGCGCACCAAGACAGTACACTCGTTCCAGTCAACTCGCACCGTGTAAACGGGGCGTAAAGCAATGCCTGCACACTTCAGGTCTTTCTCCACCTCCTTCATCCATGTGGCTGTTGTTTTTACTGTTTGTGTGTATTCTAACATTTGTCTCGAGATTCTTTCCTTCCGAAGTCTACTCAGATGTCCATAAAAGATCAGCCTTTTTTTCCTCATGTCTGATTCTATGTTTGATATTTTCTCTGTATTTTTTGTAGACTGAAGTCTATACTGTCCATCTTCATTCACTCTGGGTCCCAGGATTTTTCTGACAATTTTTCTTTCTTCTTTATTGATTGCAGACCTTTATTATTATTATTGGCGAATTCTCGCAATAAATGTAAGATGTTAAGCAATTGACCCAATCAAGTGTTCTTTGAGATCTTCTCGCTGTCCCAGGAGGCTTTCATTCTTTCCGAGAAAGCTTGTTTGCGTTCTTCCGACCACTTTGGTTGTTCAGTTATAACTTCCCATTTGTGTGCTTTGAGTTTGAAGGTGTCTCTTTCTAAGATGCTATTGCTCCTATGTTTGCACTTTTAAGGTCCTTCCGAATTTCATTCAGCCAAGGTGTTGGATTTTTAAGTGAAGTTACATAATTCTATTAACTTTTTTTTTGTCAAGCTATTTTTTTTTTAACCTCTTAAGGTGACCAAACAATTTCATTCGCCTTTTCTTGATGTCAGTTTCGATGTTTGAAAACTTTTCTGTTGTTTTGATTGATTGTAGTCTGTAACAATCTTTATTAGAGGAGAAGGTCCAAAGACGGGCTAGTGTGGTTCAGTGGGGTGGGGAGGTATAAAGGGACCAGGTTCTACGGTCATACGTCCCATTGTTATGTAAAATGTAAAAAAAAATTGAGATGAATAATTGAAGTTGAGCTACCCCTGTCCGAGTTCATGGGTACACTGCTATGAGACCGGAGTGTTTACGTCGTTAGCGGCTGAGGTGGGTCACGGTGTCCGCAAATATTTGTCTGCGAGGTGGCCGCCCGGAGGAAATGTTTGCTCGCCGCCGCAAATTGGCCGCAAACACGGCCTCCGCGAGTGTAATCGCCCGCACGGACTGTCGCGAGGTGCGCTCGCCGATTTAACGGTTACGTGGATCCGCGTTGGAAGTGCTTTTTATTCCCGAGATCTCTTGGTTCTGAAAAGGCTCGGCAAGAAAATGGCTACACGAAATGGCGTCCCGTCATTACTAATAAAAGGACGAGCTTGGTCATCGTGTCCGTAACGCTGTGACGTCGTGCTCCAGGCATTCGTTTCCAAACTAACATAGGTCAGAGATGTTATTGCAAAAAAAAAAAAACAAAAAAAAAACAACAAAAAAACAAACATAGTTATGAGCATTGTTTAATGCCAGTTCTGTTTGGTTAAGCAACTGCGATGAAATGAATTGTTAGAACACTGGAAGAAATGCAAGTATTTCGTTTAAGGGGACCTGGACGTGAAAATGACTAAAAACAAACATTTTTTATTTATTTATTTATTTGCCTCTATCTGATAGAAAAATTTCTCCTGTTTCCAAAAATGTATGGTTTATCAACTTTGGTCCTAAATGCTGTTTGAAGAAATGTCTGTACTCTGGCCTAGCCTTCTTTCAGTTCGCTGTCATTATCTCCAAACTACACTTTCAGAATATTAGGTACATATATCTTCACAATGGTTTGAGCTATGTTTACCGAATTTCTCCCAAGTGAAGAATGGGACAGTCTGTTTGTGTTATGCCTAATACATTGCAGAATTTTTTTGTTTATGTCATCATGCATATAATTATAGTGGTGATTTTTAAACAAAATAATTAGGTGGTATAATAAGTTTTTTTGTGTTTCCCCTGACGTATTCGAAACTACAAAAGGACAGGCATAATGAGTTCCTAAGAATGTTGACTGCAGCCTGTCACAGTTTGAACGCTAATAGACTGATGATGCGCTAGTAAATGCTACAAGAAATCGGAATGTGTCTTGTAAAACAATCTACTAGATAAGATGATGTAATTTTTTAACTATAAGAGATAATTACATAAATTTCTATATAAACGTTTAGTTAATGTAATTCAGTGTTGGTATAAAATCTCAACTTCCTCAGCATTATACAGGGCGTTCGCCGGAAAACGCTACCCTCCCAGTCTGTTGCCGTCGGCAACTTGCTCGGTCAGTGCAGCCAGCGGTTTCCGCCAACTGGCACCGTGAATCACCGCACTGTTTAACACCTCCGCTGCCCCAACAGTGCATTGCAGTGACCCTTACATTGTTAAGAACGGTTTCTTTGCATTGTAGATAGTTTGTGACTTCAGTCTCTTATTAATCAGTGTTGTGAATAAACGTTTCTTTGCGGTTTGGCTGGTTTGGGGCTTCATACTCTTATTAATCTGTACCGTGTTTGAGTGTGAGTAAAATTATGGTACGTTACAGTTTGCAACAAAGAATATTTCTCTACGATACATATGTGAAGAAGAAGTCGTTTAAAAAGTGTCACAGTAAATTTCGTCGCGAATTTCCTGGCTCTTTACTGCCAGCTAAATCAACAATTCTGCGTCTGGTTAAAAAAGTAAGAGAAACGGGTTCATTTTTTTAACAAAAAGAGACTGTCGGTCAACCGTATTCTCACAGAGGAGAAAATTAACGATATCGCTTTTCGACTAGAACAGTCACCCAAAAAATCATTAAGTCAATTAGGGCAGCGTGTGTCTCGAAATATGTTCAGAAGATGTGAAATGTGCATTACACAAGAGGGTCAACACTTCCAGCATCTTTTATAAGGTAAGCTAATGAATTACGTCACATTTAAATGCTTAGCACACAAGTTTATGAAGTTTATGAAGCGTAATTATTATGAAATAGTCCGCGGCCGACGGTCGAACAATGCCGGAAACTGAGCGCTCGCTCGCCGGGAGCAGTTTCTTCCTTGTAGCGCTAACAGTGTGTTGCGTTTCCCGGCGAACGCCGTGTATTAGTTCGTTGGAGATGTTTTCGTTATATTCTCTGATAGCTCTTATAGTAAGCTATGAAATATTGGATCACGTCTATATCGCGATGTATTAATGCACTTGCGATGCAAGCTTTCGTTTTTTAGCTGAAATATTATGATTCGTCATTACAACAGTGGTAAGGAGTTATTCAAACCGAGTGTGGAGGGGGAGCGGTAGAGCTCTGGCCACGCAGTCGAATCTCCTTCTGGCCTTCCAGTTTTGGTTTTTCCATGTTTGGGGACGTCCATTAATTACGTGAGGTGTTTTTCCGGAATTCCGGACCCCCCACCCTCCTCCTCTGGTGAGACTTCGTGAGTTCTGGTCGGACCCCCCCCCCTTCTAAAATAACGTGAGATTTTGACGGAGGCCCCCCCCCCCTGTTAATCTACCTCGTTAACTTTGGTCTTATGCTTCCAAGGTCGTTTTTTTCACAAGAATTTCAAAACATCACGTGAGATTTCCGTTGACCCCCGCTCCCCATTGGTTAGGTTTCGTGAGATTTTGGCCGACCCCTCCCCCCTCCCCTTTTCACCTCACGTAATTAAGGGACGCCCCCTTAATTACCCAGATCACTCCAGGCTAATGTCGAGATGGTTCCCTCTTACTTCTTTCATCTGTCACCTACAACACTCTACACTCAATACACACACAGTATCACTCTCATCCACACTTGCAACGCTAACGAACTAGGGAAGGCGACGGAAAATCAGCCCGGTTGATCTTCTATGACGGACTGAATATCCCCCGTGGGAAGGGACCGTCCATAAACCACGTAGCAACATTTTTGCCTCCTGTGAACCTCCCCTCCTCCCCACGTAGCCCGACGTGGCTTTTGCCTCCCCCCCTCCCCCCACGTAACACGTAGCTTTCTTCCCTTTGGATTCCAGAAGACATTTTTGTACTATTTTCTCTTGTCAGACTATTGTAAATTACATACGGAGATAATTAAATGAGGGGAAATAAATATTCACATGCTGTTGTGAGTTCTGTTCCTCATTTTGACTGTGAAAAATGTTATGAAAGGAAAGCTACGTGGCCTGGCTCGGAACTCCCCCCCCCCCCTCAGGTAGCCAGAGTAGCCTTCCAGCCAACCCCTCCCCCTCCCAGTAGACCGAGCCACGTAGTTTACGGACGCGCCCTAACCGCCAACGCCTGTACACGGGCAAGGCGCTCTTTAGTATTGCTGTGGAGTTATTTGAAGACCATGCGATTACGTCCAAGACAACTTTCATCTTGCTGTGTAGACAGTTGCAGCGATCCTGGACCATTAGCTCAGTCCACGCGCAGCAACTTTCAATCTCACCGCCAGCGGAGAAAGTCGGTCCAGTCTGCGGCGCCCCTAACCGCGACTGACTATACTACCCGCCGTGGCTAGCTACCTGCTGTCCGCCGTGGCTGTGTTATTGAAAGACCAGCTTCGCTGTCATTTCAGGCAGATTAGATTAGAGATGTAACGGATATCCGCATCCGTAATTTTTAATGCGGATGTATAGCGGATGTTTTGTTTATACTGCAATGTATGTTATTCTTTTCTCTTTATACGAGATTGTGCCCATCGTCGATAAGCTATAGGAACTTCCATAAACCAACCGAGCGTGGAGGGTGAGTGGTTAGCGTTCTGGCCTCGCATTCGGGAGGACGGCGGTTCGAATCCCCGTCCGGGCATTCAGATTTGGGTTTTCCATGGTTTCCACAAATCACTCCAGGTTAATGCCGGGATGCTTCGTTCAAAAAGGCCATGGCCGAATTCGTTCGCATTCCTTGTCCCCAGTCCCATCCCGCCTCTAATGACCTCGACGTCGACGAGGCGTAAAGCCATAGTAAAAAAAAAAAAATCCATAAACCACGTAGCTCCATCCTGTGAACCCCTCCCTCCCAACCCCCCCCCCCCCTCTCACGTAACCCGACATGACTTTTCTCTCTACCCCACCCCCGCGTAGCACGTAGCTTTTTTCTCTATTGATTCCAGAAAACATTTTTTTTCTGTTATCAGACTACCGTAAATTATGTACAAAGATAATTTCATGACGGGGTATTATTCACACCCTGTTGAGTGTTCTGTTCCTCTTTTTAACTGTGACAAATAATATGAATGAAAAGCTACGTGACTTGCCTCGGACCCCCCCCCCCCTCCCCCAAGTAGCTCAATGTAGATTTTCAGCCCCCCCCCCCTTTATACCGAGCCACGTAATTTATGGACTCACCCTAACAACAAACTTTTTTCCATACGATCTTGCAATAAAAGTTTACAGTGAACTGAACGGTGTTATTACCTAAGCGACGAATTTACAAGTTTGAACTTTCATATAAAGCGGGCTATTCACGGTACAACTTACAGGACATCCATGTAGAACTACCGTAGGATGCGCTCACCCACTCACGTTACTTGAAGGGGTCCAAAAATGTCCCGAGCAATCGTTTCCACTCGTACTTTCTCGCCGCACAGTACTGCTCTTATTAGACACTCGCAGGATGTTTCCCCCAATCACGATCCAACGCCATAGCTTATCGTACAGCAAGGACCCGTGTTAGTTGTCTGGGAGTCCAACAACATTCAACACGTGTTACATGTAGTCCCGTAACGCCTTGCACGGCCCATCAAGAGTCCTGTATCGGAAAATCGGATCATCGTAGGTCCTACGAGTTGTACTGTGAATGGGCCGCTAGAGCGGTGGAAAGGCGGGTGGCGGGCACGGAGATGTGCGGTGGCGTGGCCTTGTGTTTGATACTTGAATTAGTCAAGTCGCGAACTACACAAAGTTCATACGACAAACTTTCTTTTATGCGTGCAGAGTTATGGAAAAAATTTAATTCACTTGTAAAATCATCCCACGTTTTTTGTTGTTGAAAGAGGAGGCAATAAATAAATAAATCAATATGGTAGTACTAGCCTATATGGAAATAGAATTTTCTTATGAAAAAATGTAGAATTTCTGATAAAAAATATACTGATTTTGATTTTTGATTTTTATAAAATATTAAAATTTAAATAAGTATAAGCTTATTTTTACACCTCCGCTTCCGCAAAACATCCGCATCCTAGGATGTCAGGCACTGAATATCCGCTTCCGCATCCGCAAAGATTACCTCCGTTACAACCCTAGATTAGATGGCCACATTTTTATGTCGTAATCCTGTTCCGCCATGAGTTTCATAGTTTTTTGGTAGGTTTTAATCCAATTCACGTATTGCTCCCCATGCCAGGTTTCTACCTGTTGTCCCTAAAGATTTAATGTTTCTTATATATATTGATTATTTACCTTGCTTATTGCTTTACGCATTGTTGACGTCGAGGTTATTACAAGCGGGGAAGGGCTGAGGGCGAGGAACGGGAAGGAATTCTCCCGTGGCGTTTAGAACGAACCATCCGTGCATTCGCCTGGACTGATTTAGCGAAAACATGGAAATCTGGAAAATTGGATGGGGTTTCCGAACCTGTTTTCTCCCAAATTCCTTGGTGAGATCTGGTGGGACCCCCTCTTCTCCTTGCTCAGATCTGGAGGGTCACCATTCTCCCCTCCCCTCCCCTCCCCCCCTCCCCCCCGGTTCCCGCTAACGACCTCGTAATTTTGGAGTTTGATTTCTCTTAGCTCTGCTGTTCTTCCAGGAATTTAAAAGATTTCTGTCGATCCCCACCCCCTTCCTCCGGGTAAGATTACCATAGACACCCCCCCCCCTATTTTACCTCACGTAATTAATGGAAGCCCCGTTACCAGGGGCGGATCCTGGATTTTGGTTTGGGAGATGCTTGAACGGACTTTGGTTTGGGGGGGGGGCTTGCCTTCAATGGATTTTGGTTTTGGGGGGGGGGCTTGAGTCGGCCACAGGGTAGTCTTTATAGCCTCCTTGGGCCTCGAATCTGTAGAGCTAAAAATAAAAATAAAAGGTCTCCAAAATTACAATGTGGGGGTGAACCTAGATTCTTTTGGGGAGAGGGCTTCGGCCCCCTAGTCCCCCTTCCCTCGATCCACCCCTGCCCTTACATAAACGTTCCAACCAACCTTCTCGTTAGAATAGTAGTTTCTTGTTGTCATCAGTCTTTCGACTGGTTAATCTCACCATGCCCATAAGAAACCATGATCTCCTTGACACATTCTAATATCTGCCATTTCTCTGCACTTTTTAACTTCCACTATTCCGTCAACCAACAATTTAACCAACACTTGTTGAAATGTTGAGACTCTTCCACAAACTTCTTTCCTGACCCTTCAATTACACCGAGCACGATTGGTTAGCGGGTAACGTTGTGGCCTCGCATTCGGGAGGACAGCGGTTCGAAGCCCATTCCGGGCATCCAGATTTGGGTTTTCCATGGTTTCCCCAAATCATTCCAGGCGAATGCTTCCATCAAAAGGTCATGGCCGAATTCCTTCCCGTTCCTTGTACCCAGTCCCATCTCGCCTCTAATGACTTTGACATCAACGACGCGTGAAGCCATAAGTAAAATAAAAGGTTCTTAATTTGTTTTCAGTATCCTTTTGAAGCTTCATATTTCGAATGCTTCAAATTTTTCCTTTCCTAGCGTCAAGCTTGGTGGGTGAGTTGTAACACTCTAGCCTGGCATTCCGGAGGATGCGGGTTCGAATCCCCTTCGGGGCATACAGATTTGGGCAAACTACACTTTGCCAAAATTAGTTGAGGTGTATGGCGAGATGGTTCTTTCAAAATGTTGCTGTCGAATTTGTCCCGTTCTTTGTCGTGCTAATAAGTATCTTTACGCCAACTGGACATAAATGCATAACCACAAACGATATGTTCCTAACATTACAACGGTCGAAGATGTGCGATACATACACTTACTTCTTTCTGACACTTGAGTGATTGACCGAAACTAAAAGATTTTATTTTTTGAGTGAAGTACCTGTTTACTTACGGTTATTTTCTTCTTCTTCTTTTAAATTGGGATGGGGTGATGCTGAGTGTCAATTTCCCTAGACACCCCTTCCATCTTCATTTGCGAATTTTAAATTCTTTTATTCTTTTCGGTAAATTATTCATCATCTCTCTTGGTAACTTATTCCAATCCCTGACACCCTTACCTAAAAAAGAGAATCTTCCCACACCCTTGTGCCTTAAATCGACTGCCAACTAGTATCCATGATCGTCTTTTCCTTTCCATGCACTACTTTTCATACCTAAACCAATATCTTTCCATGCCTCATCACCAATATACGCCTAGTAAACTCCCATGACCCTGTTCATCCTCCTCTGGTCTTGCAATGAATCCCATTCCAGCTCTTTTATCATATCTGTTACTGTTTGCATTCTGCGATAATTTCCAGAAACAAATCTGGCAGCCCTTTTCTGCACCCTCTCCAACTCCTGTATTTGATCCTCAAACTGTGGGTCCCATACTACAATACCATATTCGAGCAATGGTCTGACCAAAGTTTTGCAACCCAATTCCTTTACTTCTTTAGTACATCCCCTCATCACTCTCTCCAACAAGTGCTGAATTTTGAAACCTTATCCTACCACCTGTGCCCATTGTGTACTGCCCAGTTAAGTTTTATTAACTTTGCTGTGTTGGAACTACGTCTGTAGCAGCCTTCATTTGTCTCTCTGTTTACAACCGACCAAGTTTCGCTTTGGTATCCTAAAAATGCAGACTGTTTGTAGATGTAACAAACAAGTTCACGACCACTGTAGCTGTATTGTGTGAGTGTTGTTTTGAACGATTCCACGTGAGCTGATCGATATGCAGTCACGCGTCGCTTGTTACGAAAGCTGGACCGTCTCTTATTAGGGCTGCAGTAGTCCGGGACTGTGTGGGCGTATTGACTGGTTTTTGTGCTTCAAGTCCCCAGACACATCGGAGCGACGCTCCAAAGTTTATCGTCCGGAAAATGTAGCGGGCGAGTATCGGCTACTACTGTATGCCCTAGCAGCGCAGTCGGAAACTGTGGAGAGAGGAAGAAGTCAATAAAGATGTTTCTAAACTTTGGTAGCTTCCATTAATGACGTGAGGTGTTTTTCCGGAAATTCCGGATTCCTCCCCCCCTCCTCTGTTGAGACTTCGTGAGATTTGGTCGCCCCCCTCTAAACTCACGTGAGATATTGAGGGAGACAGCGCCCCCCCCTTTCTACCAATCGACCTCGCAACTTTTTGAGGCTTTTTCTTTAGGTCTCATGCTCCGAAGGAGGGTTATACCCCCTCCCCCCCCTAAGATCGGATTTTGGACTAAATACCCCACCTAAAATCGATTTTCGCGTCATTTTTAGACCTTCCTTTTAGCTCTATAATTTTACTAGTATTTCAAAACCTCACGTGAGATTTCCGTTGACCTCCCTCCTCCTCCTTGGTTAGGTTTCGTGAGATTTTGCAGAACTGACGTCATTAATGCACGCCCCCTTTCTGTGTACAATAGTGTTCCTTAACCCGACGGATTTTTCGTAATGTACTATCATTTTCCTGCAGCTTTATCCCGTCAGTGTGGCTCTGTGCGCTGAGGCGCCTACAATGGATGAGGGAGGTACAACGGGACCTGGCACGAGACCAGGCCGTCCTGACTGCGGCCATCAAGGCGAATGCTGGGACGGTACCCAATCTACGCCTTATAAAGTACACATTACACAAACAAACAATGGAAAAAATATATACTTACAGCACACAGAACATAGACGTATGGCAGGCAGAAGGAAACACATCCGCTCGTTCATTAGGGGGCGTTCATAAATTACGTGAGGTGTTTTTACGGATTTCCGGTCCCCCCCCCCCCCTAGTGAGGCTTCGTGAGATCTGATCCGTCAGAACCCCCCCCCCCCCCCCCTCCCTAGAAATCGCCCTCGCAACTTTTTGAGACCTTTTATTTTTTAGGTCTCACCTTACCAAAGTCCGTAACACCCCCCCCCCCACCCCCACTTTTCGACGAAATTCCCCCTAAAATCGACTTACGCGCCATTTGTAGACCCTTTTTTTAATATCTACAGTGCCAAAAAAATTCCAAAATCTCACGTGAGATTTCCGTTGACCCTCCCTCCCCATTGGTGAGATTTAGCCGGATCCCCCCCCCCCCTATTATTTCACCTCACGTAATTTATGGACGTCCCCTATGACGTCGATAAGCCTAGGGGGCATCCATAAATTATGTGAGGTGTTTTTTCCGGATTTCCGAACCCCCCCCCCCCTCTCTGGTGAGATTTGGTCCGTGAGAACCCCCTCCTAGAAATCGCCCTCGAAACATTTGGAGATCTTTTTTTTTTAGGTGTCACCCTTCAAAATCCGGTTACACCCCCACTTTTCGACGAAAAAAACCCCTAAAATCGACTTTCACGCTATTTGTAGACCCTTCTTTTTTTTCACAAAACCTCACGTGAGACTTCCGTAGACCCGCCCCCCCCCCTCCCCCTTGTTGAGATTTGGTGAAATTTCGCTGGACCCCTTCCCCTATTTCACCTCACGTAATTTATGGATGCCCCCTAGCAAGGCGGTAGTGTGGCGAAAAATATGCTTTCAAAATAAGCACAAGCGTCTGGGGAGCGTTCAAGCCATGTAGCCTTCACTTTATATTATTTGTCACGGTTAATATGAGGTACAGAACACACAACAACATGTGACTTTTTATTTCTGTCATTTCATTATCTCCTTATGTAATTTACGGTACTCTGACAAGAGAAAGGATTACAAAATATCTTCTGGAATCAATAGGGAAAAAAGCTACGTGCTACGCGGAAGGTTGGGGGATTGGAGGAGTTGGGGGGGGGGGGGGTGGCGTCCAGAATCTAAAGCCACGTCAGGCAACGTGAGGGAGGGAGGTTAGAGAGGACTCCAAAATGCGGCTACGTGGTTTATGGACGCTCCCCGGAATGACCCGCGATTTAGGAAAAAGTCCGTAAAAAAAGATACTGCGATGTTGTGGAACATTCTGTATAGCAGCTTAAGGACACAATGGATTTAGTTTTTAATAATTCCTTCGTATTACTGTCGTTTGCAGCTTTTCACGCGAGTAGCAAGAAAGACCTAAATTTCATACAAGAAGTTTCCTTGCTTCTAATTACTTACTAATGTCTTACCTGTCTGCAAGGTTAGATTTATTTTTTCCACGTACTTCGGAAAATGGAAGAAATAAATAACCAAAGAGAGGACAAAAGTAGGAGGATGCAAGTACCGTAAGAGGGGGAAATGGGTGTGTCGCAATTACCATTGCAATTAAATTAAAATTAAAGATGTATGGTTATTCCGTGGTAAGCTAGTGTTGTCAGTAGAACTACTTCTGTTCGATTGTCAGTCAAGCACTTTTTTCTGACGAAACTTTTTCTTTGGACAAAGTCCTTTGTTACGGATAGTCAGCTTCAAACGGAACATTATTAATAGAACGACATTGCCACACTCTTCATTTTCCATCCACGATATTGACTGCACGGTTTTTCCGCCAACTACTAAATGTATTTGCATTTAAGCTAATTTGCGCTTTATCGTAAATTGTTTATCTGCGAATTATCCTCTTGCGTCGTTTATCGCACTCATTAACTTCGCTTTATGGAATAGGCCGCTGCCTTGTGGCCATTATAAGACGCACTATGCGAGTTACAAGGCAAAAACCTAACGAAGGACCAAGCGTGGTTGGTGAGTTGGTTAACGCTCTGGTTTCGCATCTCGGGAGGACGTGGGTTCGAATCACCGTTCGGGCATCCAGATTTGGGGTTTTCCATGGTTTCCCCAAATCACTCCAGATGAATTGCCGGGATGTTTCATTCAAAAGGCCATGGCCGAAGTCCTTTCCCGCCTCTAATGACGTCGACGAGGCGAAAAGCCGCAAAAAGAAAACAAACAAACTAAAGAAGCTAGTAGCACAGTACCAAATACGTCACCGTTTCACCTAACAATAGCGTTTCCAACTATTTTGAAAAAAAAAAGAAATATTTCAAAAGCACTAGTAAAAAAAAGAAAAGAAAAGAAGATAGTAGACAAACTAGAAAACGCGTAATTAAAAAATAAAAAAATTATCATTTTAGTACCAAAACATAACCTCATTTTCTAGTATCGCTGGTGCCTAATTATGATGTGTGTGTGTGTGTGAGAGAGAGATGAAACGACGTTTCAGTTCAAATGATGGTGCTTTCGATTTTGTCTACTACTTTTATTAAAAATTACCATTGTGCCCAATGATTTTACTGTTCAAGTTTTGAAATTTAATAAAATATAGATAAAAATGTTGTTCTCTTCTTAATTAGCCAAATTTAGTATTTTCATAGTAGTATGCATTACACCAAAGGACAATATAGTACAATACTATAGTACGTTTGGCAACCCCTGTTAACAATGCAAAATACTTCAGTTAAAAACATGTTGCAGTAAGAGACTGTCAGATGTGTGAATGGTCGTCATTTAATTACTAGCGGAATTCAACGCAGTATTCTGTTCAATTAATGTCTTTGCCTAACGATAACGAATTGTTTACTGCATCAGGTAATGATTATAACCTGATTTTGTAACGTACATATTTCAATTGAAACTGTATTAAATTAATCACGATAGTAGTATTGAACCAATTAAATTAAAAAAAAAACTAGCAATCCCAAGAACCTATGCTATACCAAGTAATATCAATTTTATCCCTGGTCCAGGCCACATGGATCGTGCTATATATAGAACTACCTCCATTTGCATTAAGTAATAACTCAGTAACATGGCTCTTATTAAAGAAGTTTAAGTTGCTTATAAACCAATTTTCATAGTGAATTATGCTGCAACAAAATGTTGAATTGTCATTCTTGTGCTGCCTGTATTTTAACCTAATCATAACCTCCATAATATTTCCGGTCGTAAAATCACAACTTCTACCACCCGCGTATGAACACATTCCCTGCATCGCGATCTAAATATGACCCTTGAATTATTTACATGGGCTGATGTAATGACACCAGTAATAAAAAACAACTAATAATTAATATAATTTTAATTCAGTGGTTCTGGAAATTCATTTTTTCCTAATTTACGGTAAAAGTGACATATTAAATAGCCAAATATCTACATCGAATATCAATTTCTTGCAAGCCCGTCTAAAATAATGGGTTGAACGCTGTATTTAGCAGTTGCTGAACTAAATACAATTGTTAATTGTTATTAAATACATCTGTAAGCTTAAAAATGATTTTATTTGGTAAATACTTTTAGTTACCTAACAGCAATATCTCTGGCAGAGAGTATAATGAAACATCTTTATAAATAAATAAATAAGCATCAACTAATGATTAGTATGTTCATTAAACGAAATATCTACTTTCCTTTCAGTGTTTAGGCATTTCGTTTCTTCGAGGGCGCTTAGTTAAATAGAACTGTTACTAAATATGACTCAAAACTGTAGCATTTAGTAATATCTCTGGCTGTCGTTAATCCATTAACGGAGGCTGCGAGCGTGACGTCACAGCGTTACTGTCATGGCTACACAATGACCAAGATCAGCCTTTCATTAGTATAGAACAGTGTTTTTGAACCTGTGGATCGCGACCTAGGGTAGTTTGCTGGGGGCGGGGGAGGGGGAGGGGTCGTGGTCGCAAGCTAGGTAAATGTAAAAAGCAGGGGTTGTAGGTCTTACTCTGCATAAAAATACAAAGTTTTCAATGAAAGGCTGTGCCTGTTCATTTTTTTAAATAAATTGTCTAATCGTGGTTGCATTTTTGAGAGCAAATAACCAAATCATTTTCTCATTGCAGCCTATTTCTTCTTTCTATCATATTTCAGGTAATTGTCGTCATAAAGTCTATTTTTTTTCGGTTTTGATTTGCATCCGCTACTGTCACTTCTAGCTGACTTGGAGGGCCTCATTTAGGCTATCTGGGCCCCTAGGCTATACAGGTGGTGCTTGCCCTCCTGTCGCTTAAATTTTGAAATATTTCAAATTCGGCCCAAAAAAATTATGGATGACCTTTTTTTTTAGCTCTACCACTGGCTCAGGCGGGAGATCCAGGGTTGTGGTGGGGGCCCCTAGGCTACAGCTATGCTTAAATGCGACCCTGCTACGCAGATCTTTTGAGAACTCCATTTTAACATCCTTCACAGTGAAGCTAGTCCGTACTCGCTGGCGTGCTCGGACAACTGACTGCAGTGAACGGAAACAGACTGTTCCTATGTGGCCGCTGACTCCACCTTCTAACCTCCCGCGCCGCCACCACGGCAAAGAATAGTTACATCACTGCCCGAGACAGCGACTACCTTGCACAGCATCTGATTTCTCGATCAGTAGGAAGTCTCAACAGAAATAAATCACGTACGCAGTTTTATTACGGATATGTGTAGTCGCCAAAGTTTATTTTTATTATTGTTATTGACCTGGGATCGCTTTTTTTTATGCATACAAAGAGGTCGCGTATTCAAAAAGGTTGAAAACCTCTTTTATAGAAGATTGATTTACGCCTAGTGACT
The DNA here is from genome assembly GCA_031002005.1 of Vandiemenella viatica. NCBI lineage: Eukaryota > Metazoa > Arthropoda > Insecta > Orthoptera > Morabidae > Vandiemenella > Vandiemenella viatica. The sequence goes on along the minus strand of CM061914.1, from coordinate 183,185,959 downwards.
GTTGATATTGTTTGCACTATTTTCGCGTCGCGTTGCGGTTGTGGTTGTTGTGTTTACCGGGGACAGCTGGCTGCAGCGCTTTGCATTTGTAACAAGACTGCGGAATGAGCGCGCCTTAAAATTTAAATTTTTATGCGGAAACTTGGGGCGGCCTTAAACAGGGGAGCGGGCACTAGTTTCCGGCATTCTCGTCGTGTCTGCAGATAATTAGACGCTCGCAACTTCTGCAACCCGCGCCTGCGCCGACTAGGGGACTCAGAACGGCGAACCAGCAAACAACAAAGTCTCTCATCCCCACTTATATTTTACTATCCGTCATCAGTATTTCGATTGATTTGATGCAACCTTCCACCTGTATCATCTGCTTAATATACTCTGGCATTTGTCTCCCTGCGGTCTGGCATCTTAAAAGCGTCACAGAATTGATTAGATTGGGCTGGATAGTTTGGAAGACAGACGACGTAGTTTGCGTCTGAATTTATTGGAGAATATGCGAAAATCTTTAAATTACGAGTGCAATGAAATACTTCTTCCGCCAACCTATTTAGGTCGCAATGACCGGGGGATAAGATTCGAGAAATAAGATGCCGTACTGATGCTTTTATGTATTCCTTCTTTCCCCGTGCTATTCGGGATTGGAATGCATGGGTTTAGGATTTGGTGCTTAGCACCCTCTGCTAAAAAAAAAATGATTCTTTTAAAATTACGTTTTCAGATTATATAGTTATTAGCAGAGCTCTCGGCGTTGTCCGGTCTAGTTGGCGTCGATTTACCCATACACTTTTTATTCGCCTAATGAGAAATATGTGTACCAAGTTTCATAAAATTCGTGTCATCCATTTCCGGAATTAAAGCAAACCTAGATTCACCCGCCCCTACCAAGCAAGGGGAGACGGATTGGGTTTTGTAAATCTAATGTGTAAAGTTGTTTTTAAGTATACATATACAAATTCCATCGAAATCGGATAAAAAGTATGGGTTTAAAAATTAAGGGATGCAAAGAGGGAGAGTTTGTGACTTTGGATTTTTTATTTGGTCAGAAACTTCCATGAAAACATATAAGGCCTATATGTGACAATTTTCAAGGTGATTGATCAAACGGTAACGATTGTAGCTTTGTATAAAAAAACGTTGACAATAATTAAGGGGATGGAAAGAGGGAGAAAGGTTGGTTTTTGGAAACCAAATTAGGCAGTTGATTTAATCGTAGACTATTTATATTCATTCCAAAAGATGCATGTGTACCAGGCTACATTAATTTGGTTACAGCCATTTCCTGTACTAAACTAAACTTTGATTTACCCGCACAGCTCTCAGAATGGTGTGCGTTAATGTTCTGATGCGGAATGTCAGTTTTCATTTGGTCCAGGTTATATTTCAACCTAAATACAACATCTGCTAATGTTGCTGCTCGAAACATGAACCGTACGCGCATTAATACATAAATAAAAAAGTATCTGCAATGTGTCTGTTTATTCCGGCATCGCGCAGAAAATGTAGATTTTGAATGGATTTACAGAATTTGAGATTTTGGGTTAAAGGTCAAAATTTAAGGCACGTCTTCAGATGTTACGACACATTTATTTTACGAATAATCTAGCATTACTTGAAAACCACTGAGTAGATTTAGACAGTTTTCACAGAATAAAACTTCAGCGTGTCTCATTATACTGCTTCACCTGCCGCTAGAGCCGAAAATGTTCTGATTATGCTACTTCATCTGGCACTGCAACTCAAAATTAAAATCAATCCCATGCCTATACACTTGAATATCAAGTATTTAGAATTATTTTCCAAAACTACATTTATTGATATTACGAAAGGCACATTTTCATGTAAAACGCTGTTTATATGTACAGGTTTTGTTAGTAGTCAGAGATTGTAGCTTCGCTGCCTGAGATAACTTCAACGTCAACGATGTTATTTCTGTTTATTTCGTAATTATTAACTTACGTATTTACATTTTTACGTAGTTTCTTCTTCTCATTTAGTACGGCCATCTATGCGGTTTAAAGAATGCATAAGCTAAATTTAAGAAAGAAATCGGAAGATGCCATTGCTGCTATTTTTTTCCCACGAAGTATGGCAATTATTGGTTTATTGGATCTTTGGTTTTTTACTCTATATCTTCAGAATTTAATTTACTGCTCCGGTGCTATGTAACATTGAAACCAAAATATACCAAACAATTCAGTTTAGATCCTAAGCTTTAAAACGTTGAAAACCCCATCAAAATCTTCTGAGTAGTTTTTGAGTTTTTTCTGGAACTAATATACCCGGTTTCCTTTGGTGATGCTTGGTGAGATCTCAAGGGACCCCCTCCCCCTCGCTAGCGAATTCGCAATTTAGGAGACTTTTTTTTAGCTCTCTTGTTCCCCAAGGGTGGTGAGACGCCCCTTTTTTTCCTAACTTGGGATCGCCGTCGGAAGTAGTTTGGAGATTTTTTTTTATTTCTACTATTTTTCCAGGAAGTGAGATTTCTGTCACTCCCCTGGTGAGATTCCGCCGGACCGTCTCCCCTTTTTTAGCCACGCGTAATTAATGGATCCCCTAATGTGCAGTACGCCAGAGCGTTTCCGTGGTTCGGATTCCACTTTAAACTATAGGTCCCCTGTAGGATTGCCGGGTTAGGTTAGTTAGCCACGGCCAGAGGCGCTTTGCGCGGCAATCGAAAACTCTTGCGATCTGACGGCCGAAAAAACGTGCCATACGACGATCTGATTTGACTTTGTCTCCCTCCACGTGTCGGTCCCGCGTGTCTTGGAATGTGACCCGCCATCTTGTCTGTTCTTCATGTGAGCCTCTTCCACAAATCTCTCCGCTCACCTTCGTTTCTAATATATTTCGTAACGTGATTTATCTGTCTATCTAATTTACAGCATCCTCGTTTAGCACTACATTTAAATCCTTCAATTTTCCTTCTTTCTGGTATTCGCGAGATAGGAGTATCATTTCCATATGTGTCGTACCCCGTACACACATTCTTTCTGACTCGTGAGTCAGTGATTGAAATTGGGATTGTACGAGGTGTATATTGGTGATGAGGTGTGCAAAGATATTACTAGATGAATTAAGATTGGTGCATGGAAGGATAAAAGGTGTTCTGCTGCTAATCCCACACACAATTCTTATTACTCGTTTTGGGCTCTGAACACTTTGTCTCTATGAGCAGTAATGACCTAGAATATTACTCCACAAGGAGTCAAAATAAGCAAATTAAACTAGTTTCCTCATGCAGAGATCACCTATAGCTGGAATTGTACGAATGGAAAATGTATGAACATACAAAGAAAGAGAGTAAACTACGGAAAAAGAAAGACTAATTGTGTTATGTTATTATTTACTGTTAATTTATGTTTTGTTATAATAGCTTTAGTCAGGATTAAATTTATAATATTCTACCTGTAGACCCAGTGGCGTAGCTAGAACAACAAGGGCCCCGGTTCAAAAAAAATTATTTTGGGCCCTCGGGCCAGATGGGCGATTTTTTATTTTTAGCTCTGCCAAAAGGTCGCCTATTTGCCCTGAAGGCCAGCGGACCTCTAAGCGGCGCTTGGGGCCCCCTCAGCTGCGCTCGGGGCCCCCTGAGCGTGGGGGCCCCGGTGCACTGCACCGCGTAGCCCTGTGGTACTTACGCCCCTGAGTGGACCGCTGCCGTATATTAAGTTAGGGTTAAGTTTTCTGGCATACCATAAGTGCGATAAAAATAATGAAGCCAGTTTTAATGAGATTTGTTTTTAGTACCTCCTAATTAGCTATTCTGCGTGGAGACGAGATGAGTTTTGACGTTCACGTGTGCTGTGTGGTTTGTTCCAGATGTGCGCATGAGTGAGTCAGGAAATGCAAGAGGGCAGTACGATGGTGACGCCGGGGTACGAGCAGACGGAGACTGCCGGCGGCGTCGCCATGACGACGGCGGGGGCGGGCGGGGGCGGCGGGGGCAGCGAGGGGCCCGCCGGGGGCGGCGCCACGGCCGGCGGCTTCAGCGCGGGCGGCGGCCAGCCCGACCAGGCGCAGTTCGAGGCCGACAAGAGATCCGTCTACAAGTGAGTCCCGGCAATACTCCACTACACGATACCGCCGCAGCCGCTTTGCTAATTATACACAACACAGAGATCCGTCTACAAGTGAGTCCCGGCAATACTCCACTACACGATACCGCCTTGCTAATTATACACAACACAGAGATCCGTCTACAAGTGAGTCCCGGCAATACTCCACTACACGATACCGCCTTGCTAATTATACACAACACAGAGATCCGTCTACAAGTGAGTCCCGGCAATACTCCACTACACGATACCGCCTTGCTAATTATACACAACACAGAGATCCGTCTACAAGTGAGTCCCGGCAATACTCCACTACACGATACCGCCTTGCTAATTATACACAACACAGAGATCCGTCTACTAGTGAGTCCCGGCAATACTCCACTACACGATACCGCCTTGCTAATTATACACAACACAGAGATCCGTCTACAAGTGAGTCCCAGCAATGCTCCACTACACGATACCGCCTTGCTAATTATACACAACACAGAGATCGTCTACAAGTGAGTCCCGGCAATACTCCACTGCACGATACCGCCTTGCTAATTATACACAACACAGAGATCCGTCTACAAGTGAGTCCCGGCAATACTCCACTACACGATACCTCCGCAGCCGCCTTACTAGTTATACACAACAGAGTGATCCGTCTGCAAGTTGTAGCGGATTGGTAGGTTGGGCAGATTTATTGCTTACCTTGCATGATTTATAATTGCCGCCTTCCACTACCTTATGCAAAGCACATATATTAATTTCAGCAAACAGAGGTGAAACCATTACTTCTGTTATTAATATTTGAAAAGATCCTAAAATATTGGTTTATTTGGTACTCGTTACTGCTTACAGCCAGAGGTATATTTACCATTAATCTTAACATCTGTCTATGCAAAATAAAGTTCAACACAATACCTTGTCTTACAGGTGCAACATAACAAACAAACAATTATCGTTAATTGAAGCTAAGAAATTGCAATACATGTACATTACAAAGAGTTACAAATTCCATATGCAACTGAAGCAAAAACTCTCTTATACATAATGGGAGCGATTCTTGTATGACAATGATAACAAGAAAACATCAGATTTAACTGGATTCCATAGGGCGCCAGGGAGTTAATTTTTTGCCACAAATAATAGTCATTGAAAGTTTCCAAACATGGAAATCAGTCTTTCAATTCAAATTGGATAGAAAACCAAAAGCACTCGGATTTTAGACACAACTAGCTCAGGAATTAATGTCCGACGGCATAAGAACTCACACTCATCAGGCCGTTAAAGGGCTATATCAATGATTCGTCTGAGTACACACTGTTTCTGGAGGTATAATTACCGTGTCTGTCTGGCTGCACGCAGCGTCGTAACAAGAGCGCTATCGCCTCTCAACAGCGCACCATCGAGGTAATGCTAGGCACTTGTCAACCAACACAAGTGACAACATCGATCGGACTAGGCGCTCAGTCATCGAAGCCTCTAGAACGAAATCATTCGCAGTTGTCAGCTCGTCTCTCCTCCTCCTCGGCGAGTATCATGAAAAACACAAAATTTGTAATATTTCCAACCACGTGAGGAAATAAACACAACGGATTGGCTTCGCAAATGTCTCCCCTCTATGCTGGCT